>JAHHFK020004907.1:0-330483 GCA_024533555.2 Aedes koreicus | reverse complement strand
CTTAAGAACCTTCTCTGGTCCCAAAAACCCCTCCATACAAAATTTCACGCCGATCAGTTTCAGTAGTGTCCGAGTCTATAAGGTTCAGACAGACAGACAGAAATTCCAGTTAGAACAAGTGCTCATAATGTGGGTCTATGGATCTAGCATTCGGCCTATGCTTGAAATTCGAAGTAAATGTAAATTCACTATTTTTTACCCTTTAAATATTAAATATACAGTATTACTGTCTTACTGACATATCAATATGAAGGCAATTTTTAACGATAGGCTGAATTCTAGAGCGAAAGACCAACTTGTTTAGATAACTAACCCCTAGATAGATTTTAAGTTTTCTAGTGCGAATTGTTATTTTTTCGTTGAAACGGTTTTTAGTAATTTGATGACTATTTTGTGAATTTTTAATGCTAAATGTTCATTAATTAGTGCCAGTATCAAATATAGTAATTTCTTTTGCAGTTTGTTTGTTAAAAAATATATTTTCTTTTTAAAGGTTGGTCGATATGTATTTATGTATGTTTATAAGCGATATTTTATGGTTACATAACTTAGAAAATAAGGCTTAAATAAAGGGAAAAAATAGAACACACTTCTGGCCTTGACATTTTCCACAGTATCCAAAAATAAAAAAAAATAAAAACACTCCATTTTCGGTGGTCTAGCAAGTGGTCACAGCTAAATCACAATAAAACTTGTTAGTTTAGACATAGAACTTGAGCTGGAACCAGTTTTTAGCCTGGGAGCTATGCGAGACAAAAAGTTGCTGGTCAAGAAAATGGAAATTTCATTTATTGAAAACGTAACATCACTGCAGCTCACCAACAATGAGGTGATCGATAATTAGGTTGAAATGTTGAAGAATATTGAAGCCTTCAAACAATTTTTAAAATCGTCTTGCCTCGTTTAGTGCAAGAAACTATGCTTCTATAATACTTATAAATTCAGTGCGCTACGCGTTTTGTTCTCCAAAAGAACGGTTCTGCCATATATCGTGTACACACAAGAAGTCAAATCAGTTTAGGAGAAAAAGAAAATTTCCTTTTTGTAGTCACCCATTTTCGTTTTCAAAATAAAACCGGCAACCCTTCCAGAACGCTTTCTTCGCCGGCAGCACCCGGCAAACCTCTTCTCAGCGTGTGTTCATTTTCCGCTTGTTCGATTCGCTCGTTAAAAACAGAGACACCGTAGAGCAGAGGTTCAGCCGTTATGGTTTTGTACTCCCTCGCACGATACAGAAGCGCCGAGTCGCCATATTCACACATGGAGAGAACTGGTGACCACATCATCGGGCAAGGTGTATTCAGTACTGGCCCGACAAAGCTCAGAAAATTTCTGTTTCTGTTATTAGTTATCACACCGCGGGCCGACGTCGCGACCGCATCATATTTAGCCTCGGCTTGGTCTTACTAACTTGCGAGCTATCAAACCGCACCACCAGCCAGGGCTCTTAGTTGACTGCCGAAGTCAGACCGGAACGGTAGCGCAGCGTGAATTTGGCGACGCGTGGTTTATCGGCCGGCACTGGAAGGTGCGCGTGCGAAAGTCTCATAAAAACAATGACGCCCCAGTCGGTACGCATCGCAATGTCAAGCGTCCCGTGCGACAACGACAACGACGACGTCGAGCCACGGATCAATTCAGCATAAATTTGCTTGATGGATTTTCGGACGGTTCGAGTGAAGGAATGCCAATTGTGTTTCAGTGTGTTGTGGAATTGAAGCAAGGTGAAACCACACTTTTGAAGTAAGTGCATTAGATGAAAGGGAAAATAAGAGTCATTTTACTGTGCTGGCCGAGAGAAGAACAAACGTGACGACAGTGAACGGCCTAGGCTTGCATGTGTATATGATAGGATGTGATTAATTGACCTGTCAAGAAGAAACAACGAGTGTCTAGAGAGGAAGTGACCCCCTTTTCAGTGGACGGCGAATGTACCGCAGGAAGAGGCGTGCTGAAGGAGGAAGATTTTAATTCAAACTTAGCAGTCAAGATAAAGAGTGGAAGATTCCGCGGAGTAAAAAATGTGATGTTCTATGTTTTGGTATTTTTGCACATTCGTTGGCGAAAGAGTGTAATTCGGCGGTTGAAACCAGAATCAGTGAAAACAGTTGGTTTGTTCTTGGTTCATCAGATTTTTGCAGATCATCTTCAAATAGTTTAGTGGGTTAAAAACATAAAGGTAAGAGAAATGCAGATTTGACTAACAGTCTAACCTATTAACTTTTTTTTTGAAGGGACTGTGGGAAGCTACAGGGGTGTTAAATAAAATTCTAAATTTAGGGGATATAACAAAAAATTTAATGATTTTAAACACTATTAATTTTGAAACCGCATGGAAAATTCTCAAGCATTAGACAAAATGAGGACTTTACTCTCCATACATTTGCAAAGAAACCATTGCCATTTCCGAATACAGACTACTTCTGGAGGCCTCAGAGCAACTGTGAGTATGTCCCCTGTTTCAAACATTCTTAGATCCGTTATGTAAGTTTGGTAGCCTTGGTCAATCGGCACTCCATCACCAGGCGCAACTACCATCGAGTCTATGGAAAACGATCCCAGCTAAGCGTAGACGACAACTTCGACAACGGTGCAGTCGCCGGAGATGGTCAAATCACGAACTTAATTGTTTAGCGCCTTAAATATTAACTTTATCAAAAAAAATTACGAATTTCACGCCAACTCCTCCAGTGTTTGGCAGCACCCTCTCAGAATCCAATTAAACTTCGTGGGTGTGTAGGCTATGTCTTTTCAAGCAACTTTGCATACTTTGTTTTTTTCAAAATTTATCTAGACTAGACTACCATATGGAAAAGGGCTTAAGTTTTTTGATCGTTTTGTATGGATGGATGTATTGTATGGATGACTTTCAGTAAATCGTCTGACCTTTTATGAAAAATAAAACGTAGAAAATGTAAAATCGATTCTTACACGCTAAAAAAAAAAAAAAATTAAAATTTAAAGTCAATTTGCCAAAAATATCTTTCATGGAATTAGACGAAATTTTTTCTTAATAAAGGCAATATAATTGTCTTAAAGTTCGCCACACAAGGAAAGATGGGCACTCTTAAGGAAAAACAATTTTTCCATGTCAACATAACTCAAAAAAGACAAGACTTACAAAAAAGTGAAGTATGGGTGACTTTTAGAAAATTGTCTGAGCTTTAATGAAAAAAAATTAAAAGTTGTAAAATCGATTTTTACAAGCTAAAAAAAACATTTTAAAATTTAAAGTCAATTTGCAAAAAATTGCTATCCTTAAATTAGACCACATTTTTTTTAAAAAGAGGCAATATAATTGTCTACAAGTTCGCCTTACAGTGCAAAATGGGCACTTATAAGGAAAAAAAAGTTTTTCTAACAACAATGTTTTCAAGTCAACATAACTCAAAAAGAACAACACTTACAAAAAAGTGATGTTTGGGTGACTTTCAGAATATTGTCTTAACTTTTATCAAACAGAATGTAAAAATTGTAAAATCAATTCTTACACGCTAAAAAAAAAAAAATATTTTCAAATTTAAAGTCAATTTGCAAAAATTGGGTATATTAGAATTGAACGAATTTTTTTTAATAAGGGCAACATTATTGTCTAAAAGTTCACCATAAATCACGAGATGGGCACTTTTGAGAAAAGAAAAAAGTTTTTCAAACAACAAAATTTTCATGTCATATTTTTACCATGTTGGCGCAACTCTTTATACAATTTGGTCCTAAAACTTCACAGAAGCCAATTTAATTTAATTATAATGACAATTTCAATTTTTTAAGGGTCTTTGAATGTTTGAAAAATCAAGGCTATCATTTGGAAAGGGCTTATTTTTAAAATATGATTTTTTTTTAAACTTTTGTGAAAATACAATTATACCAGGTGGTGGATCCTGTTCATCACCAAAACTTTGAAATATATTACAAGAAGGACAATAAATTGGAAAACAAAAGCTTTATCATAATATCTGAAGTATTGACACATGACTCAATAGCAGTTCAGTTGTTTATATCAAAATTGCTAGATTTCATTAAACAAAATTCAATATATTGCTCAAAAATTATTTGCATGTCAGATGGAGCAGCGGCCCATTATAAGAACAAAAAGAACTTTGCCAGCTTGTGCAATTTCAAGTCCAAGTATGGATTGGAAGCAGACTGGCACTTCGTTGCAACGTCTCATGGGTCTATTTGATGCTATTGTTGGTACTCTCAAGCGAATGGCAAAGAGAGCATGCCTTTTGCTCAAGACTATGGAAACACAATCAAAACTCCTCCTGAACTATATGACTGGGCAGTTGAACAGTCAAATGAAAGTGATTAAAAAGTTGCTTCATTTCAGCTGAACAGTATGCAAAAATGTCAGATGAACTTGAGGAGTTATATAGCCACGTAATGACAATACCTGGTACACAGGTTCATTGCTTTGTACCTCTTTCAGAAAATCAAATTTCAGCTAAAAGGTTTTCGGGTGCAAAGGATAATCTAAAGAAATTTACTTTGTACATGAAAGATTTGTAAACAAAATATATGAAGCTATGTTAATTACTAATACGTGAAAATGTTCATATAAAAAATAACGTTTGCATTTAAAAAAATAGACTTTTTTCGGATGGTGATAAGAAAAAAGCGATGACAGATAATTGCTCTTGTTAATTTCCCATGGAAGGTAGTTATTCAAGCTTACTTGCAAAAAAATTCTACTTTTCGTGACAAAATTTTTGGAATAGATCTTACGATTCAGGTTGGCCCAGAAATTCTCGATGAGACGCAGCTTAGGGACGTGGGGCGGGTTCGCCGACTTGGGTACCACATCGATATTCAGCCGCTTCATCTCCTCCAACGGTCGCTTCTAGTAGTGGGCCGACGCCAGATCTGGCCAGAAAACCGCGTCCTCGCCCTTATGGTATTTCTTGATGAACGACGCAACTTTCGGCAGGTTTTTCGTACTATAAATTTCCCCGTTCACGGCCATTCCGGAGCGAAAGAAGAGCGGCTTTGACATCCCCTTCTCACTGATTGTCAGCCACAGCAGCACCTTCTTGGGAAACTTGGTGAGTGAAATGAACTTCACCTCGGAGCTCACTTCCTTCGTGGGGGAAGTAAAATAAGAAGTGCCCTGCCAGTCGTTGCCATCCAGGGTGAGATAGGTCTCATCGTCCATCACCACCACCACGTCGCGATTCGCCGGGAATATCGAGTTGACCATCTTATTCAGCCGCTGCCGCTGTGTCATTGCCTGCAGCTCCGAACTCAGTGGACGCGACTGCCGCTTCCTGACATGTAGGCTTCCCCAAACTGCAGCCTTTTTTTGCCGCCGCCGCAGCGAAATCGCGGCGAAAAAATCGCCGCGGTGAGATTACATGGCGGCTTATGAGAGTGCACAAACCGACGTGATTAAAAAACGCATCGCGTCGGTTTGTGCGCTCTCATAAGCCGCCATGTAATCTCATCGTGGCGATTTTTTCGCCGCGATTTCGCTGCGGCAGGGGCAAAAAAAAACGCTGCAGTTTGGGGAAGCCTTGTATGTTCATGTTCGAGAGGTATTTTTTCACTGTTTGGCAGGTTGAACTGACCTCCCGGCGAAGCGCACGCAGCGATGTGGCCACTTTTCCCTCGGTCTTCCTCTTCAGCATCCTTTGGAACTTCTTGTCGCTCAGGGTCGTCGGCCGTCCGGAACTGGGCTTTCTTTCGATGCTCTGATTGTTGTCTAATAGTGTCAAGATGTTGTAGATGCCGGAACGGGCGAATCTTGCCGTTCTTTGAACGCGCACACTTCTGAACGGAGTTGGTTCACTGTTTTTGCCATCACGGTTAGAGTTCGACTGATAGAGCTGTCAAATTTTGTTTGCTCATTCATGGGTTACTATGATTGATACGATGATGGGTAGTTTCGTCAGTGTGGGTGAAGGTAAACCCACGAAAAATCGGCAATTTTTGTCCATTTTTTTTTTTTAAATGCAAACGTTATTACAAACGGTGATCTAATTTGTCGACTATTGGTTTCTTCAGACCCACTTATTGCCGGTTTGGGGGTAAAGTCGCCAAAGAAGGACAACGAGTTTTTCGAAGATGCACAGTATATGCTAGATATTTCATACAGTGATAACGATACAAATAATGTATAATTGTTATTTAGGTGTTGACATATTGATTCAATTAATGTATATAATATTGCATTGTTTTAAAGTACGCGGTAGCAAAGTTATGTTTTTTGTCGAATAAAAGAAAAAGGCTCCAAATTAAATTCAATACACTTTCACACTCATGATATCGAATAGATCCGCTCATAGCATTATACACGATATTTTGGGCATGAGACGTGTGTCTGCGCGTCTTGTTCCAAAATTGTTGAATTTTCTTCAAAAAGAGCAACGCAAAATTGTCGCTAAGGAAATGCTCACAATGAGTGATACGGACATCCAGCACATCATAACTGTTGACGAGACTTGGGTCTACGAGTACGACGTCGAAACAAAAGCTTCCAAAATGAGCCGAAACCCAAAAAACCGCGTCAAAGTCGATCGAAAATCAAAGTTATGCTGACTGTTTCCTTCGATAGCCAAGGCGTGGTGCACTCTGAATTCCTTCCGGAAGGTCAGTCGGTCAATGTGGAATATTATTTGGGCGTCATGAAGCGTTTGCGTGAGAATATTCGTCTCAAAAGGAAAAAATTGTGGGACAACAAGTCATGGTTTTTGCATCACGATAATGCACCAGCTTACTCAGTTTAGTTTGCTTATAAGCAATGTAAGATTATATTTCAATATTGTGTTTAGTGAAATTATGGTAAGATAAGTCATTTATTTCAGAAATCATCAAACCGGACTCTTCGATCACATGCCATCTTTGAAATGTAACTAAAACAGTTTAAAGAAAAAATATTACAACATGTCTTATAAAATAATATCTTTTATTGAAATTTAATCATTGATATTTTGAATGATCTATTCTGTTTTTAGCTCTTCCAGGACTCGTAGGATACTAATACATATCTTATTTTTATTTATTTTTCAGTAACAATCCATTGGATGTATCATTCAAGTTTGAAATTTGAATATATTAGCATTTTTGTCTATAATGATATCTTAATTTTTGGTGTACAAAATATACTAAATATTAAATAATATAACGAGGAAAGGGAGAGACCATCAGGGCACCCAAGTCGAACGATTTAGATAGAGATCATGGGACTGCCTCCTCCCTATTGTTAACATTTCGCGGAACGAGGGCGGGCTCTTCGACCCCATCTATTGGGTTTATTATGTCAATCGAGGGCTCGATTCTAGTGCTGTGAGTGTGAACTTGTTTTTGGAAGGAGATTCTCTTCCCTATATTCGCAAGTTTCGCGTAAGTGTCTCTGCTAACGGGCCCGCCCAAACGTTTTTGGCCCTTCATACAGGAGCTTGATGATCACAAACAATAATAAAATCCTGATCAAATTGTTTTTTTTTTTTTCAGATTATTCCACTGCATGGAAAGTTACCTTGCTACAATAGATGGTGCACACTTAAAAATTATGAGTTTTACACGAGACGTAATTCATGGTTGTAAAAAGTCAGGAAACGTAAAGAAAGATTTCGTGTAAAATTATGTCTCCCAAAACTGACACATATGCAATTCGACAAAACATGTGTTTGATTGAATTTATTTTCTCATCTCTTTCAACTCATTCTTATGTGCTAAAGGACGCTTGCATGTGTCGGTCTCAGGAAACAGAAATTTACATGACATTTTGGTAGTGTGTGGTATTACGTAATCAATCAATAATCATAAATGAATAAATGTTACATAATGTTTCTGCAGGTGTACATGTATAATAATATCAAATTAAATATGCATAGCATAAAATGTTTGTATGCAAAATCATACAAAAAACAAAAGAAAATTTTATGAGAATCTAAAAGAAAATTGAACAAAAGTTCTATAAAAGACACCACAGCTTTTTTAATATGCTTAAAGATGTTGAAGAAAAATTCCATCATGACTATTAATTAACAAGGAGAGAATATATTATTCCTAAAAAAAAAACTCGCTTAGCTCAATAAAGGTCACTTTGACTCTCGGAATTGCTCTCAAGTTCTGTGCAGCATTTAAACAGCAGCTATTCAATTATCAGCTGAACTCCATTGTTGCGAACATGCTTCTTAAGCATATGCAATTGGCAGAGTCCAAACGCAATTACAGACAACCTAATAATTCCTTCAAATTTGTGTGAATAATGCCTGAACAAAAGTTGTGATTGAAAATAGTTCAGAGGTTATTCAACACGCTGCTGAATTAATCGCCATAATGATGTTTATTTTATGAGTGATTGTTTGTTGGGTAAGGCTCACCCCAATACAATAATCCAAATAAGCATTCTTTTAATGAACCTGAACAGCCCTCCAAGAGTCCGAATAAAATTCGCCAGACATACCGGAATATTGTAACAGTGTAAAAATATAATATGTTTAGTAGAATTACTAGACTTTTTAATGTAAAATGAGAACATAATATTACAAAAACAGAAATTTACACTCCTTAGAAGTAGGCGAAAAACAATACGCCGAAAAGTCCGAAAATAGAAAAATTATCTGTTTCCATTATTTAAAAAGACTGAAAGCCAAAGAAATCATTTAAGCAAACGATCTTCAGTTGATACAATATATTTTGGGATATATAAGGTGACGATATGTACTCAAACATATTCGATAAATCCTCTGAAAGGTCAACAGTCATTATTTTATAACTCTGTGATCCTCTAGGTAATCCATACTGTCCTGAAGTTTAAAACTTGAAATAGGTTGCGAACTAGCCCAGGAGGCTAAAAATCATCCTAATAAAGAATTAAAAAAAAAATAAAACATGAAATCTACGGTAGTAATATTTACTTTTTGAGCTATACAAAGTAACGTCTCGTGTTCAGCATATTCAGTGAATATTTTCGAACGTAAAAATACAAAAGAAAATAATCTTGAGATGGTCTTGGTCATCCAAACTGTACTGACGTTCAAAGCTTAAGGTTTACAGTTGTAACAGTAAGATTAGGGCAATACAAAGTAACAATATATATTACATATTCAAATAATATGTTCAAAGGTCAACAAACATTATAAAGTAAAATGACATGTTCAAGGTCATCCAAACTATCCTTAAGATCAGGACAAAAGATCTCTAGTTGTAACCAAAGCTTTGCAATGCTACAATGAATATTGAAACATATTCATTGAATACCTTGGAAAAACAACAAACATTATGAGAAAATAATCGTATGTTCTCGATAATCCAAACCATCCTGGAGTTCAAAACTAAAAATCTTCAGCTGTTATTGTAGCTTTCTAGATTAAACAAAGTTACAATATGCATTTGACCAAATTAAGTGAGTCTTCTGGAAGGTCAACAGATATCATGAGATATCTAAGAAAGTTCTAGGTCACCGAAATTGCCGTTGAGTTCAGAAGAAGAACTTTGTCGAACAAAACATTCCTCCAGTACAAATATCCGCGTTCCATTCAATTTCTAATCACACGATCATCGGTCTGGATATTAGTGATACGGCAATGGTTTGTTCGACAAAGATGTAGGTAGTTATAGTCAAGCACAAAAATTTCATTGTATATCATATTTAGATGTTCATCTTCTGATATATGCTATCCCTTGACGAATGGACTGGAGTAGAAAATTAACGGCATAAATATCAGTTATAAATAGTTGACCATCAATAAGAACCCATAAACATGGTTGCATACATATTGTAATTTTTCATAGTCCTAACAACTGAAGATCTTAAGTTTTGTACTTTAGGACAGTTCGAATGACATAAAATATCCCAACATTATCCGATAGAGCCCTTTGATCGTCCAGGGCATTCATTGAATATGTTTGAATACATATCATAACTTTTTATAGTGAATACAGCTACTGTTACAACAGTAGACCCAAAATTCTGAACTTCAGGACAGTTTGGACAAACTGAATCCATCCAAAACAAAAAAGGGCCTTTGATAGGAAACAAATGATATTCTCCGACTGCCTTTGCCAGTCTGGCTCCTAATAGTGCACCCATAAGTTCCAGACGAGGTACGGATACCGTCTTTAATGGTGTCACTTTAGCTTTAGCCATCACTAATGTGCAATACACTTTGCCATGCATCACAGCCCGGAATAAAATTGCGTTTTTCGAATTCGTTTAAACGCACTTGTAGTTTTATTTATCAAATCGAATTCACAGTTCAAAAATCAACAATAAACAATAGTTAATACTTCGTTTGCTTTCCGTTTTTCTGAATAGTTTCGAAAATTCTGTTCGGCATTGATTTCACCAGCTTCTGCAGAGTTTTATCAGGTATCAAGCTCCAGGCTTCGCTTACGGCTGACTCACGAACTATTTTAAACTGTCTTCCGCCGTTGTAAACCTGTCGTGCCAGGATGCTCCACAAGTTCTCGATAGGATTTTGATCCGGACTACGAGCTGGCCAATCCAGAAGACTGATGTCTCGTTCAGAAAACCATTTCAAAGATTGCTTGTTGACATAAATTGCTGCATTATCCTGTTGAAATACGAAATTTTCCGGCATAACGTCTTCAGTAAACGAGATCAAAACATCTTTCAGAAGCTCCAAGTACTTTTCCAAATTCATCCTGGTCGAAATGGTGGCAATAGGGGTCTTTCCATGGATCGAAAAAGCGGCCCAAGACATTAGAGTGCCACCTCCAAAGTTCCTGCTCAACTTAACCTGCGGAGATTTCCTCAAATCGTGCCAATAATATGCGGTGCAGTCTGGGCAATCCAAATGGAATTTCTTCTCGTCAGAAAAAATAACATTGTTCCATTCCGTAGTCCACGACGTGTATTTTTTTAGCGAAATTCAATCTAGCGTTAATGTGAGCCGGTTGAAGATTGGGTTTTTTTTTTGCTTTTTTGTGTACTTTCTGTACTTGTGTACTTTACATCCATGTAGTCACCCATTTGTATAATCTGGTTCCAGACACGATTGGTAATCTTCGAATTTCCCGTTGTTTTCTTTTTTACGCCATACTTCTTGCCTTTTTTCAGCAGGTTCCTGATTGCTGCCTCCGATCTGTGGATCACACGTGCAATTTCGCGATGGCTCTCACCGCGACTTTTGAGTTCTCGAACCAGTATTTGCTCCGACTGGCTTAAATACTTTCCATTACCCATTTTGCCGAAAACAAGCAACAACTACCGCGCAACGCAAATTCAAACTCGTGTTTATGGCGGACGAGGGCTATACAGTGTAAATATGACAGATTCGCAAGATAACAGTAGCATAGGTACGCTCAATGCGGCTTTGCGTTAGTGTGCGTTTAAACGAATTTCCCCTCTAAAATCACCTTTTTTGGATTTTTTCAGAGATCACAATGGACTTTTCAAAAACGTAACTACTGATAGGCTTTAGTAAACTGTATTTGACTTTTTGTTTCGATCTTTTGTATTGGAAATAAACCCAAAAAGGAGGGGAAACATGCCTTCGATGGCCCAAATTTCATGATTTTTGTTGAGTAGTCTACTTCTAGCCTTGAAATAGACCAATGACCATATTGGATTCTAAGACAACCCGAATACCCCGGAAGAACCCTCTAGGAGGGGACAAAAACGAATTTTCACTGAAACATGCCTTTCGTCGGCTCAAACTTCATGATTTATCATAAATAGTCTATGACCAACTTGTGCTGTTTTCATTATGGACAAACGACACGTTATCTCAATATTCGTTTCAAAGAGCATATTGCAGAATTCACTAAAGCAACAAATACACTGACAAAGGGCTCATACACAATTTTAAATCAAAAGTAGCTGAACATATGTTCAACGAAGAACATTTTTTAAACTTAAATAACATATGAATTTTAAGACATATCACAAACCCTTGGAAACTAAATGTAACGGAAAGCATAGCAATCCACAAACTAAATTCCAAAAAATTGCTTAGCAAGGATCAAAAAAACGGGTATTTGTGGCTGTTTATATTTTTACCTACATCACTAAAACCACTCACTACACAACACAACACCAATTTGACTACCTTCAAACGAATTAAGAATTAATAACCTTGCAGGCAACACACAACCTTTTAGGTTACAACCCCCGCACGCACACACACACCCTACCTGATGCATTGAGGTACCACCAAACCTACTATAAATACTAGACCTACTGTGATGTTCCCTTCAAGTCGAGCACTCGACACTGAAGAAGTCTGTAAGTCGCAGACGAAATAGGACTATCTGTCAAAAGATACGCTTTCTCTAAGGAATTTGCTTGCGTTTACTAGTGATATTTTGAAACAAATGTTTCAATATTTTATTTTTTATTTTTAAAAAGTGATCAAATGAAGTACTCGAGAGACGCGACGCGAATCAAATGAAGTGTTAATTTTAAATTCTCTTAGTTTCCCAATCATGATTTTGCAAAACATTGTCTTCGGAGGACATTTTGAGGGTGTCTGATCATACTGGCCATTATAGGAGGCCCTGCGGGATTCAAATCCCTCCGGGCAAGTGGCCATATTCAAATCATTACCAAAACCTGGCTTGCGACGTATGAAACTTCATGATTTAGCAAAAGTTTGTCTTTGGATCAATATAGATCAATATCCTTTTCCACCCAAGCTGAATCCAGATTTGCGATGCTCGATGTATCGGATTCGAAGTCACTCAACATTTTGTACGAAAATAATTCACACTATCGAACATTAGCTCTTCTATTTATGCTTGTCTCGGCTAGTGGTATATGCCCCAACTCAACTATTTGAATACGGCCCAAAGATTCGAATACGGCCACCTTTCCGGAAGAAGCCGAATCCCGCAGGACCTCCCAAAACGGCCAGTATGGTCAGACACCCTCAGAATATCCTCCGAAGACAAAGTTTTGCAAAATTATGAAGTTTGATGTGTCGCATGCCAGGTTTTGAAAAAGGTATGAATACGGCAATTTTTCCGGAGGAGCTCGGTTCCCGCAGGGCCTCCCTAAGTGGCCAGTATGGTCAGACACCCTCAGAATGTCCTTCGAAGACAAAGTTTTGCAAAATCATGAAGTTTGATATGTCGCAAGCCAGGTTTTGGAAATATTTGAATATGGCCAGTTCTCTGGAGGAACTCGGATCCCACAGGGCCTCTTTTGGCGGCCGGAATGTTCCAAAATCATCAAAATACCTTCTGATGACCTACTTTTGCTAAATCATGAAGTTTGATATGCCGCATGCCATGTTTCGCATCTAAACATTATTTGTCCTCCATCCCTGGACAGGTACTTACCCCAGTACTCCCACCTGGGAAACCGAAACTACGGATACTGTCGAAATAACCAGTACAGATTCACATACTTGGATAATTTTGTGATCTATTGCAAAAAATCGCATCAAAATCCGGTAGCAAACGATGGAGTATCATTAATTTTAAATTTGAATTCGGGAGAAATTTGCGAAATGGGCGAATCTGCTTTTGTAAACAAACATTTCACAGGACTTTTTTTAGCGAACAAACGCAAAATTTTTAAAACTAAGACCAAACTTGGCTAGAGGAAGCCTCCTTTAATCCGATTGTGATCTTAGTTTAAGAAATTTAGCTTTCATTCGTGAGAAATAGTCGATGTTTGTTTACAAACGCAGATTCGCTAATTTCGCCAATTTCTCCGAAAATGTTCTACCTCAGAGGGGTAGGGGACGTACGTGTTAAAAGATTTTTTTTTGAACAAGTTTGCAGAACAAAGTTTCTCTGTTACTCTGCAAGCCAAATGTTGACAGCAACATTTAATCACGGGTCTTATATGATCCATCCGTATTGAATCGGTTAAAGATGCTAGCTTCAAAAAAAAAAAATCTGCTCTGATAACAAAACAAACTCTGATCACTAGAAGCAAGAACCTGGCGGGATTTCATTTTCCTGTAGCTTACATCGGCACAGCAAAAAATAGTTAAAATTACATGTGATGTAAAACGTTCGAATGTTAAAAATGTATCAATGTAATTCATAGCTCTATTAAATTTTATATAAACAATCATGCATATACCTGGAGCATTAATAAACATTGAAAAATACGTGTATCTTCATTGAAACATACATTAGCACACTTAGTAAGAATAATAAATCACATAGCACTCGTCTTTCAATGCATGCTAATACGACTTTACATGATCGTGCAAATATAGATCTTCTTTCATTCAAGCTCATCAAATAATATAGCCTCAAAGTTGATTTTCTTGGTCAGCTGTCATTCACCATCCGTAAGCAGAAGAAACTGTTGTTTGTGAATGTGGATTTGTGGGAAACTAAAAATCCGGTAATAAACTTGGTTCTTTGCTAAAAAAAAATAATTAGGTAATTGTCATCCCGTGTGCCGTGACAACAGAAATTATAATATTAATTAGTGTAGAGTCCAACTGCACATGGCGGAACTCATAAAAAAAATTGTGAATTCCACAGTAAGTTGAAATCTGCTGGAGTTAACTTTATTCTTTAAGTTCAATTTTTTTTTTCAAGACATTTCCATGGATGAAAACTAAATGCCATGTTGGAAGAAGCTAACTAGTCCTACACAGTTAATAATATGATGTAATTTCAAATTGATTTTCATGCACATAACACAGTGATTCAGAACTTTTGAAGTGACATAGTAGAGATTGTTTATCTGGTCGAACAAAACCGTGTTTGATATGTTTGTAACACCCTAAAAATATTTATTTATTGTTGAAAAACCGTTTTTTGGTACTTTTTTGCGATTAAAAACTTCTACACGGGCTTTCTTCAACCGATTGCTAATTTTTCTGCGTTTTTGGATAGTTTTTTACTGTAGCTTTCGGAAAAAATATAACTATGTTTGTTTTTAACGAGAAAGACAAAACTTTTACGTAAAAACTAAAATTTTCGAAAAAAAAATCGTTGAAATATTTTTTATATTAAATTTTATATTGTAAATGAATATATTGAATGGTAATTATTAATAAAAAGCCATTAATCAAATATATTTAATTATTAGCATTAGCATTAGCATTAGCATTGACGTTTGCACACCTCGTGGATGGAGCTACGATGAGTAATAATTCGTTGAGGACACTGCATGTCACCATGAGGCGGAGCCAGATACTGCAACGTTTCTCCACGCAGTATTCTCCACCAAGAGATTCCTCGATCGCTCACCTGGCCACGTCCATGCAACCATTGGAGATAGTGAGGGTTTTGGTATCTACCTTAAAAAGACACGGGGAACCCACGTAGTCTTCAGTAGATATCAAAGGAAAAGGAAATGAATTGCCGGAGAGAATAGTGAAACAGACTGCCCTGTTTGGTGTACAGAATTTTTTTTTTTTTTTTCGTAAGGTCGTTGGGAGCATCTAGTCTAAGAGGGTTAAGTGATGCTCCGTTTCTCATCAGATGGTTGGAACTTTTGCATTAACTAAAGTCCTAGCTCTTTGTGGCTTATGGTTATAGCCAGTGCAGGTAAATCTCATTTTCATTGAAATAATTCACATAAGATTTAGAGCTTATGTGGTTCCTCCTTCAGTTCATCAAGATGAAATGACAAAAATAGTCTGGAAACTATCATGAACTCACTGCGAGAAAGAATGTATATTCCGTCACGTCTCACTGATGTAATAAGTTCTTCCCGACAAAGCTCTTGTGACAGCCACAAGAAAAACATTTCTCACTCATTCCCAAAGCTTACAGTAAAATCATATAACGATTTGAAACTACGGCTGATCATGAAACATTTCATTCCAAGTCGCTGAAAATGCACGTTTAATTAAAGTCATGCTCTACTAAGCTCTAAAAAAATGAATTCGTCTGAAATAAAATTATCATTTTGCTGGTTCTTTTTTATAATCGAAGTTTAAAATGATTGAAATCGATCATGAAAAAATAACGTCAGCATAAAAGACAAAAAAAAAAATAAAATAAATACAGACCGCCATCGACAAAAAAAAAAAAAAAAAAACATCACCTACAAACAAAAAAAAAAAATGGATCGATCAAAAAAAAAAACCACACAACAACAACAAAAATAATAAAAAAAAAAAAGGAGGCGTAGACAACAAAATACATTTTTTGTACCGCGAAAAAAAAAAAAACGCAAAAAAAAATAAAAAAAAAAACGGAACCCCCGCCTGAGGAGGGAAAAAATTTTTTTTTCATACATAAGATATATGTAAATGCATGTATTTAAAAAAACAAACACATTTTTTTTTATTTCCATCCACACTAAAGGTGTCATTTCTGCTTCCATTTTTTTTTTTGGCCGGAAAGCCAATGATGACAAACCGAGAAAATTGAGAATGAAGTTTGCCAGACATATTTCAAATCATTATTTAAAATACATTGTTTTTTAGAGTGTAAACAGATCACTATTTGCAAGATAGAGCATCGTAATAAAATCTCAAGTAATAATATTTTAGTAAACATAGCTAGTTTTAAAGATTTTACAAAAAAAAGAAATGTGAGCCCCTTTTCTGCACTACTGGCATTCCTGATGGCGCATCGGCCGTTCGCTCTACGCCATTAACGTCAACGTATTTGTTTCAGTTTGGCTTTCGAGTCTTTTGCTTCGCGCCGTTAACGTCAACATATTTGTTTTGTTTTGGTTTTCAAGTCCTATAGTTTGCGCCGTTAACATCAACGTTTAAGTTTTGTTTTGGCTTTGGAGCCCTTTACTCCGTCGTACGCAAACGTAAGTAAAATATTTAAATAAATCTTTTATTTTGTAGGACAATCATGAGAACTGAATCTACTGCAGGTCTAAACAACGCAGGAAATACGATCTGGAAATGATCTGGAAGCAGCAAAAATAATCATACGAAAACTACCATGAAACGGATCCGAACAAAATTACCACCATGGCGAGATTTTCCAGATCCACCAGATTGATATTCAGGAGCCAGTTTGTGTTGTTAGGAATTGAGAGGCCAGCAGGAACTTAAATCGCATATGGACTGGTATTATTCCGAGTCACACGTCATTTTATGAGGTGAATTAGAAGTGAATTCGATTGTGATAGGATGCGTGAATCAAAGGATGATTGGAAACGAGTATCTGTCCTGTTTTCCGCTATCGGTATCGGCTCGGATAAGAGAAGGTGTCCCCGAAGGATTTAAATGGTTAGAGAAATCTATCAATCTAATCTAATCTTTCGCTCGCTTACCATCACTGCCTACCCACCCCAATCAGATGGCGGATACCTGATAAGATTGATTGGAGTATTTAATTCTCTTATGTATTTTGCGAAAAAAATTCACGTAAGTTGTATTATTCATGTGTACTGTATTTTATTTTTTTATTTTGGCGAAAAAATACAAACTTGATTAAATAAAAATCAGATTGCTAGAGGATCATACTCACTGCCTTGTTCGTTACAGTTTATAGTTACGTTCATTTCTTCATTTTCGAATAACAGCTCTATGTCCATATCTGCCTCAAAATTATCAGGAAAATTATTTGCAGGTTTCCGACCGCGTTTCTTGGGCACTATTTCCCGTAAAAATGTTTCATAGTACGCTTTGTTTTTAATGTACTTCATTTGTTTTCTCAAATCATCCAATTTGGCTTGTGGAAGAGCGATTGGCTCACTATTGATTGGACCAGGCATAACAACAGCGGTCATATTTGCTTTTGCAAATGTAAACTGCGACCAATACGAATCTGATGCATCATATTTGAATTCGACACAACCCAAAAGCTTTGTTTGGTACCTGAAACACATGATTTTGGTAATCTTCAGATTGCTACCATTATTGTCACAGGGAGGTTTTGTGAAAAATTTGTCCAAATCTTTCAGTGCCAAGAAATCTTTTTGATTCATTTCGATTACTTTAAAGGGAACCTTACGACGAATGCCACTGATGAATGTTGCCCAATCCTTAGGTATTTCGATTGTGATAGATGACTTTTTCTTAGCGCGTTCAATGGATGAGTGAACACTGTCACATTCCATGTGTGAATGTCCACTTACCATGAAGTTATGTGTGATACAGACGTTTCGATTTTGCTCTCATAATACATAAAAAAGCAAAGGGCTGGAAAGCCAATGGCAATGCATATACTTTTAAACCACATGCTAAAGTAAAGGGCCGGAAAGCGAATCGATCAAAACAGCTTTTACGCCGTTTATTCAAAAACACTATACCGTTGTTTGTGATGTTTTTTTCAAATTGAGGACAAAATTAGCATAAAACTTGAGTAATTAGCATTCACTTAATGCAAAAAAACTAAAATCGAAATATTGGCTTTCCGGCCCTTATCATGAATTACTCGAGAGAACTAAGAGGGTTTCCCGATACCCTTTCAACCATCAACGTGGCTTGTAGCCACTGTATGTAAAACTCGCTCAATGGTACGTGTTTGTTTTGTAAACTTTTTGTCAACTTATAAACAGGGTTAAAAGCTGACAAATAGGACTTCATGAATATCCAGTCATCTTCCGAAAACGCTGTAAAATAAATTAGTCACAGTTTGCATTGATAGTTGTGATGATATAATCATGCTTCAACAATAAAACTGTATCAGTTAAACTTACCTACTTCTGGATATTCTTGTCCAAGAATAATGTAAAATGATTCTTGTTTTACAATAGATTTTATCATTTTGTATCTTCCACCCCAACGAGTAAAGCTCCACAAGGGAGCTTTAGAAGCTTTGTTATGGTCGAAAAAGATAGAGTACTTGGTTTTCCGAGTATCTTTAACAATGTCGGTAATTTTCTTGATGTTTGGATCATTCTTCGTGATCACGTCCGTTATGGCTAACTGTAGAGTATGAACACTACATCTAATAAGGTTAAGTGCGCTTCCGAATTCATTAGTAATCCCATCAATCATACTACACTCTACTTCTTCCGAGCCTTCCTCATCCATCAAAGATTCTAGAGGAGCAACAGAAGTAGTAGCAAGTTTTTGCATTTCTTTAATCGCTGCGATCATATTAGCACCGTTGTCAGTAGTAGCCGAAAAAACTTGGTTAAGCTCGATATTATATGAATTCAGGATTTCAAGGACTTTGTCTTTCAAAAATGTTGCCGTCTGGGATTGTCTAACCTCCATCATAGCTGAAACAAATTTTAAAAGTTTAAGGACGATTTTTATAATAAGATTTTTTACGTTTTACCAAGGGTTCTAATAACGACCTCCCCGTTTGCTTCATACTGGACGTTGAGACCGATCATGTGGTGTCCGTACCTAGAAGCGGAATCTATTTTAATAGATACAAGCTTTTCCACCATCTCATCTTTGATCAAGGACCGTACTTTCTGAGCAGTTTCATGAATGTGAATTTTGATATTCCTCCGGTTAACATGGCAGTTTAATGTTTCCATAATAGGATCCATAAGCATTTTGAATCCATCCCCCACCAAAGCAATAAAATGGAAGGTGGTGCCCCATTTTTTATATACGTTTTTTAAAAAAACAATTCCGTTCTCGAGACGGTTTTTTTTTTTCCGTCCCGCGCTTTTTCCACGAGAGTTTTTTTCTTTAAGCAAATTTTTTTTCATTTCTCCTCCTCCGGGCTCAGACCCCAAATAACGAAAGAAATTTCCCCCATCGTATTTCCGTTGGGCGTAACAGCAACCACTTGTAGGTTCAATTGCGCAAACAGTATTCCCACATTCTATTCGAACGCACTCTTCAGCAGTAGCAGTAGGGGAGGATGGTACAAAACGCACCGTTTAAGCAACATCGTGAATTACTAGTGAATGGAAGCTGAAATTTAGGAACAAGTTATTGGGTATGGCGCATTACTATGTTTTAATTGTAGATCAAATGTAATTTAAATTCAAAACGATGATTTTTCGTGATTTTTTAAACCTTTTCCAATTTGATACCAAGACGACACCGGGGTAAAACGCCTGTTTCATTGCTCAATATGCACCCCAAAATTGGGGTAAGACGCACCACAGCACTGGTATATGATGCACCACAATATTGGGATAGCATGCACCGCTTGTAAAAGGTAAACACACGGCTATAATAAGTTACTCAGAGTTGTAAAGTGAGGTGGTTGCAACATCTCGCCACATCTTTTTAGCTCAAGCAACCAATGGGTATGGAATAAAGATAGCAGAACGTTGCGATATACACGCTTAAAAAAAGTACCCAATAGAGCATTTAAGTGTGAGAAGCCAACTTTGGGTATAATTATGTTTACCTACCATTGAGTTCAAATTACATACGTTTGGGTAGAATTTTACCATAAGTAAATTATTTATACTCAGCGGTAGATTATCATGATTATACCCAAAGTTGGCTTCCTAGACTCAACTGCTCCACTGGGTACTTTTTTCTAAGCGTGTAGACGTATATAACGCCACGGTGCGTTCTGCCCCAGATTTAATCTTGCATTGTTTTGTCTAAATATTCTGAAAATATGTAGAATTATAGTGAAGTTTTGATACTATCTTGAAGTTTTTATTGTTAGCGATACATGTGAAGTGAATTTATTACTAACCATGAATGTTAACGCATGGTAAAAGCTTATTTTAAGAACACTATTATTTACATGTGAAGTACAGTCATGAAGATTTATTCAATTTTGATCATGTGATGGTGTATTTAGTGCCTTATTGTACTACAAAATTATGAGTTATGCTGTTTTATGTATACATTGATAAAGTATCATTCCATTAAAACTATAGTTTTGAAGAATTGAGCACATTTATTGAGTGGGTCGTTCTACCTCACCAGTGCATTTTGTACTGTTCTCCCCTAAATAATTTTTTTTTTTTTTTTTTTTTTTTTTCTCCCTTTTTTTTTTTTTTTGGAAAAAAAAAAAAAATTTTTTTTTTTTAAAAAAATCTGTTTTTTCACAACCAGAATATTTTTTTTTTTTTTTTTTTTTTTTTTCCACCACTAAAAAAAAAAAAAAAAAAAAAAAAAACCCCACCTCAAAAAACAAATTTGCAGAAGAGCATGATTCCGATTTTTTTCTAATCTTTAAAACCAAAGGCTTTAAAAAGTTTTCTAGGCCAGCTTAGTAGGCAATAAAGTTGGTTTTTTTGTTGTTATACATGACTTTTCATGAACCGAAGAATAATTGGGATGTCGTCTTATCAGAATGCTTTTTTTTTTTGACGATTGAAGCTTTGTTATTATAATAGTTTTCGTCGTTTTGAAAAACCGATCTTAAAACGGCATTTCAGATTGTATAAGTGACAGTGGGTGAGAAAAGGAGAATCTCACAAATTTCATTTCATCTCATCAGCTCACTGTGACGAAGGAGATTTTTTCAATCATTAATGAATGAGAGACATTTTTTGTTTAACAGCCTCATGACGAAGGGGCTATGCGATATCGTCATTCCGTTACAGTCGTATCCAGAACAACGAGTTGTGATACATCATAAGGTTTTACGAAATTGATATCCATTACATTGTCATTTTCAATTGATAGACATGAAATTTACCAGCACTGGTTATAGCGCCATTACTCGCTCTCTGAAAAGAAAAGAGAAGAGAAGAATGTCTGAAAAGAGACGAATTTCTGAGAATATTGGAACGGTGGTAAGAGAAAACGTATCAAAGTTCTTTGGTTGCAGCAACAACATTGCATTATTTTAAAGTACAAGTTTATTTGTGATTACTTATTTCTAGTCTTCGCTATCTGAATCGATGGATTCTTCTTTTCCGTAGATTTCTTCTATTTTTAATATTACATTTTTCCTATCTAATGCAAGCCTTTCCCAATCTTCAGGGCTCATCTCTTCAAATTTATTCATGTGTTGTTGTATAGTCGCCCTCTTTTAATACAGTTTTTTTTTTTTATAGTTAGCTGCTAATTTTAGTAGGTGTGTATTATCCATCCTTAAGATGTGAGTCCTCAATTGTACGGCTCTTATTTTTTTGTGATGGTTTTTCTTTTCAAAAATTCTCGCAAACTTTCAGAATCAATCAATATTAATCGATCTGTAAGACAAGAGGACCCTTTGAGCATGATCATTTTTGTATTTACCTACAACCCTTCATCGATTACATATCAGCCATCAGCAACGGAAATGGAGAAATAGTTTCAGCATACGCAGACAATCATCCGAAAGTCATTCGGTTGATGATCGAAAGTGCCGAGAATTATAAACGCTTTTAGAGATTTTGGAATGTAGTCTAGTGCTAGGCTGAATCTAAGGAAAACTGTCGCGTTACGAATCGGAAAAACTTCAACACACCTGAAGAGTTGCTGGTCCATGATCAGATTAGTATCCTAGGAGTAAGATACAAAGATAGTCTCCAAGAAAGTATGCAGCTTAACTGGGAAAAACTGTGGAGAAGCATAAACGCTCTTCTGTGGATCAACCGATCGAGGACAATAGACATCAAACAACGGGTTTGGCTCCTGAACACATTCATTTGCTCAAAGTTATGGTATTTGTCAACGATATTCCCTTTACCTGAATCCGTAGGCAAACAAATTAGACAGCAAATTCGCACTTTCATTTGGCATGGAGTACAACATCGAGTGAGATACGAGCAAATAATCAAGCAGAAACGACAAGGAGGTTTAGGTCTACATTGTCCGTTGAAGAAAAGCAAATCTTTGCTTTTAAATCGGTTTTAAATAACAAATGATGTGCTTCCCTACCAGCAAGATTACATTCGCGATATTCGCCGAAGAGATATTGGTAGAATTTCCGCCGAACTAGGTGATAATGAAATTGTACCATAAAACTCCATCTAGAATTCTTGCAAATGCGACGGCAAGAGGACTATACGAAAATTCACTGGACGAATTACCCGTAAACAGAATAGAGCTTAACGTAGATCGGAATTGGGTAAGGATCTGGAAGAATATAGTACACAAGGAACTATCATCAGAGGAGAAAGCTGTTTATTATTTACTTTGCAACGGAAAAATTGGACACAATGCTTTAGTGTTCAGAGAAAATCGTCGCCCAAATCCTAACTGTGAGGCCGTGGAGCTGAGGAAACGATCGGGCATAAATTTTCCCCCCCCCCCCCCCCCCCCCCCCCCCCCCCCCCCCCCCACAAAATAAAACTCCCTTTTTTACCAAATATTCACCAATACTTAAATCTTTTCCCTTCTTAAAATTTAAAATTTCAATCTTCTCACAAAAAACAAAAAAAAAAAAAAAAAACTGTGGATCTCTTACACCCAAACGTCAAAACGTTCATTGTTTCCTAACAATGCACTGTGGTCCAGGGAGTAAAATTAGGTGGAATAAATTAATAACTCAAAGAATATAAGAGATAGCGTATTGATGTCTTCTGAACAGTTTCTAGTTAGCTTATGCCGCGTTGTTTGCAAAAATGACCTATACGCCTAATTTCATTAATGAAGTAATTCACTTTCAAACTTTTTTGTTTTAATAGATAGAAATAAAACATGTTCTACAAAATTATCGAATAGAAAAAGAATTAAAACTTTGTAGAAGATCATGTTTGAATATCTCTTCTATTTTTTGAGATATAGCGCGCCATAAGAAACAAAACCCAAAAATCATAATTTCTGACATATTTTTAAAAATATCAACTTTTCAGGCCTACTACGTTCAAAGCGATTGTAGTTATTATAAAAATACACATTTGCTTCAAAGTCATCATACCCGTAAAACTTTTCTGTGAAAAGTTATCATCAGCTATGTTGTTTTTCAACCCATATATTCAAGCGTTACCTTTAGAAAAGGCGCAAGTGAAACCGATAGTAATATATACCAGTTGAATAAGTATATCCCAAAGTACATATAGGCAAAATTTGGGAAAGGTCTTTTTTGATTTTGCTTTATAGCAGCACGTTGAAAATATCGTTTTTTATGCCACAAATCTACAACCGTATTCCGCTGCAGATCAAATCAAAGCAAGCTTTGCATTGTATGGCTCAAAATTGTCGGGTTACGTTCTTTCAAAATGAAACAAGGTAGGTAAATTGGTTGATTAAGCATTGTTATTTCAATAACGCGAATTTTAATTCATCAGCAATTCCCCTGACCGTTCTCATCTCTCATCTAATGGAGGGAGCTAAAGAAAAAGATTTATTGGAATTTGTAAAGAAAAGGTATTCCGGAGAAAAACTTAACGTAAATTTGGTGCATAAGAAGCTTCATCTTGTGATGCTGAAGTTTCAGAAACTATGGCGTGCTGCTGGACGAAAACGCGAACGGTTCTTGAAAATCAACAATACTTGGCTTGATGGAGAATTTATCGTCGATGTTACGTCTTCCTCAAAACAATCCGCTGGCCGCCCATCAAAGCCGTTCAAAGATGCAAAACGAAAGTTAAAGAAAAAAAAGGTTGAACCTCTTCTCAGCCAATATTCGGCACATGAAATCTCGTTTGCTGCAGCAACATCCGTAGCGTCGGCTGGGTTCCGGAAAGCTGGTAAATTGATCGAACAATTAGCACAAAATCCTGAGACAGCAGCGGCCAATCGACAATCTTTGGCAGATAAACGGAAAGTATTTGATGCACTTACAGCTGAGGAAGGCCTTGCATTCTTATGCAAGAACGGGTTTTCAAAAGCTCAAAACATGGATATTCGGCAAATGAATTTGAGCAGAGAAGCAGATATATACCCATCGTATGATAAATTAGTCGAAGCTAAGAAACTGTGCTATCCTACAGGTATTTAAACATCTACTCAGAAATATGGGTTACATATTTATTGTATTTATTACTATAAGAAAGGCCAAACTAAAAATAAATAATTAATATTAATTTATTTTTTTTTTTTTTTTTGCATTTAAAAAACCCGAACCCCCCCCCTTTTGAAGGTGTGTGTGTGTAGAATTTTGTTTTTGATTTTGGAATTCACTCTTCAGTTGTCAAAATGCCGTCCAAGCAAGAAGAGCAGCGTATCAAAATTTTGCTCGCGCATCGCGAAAATCCGAGCTACTCGCACGCAAAGTTGGCAAAAACGCTAAAAGTTGCCAAATCAACCGTTACAAATGTAATTAAAGTGTTTGGGGAACGTTTGTCGACAGCCAGGAAGTCTGGATCGGGGGGAAATCGAAAACCGGAAGCCGCTGAGACGACAATGAGAGTTGCCGGTAGTTTCAAGCGAAACCCTAACCTATCTCTCCGAGATGCCGCAAATAAGCTGGGTGTATCGTCTACAACCGTGCATCGAGCCAAACAACGAGCCGGACTATCGACTTACAAGAAGGTAGTGACTCCAAATCGCGATGATAAACAAAATACGACGGCCAAAGCGCGATCCCGGAGGCTGTACACGACGATGCTGACGAAGTTTGACTGCGTGGTAATGGACGACGAAACCTACGTCAAAGCCGACTACAAGCAGCTTCCGGGACAGGAGTTTTATACGGCAAAAGGAAGGGGAAAGGTAGCAGATATTTTCAAGCACACGAAACTGTCAAAGTTCGCAAAGAAATATCTGATTTGGCAAGCCATCTGTACCTGTGGCTTGAAAAGCAGCATTTTCATAGCTTCCGGGACTGTCAACCAGGAAATTTACGTGAAAGAGTGTTTGAATAAACGTCTGCTGCCTTTCCTGAAGAAACACGGTTGTTCCGTACTGTTTTGGCCGGATTTGGCATCTTGCCATTACGGTAAAAAGGCCATGGAGTGGTACGCCGCCAACAACGTGCAGGTGGTTCCCAAGGACAAGAACCCTCCCAACACGCCAGAGCTCCGCCCAATTGAGAAATACTGGGCTATTGTCAAGACCTAAAGAAGACCAAAAAAACTGCTAAGGACGAGCAGCAGTTCAAGGCAAACTGGCTTTCTGCGGCGAAGAAGGTGGACAAGGTGGCTGTACAAAATCTGATGGCAGGGGTCAAGCGTAAGGCCCGGCAATTCGGATTTGGAAAAGCGGAAGCCTAACTGAATATTTTTCCTGAATTTTATACTAATTGAACTTGAAAAAGAAATTTAATTTGATTTTTTAAATAAACGATTTCACCGATTTACACGCGTTTTCCCTTGACCAAATTTTGACCGTATCACCCTTTAGATCTGTCCATCCGCCCATCTGTTGCTGAAGTATCGTTACAGAATCTTGTTGACCATACCACGAAGCGCCTTTTTCAAAGCTTGATGAGCCGAGTGACGTCTCAAGACATGGTGCTATACGACGAGTATACGCTTATATACAAATGGGGCTGTGACGGCAGTAGCAATCACGCAAGATATAAGCAGTGTTTTATCGACGAGGAAGAGGACCATGAACTGCAAGAATATAGAGATTCTCATATATTCGCATTCTCGTTAGTTTCTCTACGATTGATTGGGCATCGTAGATCTGACGGTACTCAAGAAAGTGTTTGGAACAATGATCTTCCTTCATCAATTTCCCTATGCAGACCCATTAAACTGGTTTTTGCAAAAGAATGTGCAGAGCTGACTAAACGCGAGGTTCTTCTAATGAACGCACAAATTCAAAATTTGAAAAATGTTATGCTAACGTTGTCCAACCAAGTTGTTTTTGTAAAACCAGTGATGCTGTTTACGATGATGGACACCAAAGTCGTCAACGATTTGACTGGAACCAACTCGCAAGCCTGCTATATTTGCGGAATTTCTGGCAAACACCTTAACAATTCCAGAAGTGGTCTTGACTCTGATGATCCTGGCAAATATAAATATGGCTTTTCTCCTCTTCATGCATACATTAGAACTATGGAAATGCTATTGAAAGTGTCTTATAGACTGGTGCTTGATAAACCTACATGGCGTGTTAGCAAGTCAAACAAAACGGTAAAAGCTAAGGAAACGGAAATTCGAAAAAAGATGCTTGAGAAATTGGGTAAGAATAGTATATTCTTCAATATTTCAAGTTTTATTTTTAAATTGTTTGATTTCATCTTACTATTTCTTGTGATTTTTTTTCACAGGATTACGCATTAGTGAACCGGTTCCAGGAGGTGGCAATTCCAACGACGGAAACACGGCACGAAAGTTTTTCCGTGAATGGAAAACTACGGCAAATATTACTGGACTTAATGAAAATTTGTTGGAGCGGTTCCATATTCTTCTTACAGTGATTAACTGTAAAGCAAGAATCGATTATAATTCTTTTGAAGATTATGCCGAAGGGACTAGAGCATTGTACGTGAAGTTATATGGTTGGTATGCGTTGTCTCCAACAGTCCATAAACTTCTTGTTCACGGAGCAGCAATAGTCAAATATACAGTGCTTCCAATCGGAATGTGCAGCGAAGAAGTTCAAGAGACAAGGAACAAGTGCATTCGGAAATATCGGGAGTTCCACTCCAGAAAGTTCAATAGAACAGTAAATATGGAAGATGTCTTCAAACGGTTGCTCTTATCGTCAGATCCTGTAATTTCTTTGACTAATAGGATATCTTCGGGAACACTTGCATCAGAACTACCTGATAAAGCCAAGCTCTTGATCATTGAATACTAAATTTCAATTTTATTTTTAATAAGAAATAAACTCTTACATGAACAAAACATAATATTTTTGATCTTGTCATCATCAAGTTACAATGCTACGTTATGATATACTCACGTTATATGTGTCAAGAACTATGTATGATTCCCCTACACAGTAATTCTCATTTTTTGACTACATTCTATGCATTCCAATGAACATCCTCCATACATAAAAAATGCCTACTTTTAAATCCCAAAAAAATAATACTTTTGGGTACTTTTTTCTTTCCAGTGTGCTAGAAAAAAAATGCATAGAAACAAGGCTATCAACAAAGTGGAAATATTTATTTGTTCTTGTTGACTGGCGTTGCCGGAAAAAAAAAGTTCTTACAAGCCAAACATGAATCCACTATCATGGACAAGCTACGAGGCACTAATTTGATCATTTAGATTGATCTTTATATCTATTGATGCCTGTTTTCTCGGAAATAAAAACTTTTTCCTGAAAATCATACTTCCCAGTAAGAAGAATCATGTTCTTATTTATGGTGTATTTTATTTGCATGTGGGGGTTTTTGGAGATAAATCGATATGGAATGTCGTTAATTACAAAAAAAACCAGATCCGAATTTTTAAGATACTGGCACTGAGTTTCTTATCTCATCTTCATTTCATACAGTGACTAGTTGCTACACACAATCACATTTAAAAAATGCATAGTTTCTAATCTCTTTCACATGCTGCAAAATGCCTCAAATTTAATCACTTTTTGAAGTACTAATAACCTCTATAAGCATTTATGCATGAAACTTCTTTAGGAATTTTATGCATAATTCCAGTCTTCATGCAAAGTGCCTACTTGAAGTCATAATCGCACACTTCAGAAATACCGTGTAGTTCTTATACACGTGAAATAAATCCGATTATTGTAGATTTGCGGCATAAAAAACGATATTTTCAACGTGCTGCTATAAAGCAAAATCAAAAAAGACCTTTCCCAAATTTTGCCTATATGTACTTTGGGATATACTTATTCAACTGGTATATATTACTATCGGTTTCACTTGCGCCTTTTCTAAAGGTAACGCTTGAATATATGGGTTGAAAAACAACATAACTGATGATAACTTTTCACAGAAAAGTTTTACGGGTATGATGACTTTGAAGCAAATGTGTATTTTTATAATAACTACAATCGCTTTGAACGTAGTAGGCCTGAAAAGTTGATATTTTTAAAAATATGTCAGAAATTATGATTTTTGGGTTTTGTTTCTTATGGCGCGCTATATCTCAAAAAATAGAAGAGATATTCAAACATGATCTTCTACAAAGTTTTAATTCTTTTTCTATTCGATAATTTTGTAGAACATGTTTTATTTCTATCTATTAAAACAAAAAAGTTTGAAAGTGAATTACTTCATTAATGAAATTAGGCGTATAGGTCATTTTTGCAAACAACGCGGCATAAGCTAACTAGAAACTGTTCAGAAGACATCAATACGCTATCTCTTATATTCTTTGAGTTATTAATTTATTCCACCTAATTTTACTCCCTGGACCACAGTGCAATGCCCACCCCCCCCCCACCCCCCAACCCCCAAACCCCCAACAAACAAAAAAAATAACAAACCCCACAAACCCCCAAAAAAAACGAAGAAAGACACAGGACAAAAATAAACCGACCCGCCACCCCAAGACAAGAAAAGATATAATACAAAAAAAAAACAAAAAAAAATAAAGTATTTACTTTTTTTATTTGGTCGTCAAAAATTAGCAAGAAAAAAAAAATATCAAATAGAAAAAAAAAAACAAAAATACCCACCTCTCCCCAAGTAATAAAGGGCTTTTTAAAAAAAAAAAAAAAAAACACACTCTACACAATGGTAAAAAAAAAAACAAAAAAAAACAAAAGATACACACCACCCCGCCCCCGCGGGGAAAAAAAACAAGGCATTATCCCCCCTGACGCTTTTTTGTGGGACTTTTCAATTCGAATCTAATCTATTTAATACATGACTACATGAAAATTTATCAGCTAGTGCTAGGCCGAACATTCAGTTAATCCTAAACCACGGATTCGATAGAATTAAAATTTCATGGTTACTAAGGTCAGTATCAGATTTTATCATAGTCATGTAGTACAACCCTTCGGAACAGTCGTCAAACTGCCTAGAACATTGTAGTATGCAATCTTGTTTGTCAACATCCCGTTCGCAGTATCAATTGATAAAGTACACACCATCAGCTTGTTTGGGCGTCGCTATCTTTGCTCCGGTTTGTCGTCCGGAGAATATCGCGTTCATCTTGCTTTGAGTGGATTGCCCCCGAGAAGCGGATCTCTTGGTCATTTGAAGGTTCCATTACGTGCAGTCTGACCCTTCGTTGTCATTCATTAGACATTCATATTTTTTTTTTTTTTTTTTAATCGATCGCATCACTGTCACGTCGATCACGTGCATGCATTGAACGAGCAGGAAATTGAGGCATCGTAAAAATACACGTCTATCTGTTTATTGATACGGGCTATTATCGATACGTAGAAGATTGGCGCAGAATAAAGAAATCGCGAAGTTTCTTGACTTGGAATGTGTTTGGGAAAATGATTACCAGTACGGTTGATGCACACGGAGGCAGCGAGTGTTCTTAATCCTTAACTATAGGTATATCAATCACCGAAAGACTCAGAAGGGTCAGATATTTTGCGAGTTGTTGCACACAACTGGCCAAAAATCAATCTTATCTCAAAGAATTTTATGGGTAGCAGTCGATTTCGATAAGTCTTCAATCAGACAGAAATACACCTGCTGCTATCTTTGGCCAGCATAAAAAACCGAAAACAAACCCATCCATGTCAGGCGCTCCACGCCGAATGACGAATCGATGTGACGCGAGCTGTTCCGGTTTCAATGAAAGGTCCATCAATCAGCATTTGTCCAATTTGAGCTGTAGTATTGGACTTTGTCTAAACTTCACACGATTCATAACTTCAACACCATATTCAAGCTAACGTAAAATCAGAGAAAACCACGCCAAATCGTTTGGTCATTTCGCGTGGAACTGCTCATCTATGAGTCACACGAGTCTCTGTTTGACCACCTATTACCGTTGGATTGATGATAATGGTGCGGAACATGTGTACTTCTCTGTGCATTCGTAGCACCGTATGTGCATTTGCCGCCCTCAACATGCATAAGTGCATCCGGACGGTTCAGGGCACATTGCATTGATAGTAATAAGCAAACAATACAAGAAACAAACAACCGTCGGTCTATTTGTATGCGCGGGTGGGTGACTAAACCAAGGGAAAACATCATAAAGCAAATGTCAAACGGTTCACCACACGAGAGCAGCCCGGAAGTAGGAAGTTGGAAAGCCGAAAGAAATCCCGAGGAAGTTTTATGTCATTTGCGATAACTTTAATTTATTTGATCGTTTGAAAATTAAGTAAAAGTATCCTCCGCGAAGAATGGTGCTTTGACGGAGCGAGGAGGAGAACGAAACAAAAGAGTGCAACATTACGCCGATTGAATAAAAATGCGCGTTGCTTCTTGTCTATTCTCTCTGCGATGGGTTGTGGGGCTAAAAATAGGTGGCGGTTCCGCCCCGGCTCGAGCGATTGATAGCCGACAGTCGCCCTCGTTCGGTGGGGGGGGAGGCGGGGTTAAAGGAAAGGAATGAAATTGGAGTATGTATGTATGTGCGTGTTGTGGATTTTACTGCCTTGTTTGTTATGCTTTATTTGATTTTTTTTTTCGGTATCCACCGGTTGGGGTGAATTAGAAATCAGTGTTCTTTGTTTGCCTCGGCAAGGTCAAACTTTTATGCTGAGGAAGGTCGTGAGACTTCGTGGTAATTATGGGAACTTGACTAATAAAGCTTGAACAAGGCAAAATCCGGACACAACAATCTTATTAGGGTTTAAAAATAAGTTTTAATTTTCACAGCTTATTATAACATGCATACATAAGCAGGTATTATGCCTGTGGTAAGACCATTGTTTCAGTCTTCCTTCTTACCATCGATCATGACGCCCAAGTACCTCAGGGACCGCTTTGAGGTGATTGTGCAGTTACCCGCACTAATCGTCGGCGGTTGCTCAGATTTCCTGTTATTGACTATTATAATCTCGTTAGGGAACGTTACCCAAGTAGCACACTACGATCGTAATTAGTTGTAGTAACTTGATTATGACTTAGCAAGTCATATTTATGTTATGTCAACCGAATGGCAACAAGCGTACTACTAGGGTAGTTTCAACACTTCGTCATACATTGTGTTCCAAAGCACCGGGCCCAGAATAGAACCTCGCGGAACTCCTGATGTGGTTCGGGCATATTCCTGACTCACTTATATGCGACGATACCCCGTTTGGCATAAATACGTTTGGCATATGGACGTTTGTCATACGGATGTTTGGCCGAATGGACGTTAGGCCGAAAATTGTCTATTAGCATAAATGTATTGCGGAGAAAAGGAAATAAGAATCTAAAAAAGTATTTTCAAACGCATTAGATCTAAGATTGCAAGAACATAACTGAACGATGAAATGATTAAATTACAGTGACAGAATCATACTTTGCAAAAGCATGGCAATCTTAGCACAAACATTTTCGATCATTCAAAAGTCTACTTCATTCCAAACAGCAAAATTTTTCCATGACAACTATAAACTATAACTATTAGGTCAGCAAAAATAAAAGCGGATTGCTATTATAAAATCAGCATCAAGTAGCAAATAGTGACCATGGCAACAGTAAATTAAAATCTATAAATGTTAGTTTTGTAAAATTTCCATAGGTTCAACAAACTTTTTCAGGATACTTCAAATCAAAATTTTGGTGAAATCTGCTATCGCTGAAAACGAACGAAAACGTGCTTAAGCGCGAACCACACAACTCTACACTTTAACATTTTACAACATTTCTTGCATTTCAGGATCAACCGAATGAAGATCATATATTATAGATACGAATGCTTGTAGTATTTTTCATTCACATAAATATATACACCATTATATAAATATTTCATGGGAATAGGAGGGACCATCAGGGCACCCGATTGAAGCACTCTGGATGGGGAGAGTGGGAATGCCAACTCCCCATTGCTAACAGTTTGTGAATAGAGGGCGGGCTCTTCTCCCCGCCCATTGGGGCATCCTCAAATTAGATAGCTTGCTCTTTTGACCAATTGTGCAATCTTGTTGTTGGAAGGAGATTCTTTATATCCCTGTGGATACGTATAAGTGATGTTGCATATCGATCCACCCAACCCCTTTTTGGCCCTTCATACAACGGCATGATTAGTATAATCAGTGGTTATTAAAGCTTGATCAAGTCTAACAGAGAGGAGAGCCCATTGCTGTCGGACTTAGTTTCCGTGCTACAATGGGTGGTAGTACATATCATACATCATACAACTATAAACTGTTGACGTAGTGTTAGAGCTCAAAATTTGGAATTTTCTTGAAATGAATAGTCCACTAGAGTAACTCTCAAAAATATATCGGAAAAATCAATATTCGACAGATATTCTCTTCACAGTTCAAGATGTTTGCAGTCCAGCCTACAAGTGGCCGAAATATATCAAGAATATTATCGTATCCCGGACCTTCTGTTATGCGGAGAGAATCAAGCTAACAACCCTTTTTTGGGTCAACGGATACCGGGATTGTGACGGTTGGCTCGAGTTTTTGGTGCGCATCAAAAGAACCTTCTTTCAGTCTGCAACTTACAGACTTCTTCAGTGTCGAGTGCTCGACTGGCGCACTCGACACTGAAGGGGTCTGTGGGTCGTAGACGAAATGGGCCTATCTTTCAAAAGATTTTAACGGAGTTTGCTCGCGTTTACTAGTGATGGTTTGAGGGAGTGTTTCAGTTTTATATTTTTTTAGAAAAAGTGAATTTAAATTTTCCTAGTCTTTCAACTCATATTCTGAAGCTGCAGCGAATCCAGTACCGTTGTCTTCGTATCGCGTTAGGCTGCATGAACTCAACTCATACTATGAGTTTGGAGGTATTAGCAGGAGTTCTTCCTTTATCAGATCGTTTTGTGGAGCTATCGTTCCGGTTCCTCATCCGCTGTGAGGTGTTAAATCCATTGGTAATTGAAAATTTTGAAAAGCTAATCGAACGAAATCCTCAAACTAAGTTCATGACACTGTACCATTGGTGCATGACTCTGGAGGTGGGCCCTTCTTCGAATGTTCCTAATCGTGATTACTCCCAAGACTTCTCTAGTTCTACTGTAGTTTTTGATCTGACCATGAAGCAAGAAGCTCGTGGAATACCAGATCCACTCCGTTCGGAGTACATTCCATCAATTTTTGCAAGCAAGTTTGGCCATATCAGAAGTGACAGAAAGTTCCACTGGATTTGGTGTTTTTAACGAAATTCATAGCGCCTCCTTCAAAATCCTTGCTCCGTATACGTCGCAGAATTGGCGGCTATACACTATGCACTAGAGCGAATTGCCTCTCTTCCCTCTGATCAATTTTTCATTTTTACGGATAGTCTCAGCTCACTTCAGGCTATTCGTTCAATGAGGCCGGCAAAGCACTCACCGTTTTTCGTTCCTACACCATCACCTTGGTTTGGGTCCCTTCCCATTGCTCCATTCCGGGTAATGAGAAAGCAGACTCACTTGCCAAGGTGGGCGCTATGGCAGGCGATATTTATGATCGACAAATCGCCTTCGACGAATATTTTGCTATTTTCCGTCAACAAGCCTTGATCAGCTGGCAACAAAAATGGGGTGCTGCGGATCTGGGCAGATGGTTACATTCCATTCTCCCACAGGTATCGGAAAAATCGTGGTTCAGATGGTTGGATATTAGCCGGGATTTTATCAAGGTAATGTGTCGTCTAATGTCCAATTACTACTCGTTAGGCTCTCATTTCTATCGAATAGGTCTCTCAGACACCAATCAATGCGGTTGTGGTGCAGGTTATCAGGACATCAGGACATAGAACTCGGCTCCGTTATGCCTATGGCATTTGAGCCTTACAAATAAACAATCAAGTTAAAAAAAACATAGAAATGATTGAAAACAGTAGGAAATTTTTTTTTAGATTTGCTGGCTCGTTCAAACTGCCTAGGAGATCAGAGCTTAAGAAGTACAAATGTAACAGTAGCTTTATCCGCTATACAGTGCTGTGATATGTATTCAAACATGTTCAAGGAATGTCCTGGAAGACCAACTGACATTACGAGATAATCTTGGGATAGTCTATGCCAAACAAACTAACTTTACTTTGTATAGCCAATAAAGCTATTGTTACAATTGTAGACCTTAAATTTTGAAGGACAGTTTAAATGAACTGAAACTAGCAAGATTATCCTATGATGTCTTTGGACGTTTCAGAATGTTCATTGAATATGTTTGAATATTTATCATAGCTTTGTATAGCCCAAAAAGCTACGGTTACTACTATATATCTTAAGTTCTTAACTCAAGATCAGTTTTTATGAACCACAACATCCCAAGATATCTCATTATATCGGTTGAACTTTCAAAAGACTCACTTAATTTGGTCAAGTACATATTGTTACTTTAGTCCAAAAAGCTGTAGATTTTAAGCTACAATTCAGAACTTAAAATCTTCAGCTGAAGATTTTAAGTGTTGAATTCCAGGAAAGTTTGGCTAATCTAGAACATCCGAAGATTATCTCATAATGTCTGTTGTTCCTCCAAAATATTAAATGAATATGTTTCAATGCACATCGTAGCTTTGCGAAGCCCAGAAAGCTTCTGTTACAACTGTAGGTCCTATGTTCTGATCTCAAGGATAGTTTGGATGACCTAGAACATGTCATATTGCTTTATGATGTTTTTTGACTTTAAGAATATTAATTGAATATGTTTCAATATTTATTGTAGCTTTCTATTGCCTAAAATTTACTGTTACAACCGTTAATATTAAGTTCTGAACGCCAAAACAGTTTGAACGACCTAGACCTTCCCAAGATTATCTTCTGATGTATTTTTATGTTCGCAAATATTAACCGATTATATTTGAATACGCGACGTAACTTTGTATAGCCCAAAAAACTACTGTTACTACCGTATATTTCAAGTTATGAACTCCAGGATGGGTTGGATTACCTAGAGGATCTCAAAGTTATAAAATAATGACTGTTGACCTTCCACAAGATTCATTGAATATGTTTGAATGTAGATGGTCACCATATATAGCTCAAAAAACTTCTGTAGAACCGTAGATCTTATGTTTTGAACTGAAAGACGGTTTGGAGTACCTAGAATATCCCAAGATTGTCGCATTATGTCTATTGGCCTTCCACACTATTCAATCAATATTGTTAAATACATATTGTCCCTTTACACACTCCAAACACCTACTGTTACAACTGTAGATCTTATATTCTGAACTCAAGGACAGTTACGATGACCTAAATTATCCCCATTCATCTCATGATGTGTTTTTTACGTTCGAAAAAATTTACTGAATATGGTTCAATACGTAGCGTAACCTTGTATAGCCCAAAAAGCTATAGTTACTACAGATCTAACGTTCTGAATTCAAGGACAGTTGTGATCTAGTACATCACAAAGTTATCAAATAATGACTGTTAATGACTTCCAAAAGGTTCATTTAATATGTTTGAATACATAGCGTAACCTTATATAGCTCTAAAAGCTACTGTTACAACTGTAGATCTAAAGTTCTGAACTCAAGTACATTTTGGATGACCTAGAACTTCCCAGAAAGATACAAAAATATCAAACGTTTATCAGCGTGAATTAAATAATACTTACGCATATGTACTATATTCTAGAACAACGCTTTACACTTTTAATAAGGCATTTATTTTTTCTTCCTGAACTTCTTCATATTCAGGATGTTCTAGGTCGTCAATTACTCATAGGTTTGTTTATATCTTCCAGATAGAAGAATTGCTGGAAAACAAATTTGCCGAAGACAGTGTACACTTTTATTCAGTCTGTGTGATTGTATACAGCCATTATCTTTTTGGGGTCATATATGACCCTTTAGGCCTGAAGGAGTTAAAATACTTTTTAAGACAAGGCTTAACATTTATGAATTTTTCAATAGTATGTGGCCCGAAATCACCAATGTTAGTCTGCATCATTTTGTACACGAAAACCGCAAATGCCTACCTTTTTTTGGTTCGATGTTTACGCTTCTAGAAACTTGAAAGATCAATGACTTATATAGAGCGATTTTTGTTCTCGTTTGAAAAATGCGAGACAGGATTTGCAATACGTAAGAAGCGCGATTTGCAGCTGTTATCCGTCATTTTGCCTAATTGAAACTAGTTAAAAGCATTCCAGATTGAACAATTTCCTCAAAAACTGCAAAAATAACTAAAAATCCACTTATATTCACTTAATTTCCCAGTCGGGAAATTAGGCAAAAATGCGGGAGAAATGCGGGAAAAATGCGGGAATTTTTAAATTAAGATTGTGTGGTCACCCTGTATGTATCTATATTAATAAAATTTTATTTTTAATAGGTTTGCGTCGACCATCGGTTGAATCGGTTGTGTCGATACTTTGTTATCGGGCGTAGCGTTTTGCCTATTGTTTTGGTTGCCTATTGTTCGTTGCGCGAATGGTCGAGTGAGCATCAGAAGTCGTGGTTCGCCGGGTAAGATCGGTCGACCCATTATTAATTGTGATCCAAATTATTCGTTCGTCATGCTCGTCGGGCCACCTTATCTTGGAGCAAATAAATCACTGTCCTATTTTGTAAGGGACTCCAGCGGCATCCGTACTGTTGGTGTAGATCGGTCCAAGTTGGCTCTCCAGCGTTGAGATGAAATCCTAATGAAATACCACTATCACACTCTGTGAGTGGCCTCAAGAGCATCCTTACTGTTGGTTTAAACCGGTAAAAATCGGCTTTTCAGCATTATTAAAAATCCCTTTGTTTTACCAATGAAACACCACAATCACACTTTGTGAGTGGCCCCAATAGCATCCTTACTGTTGGTTTAAATCGGTTTAAATCGGAAATCGGAACTAATTACACCTAACAGCTTGAAGTTAACCAAAACGAACCCTGCTGCCACCCAATCCTGTTATCCAAAATCCCAGTGATTTCTCGTGGAAGTGCAGTGGATTCCGCGGCTTCCAAAAAAGCGAGTATCACGTCAACATATTCCTACCCATTCCCTACTTGACCTGCATTCGGGCGAGGCCGGCGCCGGTATTGCCTTAGTTTGGGATCACCAGTTTTTACACATTGAGGATGTATGTTAGTCCCAAGCATCATCTGTTGGTTCTCTGTGTAATAACAGCTGATCTGGCAACAACGGAGTAGCAACCTCGGGCGGTCAATCATGCTCATGCTCATGCTCATGCATGCTCGCATCAAAAGAACCTTCTTTCAGTCGTTATGAACCAGAGCTGAAATCTCTTTCAGTTTACTATGCGCGAGGTGAAGTGCAGAAAAAATATGTCTCGTTTTGTCTAATGACTCATTTGAGAAAAGTCGAATTTTAAAATCAGATTCTACTGTGAAATGCCATGCCAAGTAATTTTAGGGTTCGAACCCATTTAGCCAAATATCTTTTAATCATTTGATTCCAAACAACGTCTCAAAAGTGAAATAAGAAAAATTGCAATTTTATTAAAGCTCATAGTTATCAAATATTAGTTTCTCATATAATTAACCATTCGGTTCAAATTTTCTCAAATTGAAATGCATGAAATCATGAGAATTACATTTGTTTGAAACTCCAAAGAACTGCTCATGATTGAAAGAAGGAAAAATCTCACAAAAAGTAATAAAAGGACAAGCGCTTGATTCGGAAGTTTGATTTAAAATACAGAAATATGTATCGTCATAGAAGGCCCAAGTGCAAAGAATCAAAAGAAGGTATCTTTCGGAGGAACTGCATATTTCTTCAAGATTCCCATTCTGTCTAGCTGTTTAACATAATACATATTTCCACCTAAATCAGTAGTTTACGAATTTTTCAAAACGAATTCATACTTCTCATGGATATGGGCAAATGGCCGAATACCATTGTTTTGCATTTTTGAACATAAAAATTTAGTTTTTTTAGTGAACTGATATAGTTTAAACTTAATAAGAATGCTTATTACTCCAAATGCGCACACATATTGATAAACTCTAAGTGTAATAAGTCTATAATCTCGGGAAGCTATCTTATGCATTCGAGGATGTTTTTTGGTTCCTTATTTCCTGTTTTAGATCTAATGCGTTTGAAAATGCTTTTTTAGGTTCTTATTTCCTTTTCTCTGCAATACATTTATGCTAATAGACAATTTTCGGCCAAACATCCATTCGGCCAAACGTCCATTCGGCCAAACATCCATATGCCAAACGTCCCACACCCCTTATATGCTGTGATCCAGAACCAATTCTTGAAATAGTTCCCCGAAATATTGTACAGGTACCCAGAAACTCGGAGGCGTTGGAGCGAGTTGGCAATAGCCTCTCAACTGGCGTTTTTGATCGTATTGCTCACGTCAAGAGTGACCACTGCACAATAGCGGACTCCCCCCCCCTACGCTCGAGTGCCATCCCACAAGGATGTGTGACAGACAGGATGGCATCCACCGTCTACTTGCCTTCGCGGAAGCCAAACTGGTTTTTTTACGGGCCCCTTTTCCCCCCCCCAATTCCCAAAGTTTTTTTGGGGATTATCCTCTCCCACCCCCTCCCCCTCGTTTCCCACAGGCATATTGGTCTATACGCCGATGGATCACCTGTCCTTGCTAGTTGTTCTGGCAACCCTACTCGTGCCCCCGTCGCATCGCTCTGGTTTTTAGTCGATGAGGAATATGTAGAAATGACAGATAAGAAAGATTAGGAAGAATATCAATAAGGACTGTATCGTTAATTATGAGTACACCTAAATATTGCTGTTTTTAAATATGTTTTATTTATTTTGCCACTCAAATTCATTTACATTGTTTATTCACCATCAAAAAAGCCCATTACATCAGTATTCATTTTAAAGGGTGTATTCGATAAAAATGGCACACAGAAAATCTTCTGAAACTTTTGAATCGTATGAGTAAAAAACCTAGAAATTTGAGTAGATCTTATCCATAGTGTATTATTTACATCTGCCAAGTTTCATAGTTATACATTCAGTAGTTCCAGTCATGTCGTCGAAACAAGAAATTGTCCGTGAGAAAATGTTGTGCACTCAATCAAAATCCAGGGGCGTCCCACCGGTGGATTGCTAAAAGGCTTGGAATTGCAAATACAACTGTGTCTCGTGTAATAAGAACCTTCAAGGAGCGTCTGAGTGTCCAAAGGAAGGAAGGGAGTGGTCGTAAAAGTGGTCAAATGGACAGTAAAATGGCCAGAAAAGTCGTACAACAATTCAAGAACCGTCCAAACATGTCAATTCGAGATGTCGCTAAAAAGTCTAAGGTGTCAGTCGGTTTTGTGCAGAAAACCATGAAGCGTGCTGGGTTACATGTTTACAAAGTGCAAAAAGCCCCAAGCCGGAATGAAAAACAAAACATCATGCGAAAACCCGCGCCCGGAAACTTTACACGAAGCTGCTCACCAAATCCGGTTGCATCGTGATGGATGACGAAACATACGTCAAGGCCGACTTCCGTCAACTTCCTGGGCAAGAATATTTCGTTGCCAAGTCGAAGTTCGATGTTCCGGAGGATGTTCGAAAGAAGTAACTATCGAAATTTGCAAAGAAGTTTCTAATCTGGCAGGCGATTTGCGGATGTGGTGAAATAAGTGCTCCCTTCATCACTTCCGGAACAATAAACGGTCCGATTTACACGGAAGAGTGCCTTAAGAAGCGTGTCTTGCCATTCATTAAGAAGCACAAAGGATCAACTCTGTTTTGGCCTGATCTAGCATCCTGCCACTACGCTCGAAACGTATTGGAGTGGTACCGAGCCAACGGAGTCAATTTTGTGCCAAAGGATATGAACCCACCAAATTCACCGGAACTTCGTCCAATTGAAAAATTCTGGGCAATTATGAAAACGGAACTTCGCAAACATCCCAAAACTATAAAAACAGAGCTAGAATTGAAGAAAATTAGGGTAAAAACAACAAAAACACTGGGAAAATCGGTTGTACAAAATTTGATGGGTGGAGTGAAAAGGAAGGTGCGGGCATTCGGGATAGGAGACGAAATTGAATAAAACAAATGTTGTAAATCAAAACTCATTAGTAGTTCTTCATTCCCTGAAAATTTCAAGAAAATCCGATAATCAGTTTAATTTTGATTATATGTGTGTGCCATTTTTATCGAATACACCCTTTATGTTTCGTAGATCTGGCCAGCTCTCACACCTTCTTCTTGATGTTCCTCGTGAGGTCTTGCACAACCGTTCCGTCGATGGTTTTGCTTACGTTTACCCAGTCTTTTTTTAATTGGATGATGTCATCTGCTCCTCTAGCCTTTTCCGCAGCTTTCCTTTCATCAAAGCCCAAAATGTCTCAATGGGCCATATTTGCGGACAATTTGGAGGATTCATCGCCTTTTCCACAAATTGGACATTGTTCTATTGATACGTGTGACACGCGCATAGTGGCAGGATGCCAAATCAGTCAAAAACAGTGTCGAACCTTTGTGTTTTCGGATTAGTGGTAGAATTCGTTTCTGCAGGCATTCCTTCCGGTACATTTCGGCGTTCATATTTGCGGTAGGGCAAAAAGGTGTCGATTTCATACCGCACTGGCAAATTGCTTGCCAAACCAACACCTTTTCTTCCAATTTTTTCGCAAAAAAAAATCGATTTCTCCGAATTTGGGACATCCGTTTCACGCTTCACGGTGTCAAACTGTGCCCCTGGAAGTGCCCTGTAGTCCAATTTGACGTACGTCTCGTCATCCATGATAATGCACATGTCATTTTTGCTCAAAACGTCGTCGTACAGCTTCCGAGCCCGAGTTTTCACGGAATCCACCTGAATTTGGCTGCGTTTCGAACATTTTTGTTTCCGGTACGTCTTCAGGGAATTTCGCTCCTTTGCGCGTTGGACCATTCCAATTGTCGTTCCACACTTTTTTGCGCAATCTCTGATAGATACCTTCTTTTCTCCTTCAAAAACTTTGCAAATTTGTTTGTCAAAATTTGGGTTTGACGCACCTGTTTTTCTACTACGGCCGGGTAAGTCTTTCAATAACAAACCGGTTGATCGCATTTTGGAGCGCACAGACACTAACACCTTCTTCTTTTGCTAACTTTCTTAGCGATAATCCCTTTTCAGTGCAGTACTTGGTCACAATCGATTTCCGCTTTTCTTCCGTAAGACCTCGCATTGTTCCGCTTGCAGTAAAACTTTAACTTTTCATGAAGGTTTTCGTTTGTTTAGAAGGCAAGCAACGCATTGACACTACACAGCTGTCAAAATAAGTCATACTTTTTTTCAAACAGAACCTCAAAGGTGTACTCATAATTAACGATGCAGTCCTTAGAAGGGATGATAAATAAAGGAAGAACGGAAATGATAGGTGACGATCAGATTGATTGTAAGGAGAGTAGAATTACAAAGATCAAAGAGGCGTGGAAAATAGTGGTTTGCAAAAGTAGCAGAAAGACAATAGTATTTTCGTGATTTAAGACGGCTAAATTTGTATAGTGAGTGGTCCATCTCATACTGGAAAAAGGTATTATCAAACCTAAATGATATCTTAGGAACTATTACATAAATTTATTCGATATAAATAGGACTTACAAAGAATCGAGTAATTAGGAGAAAGGTTCGGGTTCCCCAGTTTACCGTGAGCTAAACCTACAATCTATCTTACAGCTAAAATAATTACCAAGACTAAATTAAGTTACTTTTAAATCACAGGATTAACGAAAGTGGTAAAAGAAAATAGTAGAGAAGAAGAAACTTAGAAGAAACGAAAAAGGAAACTAAAACTGTGAGTAAAAATGCTTGAAAATGTCTGTCAGGCATCTGGGAAGACACCCTTGTTCAGACATCTTTGCATTTCTACCCTCAGCATTTCAGGAGCCAGCAAAATAGCCGTCTTGATGGCCAGGTTTGAGATAGCATCTGATCCTGGCAATTTTTTCTCCTAGAGCGACTTTGCTGTCACAATGAGTTCATCATTCGTAATCGTCGCCTCGTCTTGTCCTCTGCGGTGATATTATCATTGCCCAAGGTGTGTACAAATCTCATTGATTGTTAACTTTTGGCATGGAAGTATACGTGATAACGCCGTGGTAAGATTTAATAACACACACTTTGGTTCGGCGTCATCTATTCAAATGAATGCGAGCAGGATTGGTTTACATATGCTACGCTTAGCCGAATGCACGGTTGTTTATAATTGACAGAAGCGATCTCAAATCAGATAATTTTACCATTATTTATTTTTGTATAAATTGAAAATCAAGTGATGTGTCGGTTTGTCGGTACTTCTAGTGCGTGTTATATCTCATCCGTCCGTGCACTTTGATGTTGATTTATTAAAGAGACTTTCTACTTATGGATGACTCGCCTTTCGTTTGGAAAGTGACAATGAAACACAAAGTAAAATTTTATTCTTGCCACTCTCATTGCTTTGCAGGTGCTGGTGATAAATCACTTTTAATAGTCCTGCTGAATTGACGATTCATTTTGAGAACGTCGTAATGAAATTTCTCCTGGTCAGTCACATCATGCTATCCGAAGTGTTTTAATAACTCTAACTAGGGAAGCGCACACATAAATAGCCGCCGATTTACACGCCAATGGTTCATAAACAGAGGTTAGCCGAAATCATTTAGGTTATTTTATAATTACTTCGGCTTGACTATGCTCGGAAACCGATTTTCAACTTCTAATTATATACATATTCTTGTATCAAGCTATAGAACAGGATGTATACAAACTTGGTTATTCAGCTTTCATTTGATTATCTTTTAAATAGTTTGCCAATCCGTTAAGTCATATTTTTCTTCAAATAAACCACAACCACAATGCTTAGAAAATTTCTCTTCGATTTGAGAATTCATACGCAATTCCAATGGAATAATAGCCTTATAAAAAAGGGGCTGCCGAACTTATTAGTCACACTCACTCGAGAAGTCTCGCGCTTTATAAAGGGTGTCCCACATCAAATTGCATCACGGAAAAACCGCTGTAGAAAATTACCCATTGAGTATTTTCTCTTGAAAACTTGGGTAGAAGTAGTTTAGAGTGTATTTTCTTTGTTGTATTTTTTATCGCTGTCAGTTTTTCGAAAATAGGAAATAATGGCGTCACCCGAAAAGTTACGTCGCGAATTGATTTTGATATAAGCACCTGGACCCAGTAGTCATACGGTGGCAAAAGCTGGAAGGATACGCTGGGCAGGACAAGTTGCGAGAATGCCGGGCAACTATCCTGCAAAAATGGTGTTCGACGGGAATCCGGTTGGTACAAGACGACGTGGGGCGCAACGAGCAAGATGGTCAGACTAGGTGGAGCAAGACCTAGGAGGTACAAGGTGCCCAAGGGATTGGAGAGGAGCAGCCACGAATCGGGCATTATGGAGGGATATTGTGTATCAGGCTATGTTATAGTATTGTGACGTTATGCAATGTAAATAAATAAATAAGCACCTGGAAAATACTCAACTCTCTCATCGGGACATCGGAAAACAACTCGTAATCGTGCAGTCAACGGTGAGTCGTGTGATTAAACGTTACTACGAAACTCTAAGCATCGAATGGAAGGAAAAATGCGGTCAGAATGGATATTCTATTAATGATCCGGATCACAAGCGTGTCGTGTAAGCGTTTAAGCGGAATCCCAATGCTTCGGTCAGGGATGTGGCCAAAAAGTTGAATCTGTCCAAGTCTTTCGTTCAGAGAGCCAAGGACCGGAAGGGGCTGCATACGTACAAAGTGCAGAAGGCTCCAAATCGTGACAAATGGCAAACTACGGTGGGAAAGTCACGAGCCCGGAAACTGTACACCCAGATGCTGACGTAGCCTCATTGTCTCATCATGGATGGTGAGGCTTACGTCAAGGACGACTTCCGGCAGCTTCCGGGGCTACTGTTCTTCAAGTTTGATATTCCCGGATGAAGTAAGGAAGCAGAAACTTTCAAAGCTTGCCAAGAAATACATGATTTGGCCAGCGATCTATTCAAGTGGCAAACGGAGTGCACCGTTCGTGACTACCGGGACTGTAAATGGGGAGATCTACCAAAAAGAGTGTTTACAGAAGCGTCTGCTTACTCTGTTGAAGCAACGCGAGGGCCCTACGATCTTCTGGCCAGATCTAGCTGCGCCACTAAAAGGTGTTTCGATCAAAATTTGGTCGACTTTAACTTGACTCATTTCCTTTCATCGTGCATTACATTTTTTTGCATTTACCCTCATTTTGAATATGTGTGCGTGTAGCATCATGCCTCTATTTTGGTTTTGAGATTCGCACTTCAGTTATCAAACTGTCGTCGAAGGAAAAGAAGCAACGCATCAACATTTTGCACGTGCATCGCGAAAATCCAAACTACTCTCACGCCAAGTTGGCGAAATTGTTGAATGTGGCTAAATCAACTGTTACCAATGTATTAAAGGTGTTCGGTGAATGTTTGTCGACAGCCGGGAAAGCTAAGTAGATCGGGGGGAAATCGAAAGCCGGATGCCACAGCGACGACAAAAAGAGTTGCCCGCTGTTTCGAGCGGAACCCCAACCTCGCCGTCCGAAAGGTCGCAAATAAGCTGACAGTGGCGCCTTCAACCGTGGATCGAGCTAAAAAACGAGCTGGACCGTCGACTTACAAGAAAGTGGTGACTCCAAATCGCGACGATAAACAAAACACGTCGGCCAAAGCACGATCGCGAAAGTTGTACACGACGATGCTGACGAAGTTTGATTGCGTGGTACAAGACGATGAAACTTACGTCAAGGCAGACTTTAAACAGCTTCCTGGACAGGAATTTTACATGGCAACCGGACGGGGAAAGGTGGCAGATATTTTCAAGCACATTAAACTGTCAAAGTTTGTGAAGAAATATCTGGTTTGGCAGGCCATCTATACCTGTGGTTTGAAGAGCAACGTTAACATTGCCACCAGAACCGTTAACCAAGAAATTTATCTGAGCGAGTGCCTACAAAAACGTCTACTGCCTTTCCTGAAGCGACACAATTGTTCCGTTCTATTTTGGCCGGATTTGGCATCTTGCTATTACGGGAAAAAGGCCATGGAGTTGTATGCTGCCAACAACGTTCAAGCGGTGCCCAAGGACAAGAACCCTCCCAACACGCCAGAGCTCCGCCCATTGGGTGAACAATATTGGGCCATCGTCAAGCGAAACCTTAAGAAGACTCAAAAGGCTGGTGTGAGCGAGAAACAGTTCAAGGCAAACTGGGGTTCAGCGGCGAATAAAGTGAACAAGAAGACTATACACAATCTCATGGCAGGTGTTAAACAAAAGACCCGGCAATTTGCATTCGGTGATAAGGAAGCTTAGCTGAATATTTCTCCTGTATTCTGTTTTAACTGAACTTGAAAAAGCAAAAGAATTTAACTTATTAATAAAAACTTTGATCGACTCACACACATTACTGTTTGACCAAATTTTGATCGGAACACCCTTTACTTGCTGAAACTGCAAGGATGATTTTTTGTGGCCCAATCTCCTTGATACCAATATTGGCCAGATCTGTATCCGTGATGTACAGCAGTGATTCATCGGTGAATTTTTATGCTGAGGGAGAGAAGTGAAATCTTTTAAAGATCTTATGAAAATTGAAGAATAATTTGTGTTGTTCTACGGTGATTTTTCTTCATGAAAATAGGCAAACAAGCTAAAATATTGTTCGGCTCATGTTATTTATTAATCTGATAAAAATGCAACAATTGTGTTCTGGCTATCTACATATTTTAAACTTATAAATATACACGAGATCGTTGTCTGAGTTGTATGGTTTCCACAAACTGTAATTTTTTCTACTAGAAACATTACTTATTGCAATACGTAATACCTGATCAGTAAGCTTCATTTCACAACTATTCCATAATTCGCAAAATCGAACAATTTGAATGACTTGGAATATACAAATGTATTGACCGTTTGATGTGATAATTGCGTACAGAAGACCGTATCGTGGAACTTCTCTGGAATGATATTTAGCTACTGAACCCGGACGGAAAATCAAACCATAAAAAGTAATTTTTTTAACAATGTAGACTTGTTCTGGGACATCAAACAATAAAAGATTAAACTCGAAAGAACTCTTATCTAAAATTACAGACGATTTCTCAATGACTTTGTCAGCTTCATCCCAACAAATATCGGTGTTGAATTAGAGCTTGTTCAAACAAATTTGGAGAAGCTATTCAGCTATTCTAGAAGGAACAACTGAATAGCTTCTCCATTTTGCTTGTATTTTAAACAGGTTTTTATTCCTGCGTGTCAGTATAACAATAATAATCTTAAAACTAAAAACAAACTAACATTAATCTTAACTAAGCATAAAGGGAATTAATCATTGCAATAGAAGATTGCAACGATTTTTGTCTACAATCATTAATTATTTTGTTGGACATTTGTTCTAAAGTCTCAACATTCGAAATTCTATGTACTTCGTTAGTACTGTACCAAGAAGGCAGCTTCAAAATCATCTTCAAAACTTTGTTCTGAATCCTTTGAAGTATTTGTTTCCTGGTAGCACAACAACTAGACCATATTGGAACAGCATAAAGCATGGCCGGTCTAAAAATTTGTTTAAATATTAGTAGTTTGTTTTTCAGACATAGTTTGGATTTTCTGTTTATAAGAGGATATAAACATTTTATATATTTATTACATTTGGCTTGAATGCCTTCAATGTAATTTTTAAAATTTAATTTTTGATCAAGTAATAGACCAAGGTATTTCACTTCGCTTGACCAGGAAATTGGAACACCGCTCATAGTAACGATGTGAGTACTACTAGGTTTCAAAAAAAAAGCTCTAGGTTTATGTGGGAATATTATTAGTTGAGTTTTGGAAGCGTTGGGAGAAATCTTCCATTTCTGTAAATAAGAAGAGAAAATGTCCAAACTTTTCTGCAGTCTCCTGCAAATGACCCGAAGACTTCTTCCTTTAGCGGAGATGCCTGTGTCATCAGCAAACAAGGATTTTTGACAACCCTGAGGCAAATCAGGGAGGTTGGAAGTAAAAATGTTAGATAGTATCGGCCCAAGAATGCTACCCTGAGGAACTCCAGCTCTAACAGGTAGTCGATCAGATTTGGAATTCTGATAATTTACCTGCAGAGTTCTGTCAGTTAAATAATTTTGAATTAATTTTATAATATAAAGCGGAAAATTAAAGTTTTTCAATTTAGCAATCAAACCTTCATGCCAAACACTGTCGAATGCTTTTTCTATGTCTAGAAGAGCAACTCCAGTTGAGCAGTCTTCAGATTTATTTGAACGAATTAAATTAGTAACTCTCAAAAGTTGATGAGTAGTTGAATGGCCATGGCGAAATCCAAATTGCTCATCTGCAAAAATTGAGTTTGTATTGATGTGAAGCATCATTCTATTCAAAATTAGCTTTTCAAAAAGTTTACTGGTTGAAGGAAGTAAACTTATTGGTCTGTAGCTAGAAGCTTCAGCTGGATCTTTCTGGGGCTTCAAAATTGGAACAACTTTGGCATTTTTTCCATTTGCCAGGAAAGTATGACAAATGAAAACATTTATTAAATAATTTTACCATGAAAGACAAGGTACTCACTGGGAGTTTTTTGATGAGTATATAGAAAATTCCATCATCACCTGGAGCCTTCATATTTTTTAACTCTTTAGTTATAGTTTTTACTTCATCCAAATCAGTACCCCAGGATTCATCAAAAATATTTTCCCTTGAAGAAATATTCAGATAATCAAGAGAAACCTGATTCTCAATAGGACTAGTAAGACCCAAACTGAAATTATGGGAACTCTCAAACTGCTCAGCAAGTTTTTGAGCTTTTTCCACATTTGTTAGCAATATTTTATCACCTTCTTTGAGCGCTGGAATAGGCTTTTGAGGTTTCTTTAAAATTTTGGAGAGTTTCCAAAAAGGTTTGGAACTCGGCTCTAATTTTGACACATTATTTTCGAATTGTTTGTTCCTCAGGGCAGAGAAACGTTTTTTAATTTGTTTTTGCAAATCTCGCCAGATAACTTTCATGGCGGGATCGCGTGTTCTTTGGATATTTTTCAGACGGATCAAAAGCTGAAGATCGTCGTCTATTATAATTGTATTGAACTTTACCTCGCATTTTGGAACTGAGACAGCTCTTGCTTCAACTATGGAAGTAGTCAGAGAGTCAAGAGCATTATCGATATCATTTTTAGTTTCCAAAGGAATATTAGGATCAAAGTTATATTCCACGAATGTTTGATATTGGTTCCAATCAGCTCTATGATAATTGAAAGTAAAACTGTTGGGATTAGAAATTATTTCTTGAGATATTTCAAAAGTTACTGGAAGGTGATCCGAACCGAAGTCAGCATGGGTAACCAATTGGCTACAAAGTTGACATGAATCAGTTAAGACCAAATCAATAGTTGAGGGATTTCTGGCAGAAGAAAAGCAAGTTGGGCTGTTTGGAATTACTTTGAGGTGTTTTGCATTAAAATCACCAATAATGAAGAATTTTGACCTATTACGGATAAGCTTCTGTAGGTCACCCTTGAGAAGATTTTTTTGCTGACCTATGCATTGGAATGGTAAATAGGCAGCTAATAGTGTAAGTTGACCAAATTTTGTTTCAACAGAAACCCCCAAAGTTTCAAAAACTTTGGTATCAAATGAAGAAAGAATTTGATGTTTGATACGCCTATGAACAATTATGGCAACGCCACCACCTGGACTTTCAAGACGATCTTTGCGGTGTACGAAATAATTAGGATCCCTTTTTATTTGATCACCTGGTTTAAGAAAAGTTTCAGTTACAACGGCAATATGCACGTTATGAACTCGTAAAAAGTTAAACAGCTCGTCTTCATTATTTTTAAGAGATCGAGCATTCCAATTTAAAATATTCAGTGTCTTAATACCCATTGCTGAATTTCAGGGTCATGACAATATTGTTTGCAAATTTTATACCAGTTTGAATTGCATCAAACATGGAGTTTGTATTTAACATTCCATTAATCATATCGATTAATGATTTCTGTAAAAAATCCATTTTTGGAGCGGTTATGCTACCGAAGTCAAAATCTTCAACATTTCTGGTAGAATTTTGGTTTCTACCGGCTGTAACGGCAGCGTAGGAAGCTCCATTACCTAGCTGTACATTGCTACCAGCAAGTAAGAATTGAGCATTGAAAGCTTGTGTTCTGTTTGTACTTACGGGTACATTTGTACTTCGCTGACCATTGTTAACAGCAGCACGAGAATTCAAGATCGCTTTGCGAGTCTTGCATTCCCAAAACTTGGATTTGTGGTTTCCACCACAATTCGCGCATTTAAATTTTTTGGGATCCTTCACAGGACAGTTGTCCTTGGCGTGAGAGGAATCGCCACAATGCATGCATTTGGCATCCATGTGACATTTTTTTGTCCCGTGACCCCATCCCTGGCATTTACGGCACTGGGTGAGGTGTTGAGAATTTCCTCCAGTCTTCCTGAAGTATTCCCACTTCACTCTGACATGGAGCATAAGGCTGGCTTTTTCCAATGCCTTAAGGTTATTCAGTTCATTTGATTTAAAATGAACTAAATAAAAATCGTTTGAAATCCCATTGCGAGGATCGCCAGGTTGGGATTTCTTTTTCATCTTTATCACTTGAACTGGTGTAACTCCAAGCAATTTGATAAATTCTTGTTTGATCTCATCCAGGGATTCACCACTGGCTAGACCTTTTAGGACAATTTTGAACAGACGTTCTGGTATGGTGTCATGTGTAAAGAATTTGATGCCTCTTTGAGCAAGATACTCCACGAGAAGTTTAAATCCGATCAAGGTTTCAGCCAATACACGGCATTCACCCCGACGACCGATTTGAAAGGAAAATTTAGAATCTTTAATGAAATTCGTGAGTTCCTTACGGAGCCCATGAAAATCAGATGTTGTTACCACAATAGGTGGAACCTTTTCTTTCCCTGCATTAATTCGGGAATGCTTCGAAGATTTTTGCCTGACTGATGGATCATTCTCATCATCAGTCAGAAAATCGAATTGATTGCTCAAATCATGCTGTAATATTTTTTTTTTTTCTTTATAAAGGGTGATACGGTCAAAATTTGGTCAAGGGAAAACGCGTGTAAATCGGTGAAATCGTTTATTTAAAAAATCAAATTAAATTTCTTTTTCAAGTTCAATTAGTATAAAATTCAGGAAAAATATTCAGTTAGGCTTCCGCTTTTCCAAATCCGAATTGCCGGGCCTTACGCTTGACCCTGCCATCAGATTTTGTACAGCCACCTTGTCCACCTTCTTCGCCGCAGAAAGCCAGTTTGCCTTGAACTGCTGCTCGTCCTTAGCAGTTTTTTTGGTCTTCTTTAGGTTCCGCTTGACAATAGCCCAGTATTTCTCAATTGGGCGGAGCTCTGGCGTGTTGGGAGGGTTCTTGTCCTTGGGAACCACCTGCACGTTGTTGGCGACGTACCACTCCATGGCCTTTTTACCGTAATGGCAAGATGCCAAATCCGGCCAAAACAGTACGGAACAACCGTGTTTCTTCAGGAAAGGCAGCAGACGTTTATTCAAACACTCTTTCACGTAAATTTCTTGGTTGACAGTCCCGGAAGCTATGAAAATGCTGCTTTTCAAGCCACAGGTACAGATGGCTTGCCAAACCAGATATTTCTTTGCGAACTTTGACAGTTTCGTGTGCTTGAAAATATCTGCTACCTTTCCCCTTCCTTTTGCCGTATAAAACTCCTGTCCCGGAAGCTGCTTGTAGTCGGCTTTGACGTAGGTTTCGTCGTCCATTACCACGCAGTCAAACTTCGTCAGCATCGTCGTGTACAGCCTCCGGGATCGCGCTTTGGCCGTCGTATTTTGTTTATCATCGCGATTTGGAGTCACTACCTTCTTGTAAGTCGATAGTCCGGCTCGTTTTTTGGCTCGATGCACGGTTGTAGACGATACACCCAGCTTATTTGCGGCATCTCGGAGAGATAGGTTAGGGTTTCGCTTGAAACTACCGGCAACTCTCTTTGTCGTCTCAGCGGCTTCCGGTTTTCGATTTCCCCCCGATCCAGACTTCCTGGCTGTCGACAAACGTTCCCCAAACACTTTAATTACATTTGTAACGGTTGATTTGGCAACTTTTAGCGATTTTGCCAACTTTGCGTGCGAGTAGCTCGGATTTTCGCGATGCGCGAGCAAAATTTTGATACACTGCTCTTCTTGCTTGGACGGCATTTTGACAACTGAAGAGTGAATTCCAAAATCAAAATAGGAGCAACATTCTACACACACACACCTTCAAAATGAGGGGTGTTCAGGTTTTTTAAATGCAAAATTGAAAGAAATACGTCAAGTTGATATTGACTAAATTTTGACCGTATCGCCCTTTACTGTTCTAGCAACATTTCAAAGATAGCAATTGGAGTGAACGAAGAGTCCGGTTGGATAATTTCTGAAATAAATGGCTTATCTTACCATAATGCCACTAAACACAATATTAAAATATAATCCTACATTGCTTATAAGCACATGCCAGTCTTTTATGAATATAGTAGTTGATGTTCAGAAGTGCAAATTTAAATTAAATGTTATGCTGAAATGCTGAAAAACAAATTGAGCCTTTGCTGCTTGTCATGTTGCTCCAGAGTCTTACATGGTTTAAGAATGCAAAGATGACTCCAAAGCGTGCTGAAATTATTCATAAAATGATAATGGAAAATATACAATATGATTTAAAGGTACACGATCTCCAGTCGCACCCCCTCACTTCGCTATTGTCAGATTGACAACATTGCCCAAGCCAACCAGCGTCTCCATGTTTCAGCTGGCAGTCTTTTGTGATCATAAGGCTTGCTTCATTTAGAATTGGAACAAACTTTTGCTCATATTGTGGCGCTCCTGGTGGACGGATTTGGAAAGTTCTAGGTGCCCACGTGTCGGGAATTTTTACAGCTTCACGTATGTATTTTTGACATTCCGCAAATCGACTGTACTTTGTAAACAATCAACATGGAAGCCGAAAGAAGGGAAAAAAATTGTGCACAGTTATTTGGAAAAATCCATTGTGGTCTGCATCTAGGCTAGCTAAACAGCTGAAATTGCCCAGAAATACCGTATGGCGCGTTATCAAACGGTATAAGGAAACATTGACGACGATTCGGAAGCCTCAAGCCAATCGTCGGAGTGGAACTGTCGACCGGAAACTGCGTGGTAAGATTTTGAAGACGATTAAGAGGAATCCCAATCTGTCGGACCGTGATTTGGCCAGAAAATTCGGTGCTGCCCATAGTACCGTGAGGAGAAACTCGACTCCGGGAAGGAATCAAGTCGTATCGAGCTAGCAAAACAGCCAAATCGGACCATAAAACAGAATAGTGTGGCCAAAATCCGTGCTCGGAAGCTATACGACCAGGGTGCTGACCAAGTTCGACGGGTGTCTTCTGATGGACGATGAAACCTATGTCAAGGCTGACTTCGGGCAAATCCCAGGTCAAAAATTTTACTTGGCAACGGTTCGGGGGGGATGTTCCAGCCAAATTTAAATTTGTTTTTGCCGACAAATTTGCACGAAAATTCATGATTTGGCAGGGCATTTGCAGCTGTGGCAAAAAAAACCAAAGTTTTCGTTACAAATAAGACAAAGACGTCGGAACTATACCAAAAAGAGTGTCTCCAAAAACGAATTTTGCCGTTCATTCGATCCCACGACCATCCCGTAATGTTTTGGCCAGATTTGGCAAGCTGTCATTTACAGCAAAGTCGTTCAAGAATGGTATGCAGAGAAAGGAGTCCAGGTTGTTCCGAAAAACCTTAACCCACCCAACTGCCCCCAGTTCCGCCCTATTGAGAAATACTGGGCAATCATGAAGAGGAGACTTAAGGCAAAGGGAAAGGTTGTCAAAGACATCAATCAGATGAAGACCTGGTGCAATAAGATAGCTAAAACGATGGACGAAGAAGGTGTGCGCCGCCTAATGAGCCGTGTTACAGGAAAAATTCGAGAATTCCTTCGAAAACCGTGACGAATAATTTTATCCGTATTTTTTCTTAAAAGTATGAAAAAAACGCTACATTTGTATAAAAAAAGATCTTGAATTTCAATAATAAATAACTGCAATACAGGCAATTGTTTTTGTTCCAATTCTATCTGAAGCAAAGCTTTATGACTCGTGGAGGCGTGAGGTAGGAACTTGTGAGGACCAGAGGTCGGTCGCACCCTCCTTCGAAATTTTCAACTCACCATTTGAAGCCCTCTAAGAACATGCACCAGTCCCGAAACTTAAATATTTCTTGGTTTTTCAACGTAGTCGTAATCCCGTCTTCTGATTGTAAAGCCTTCAAATCATTTAGCAATGGTTCAGCAATTTCGCCCATACCATATTTTTTTAGCAGGCTTGAACGAACCATTATCGCAGTATATACCCTATTAAGAGATGAATAAATTTTGTCGTCCAAATTCTGTATTTTGAACGAAAATATTAAAAGCTTCTGCTTCCCTTTTCGAGATCCCAAAGGATTACACTGTTCCACATCATCAACATGGACGGAAAGTCGTTGGGTGCAAGGAAACTTTTGCAAAAAATCGTGCGTTTTAAACAAGTTACCATCTTTAAACCCACACTTGTTACTTTTGTTTAATTCCTTTTCATTAGCTACAATTTTCCTGACTGCCGGATCCTGCATAATTAATGAAATAGTTTCGGTAATAGGAATATAGTGCATCACATGCTTGATTATACAGTGTGCGGCAGAAAATAATGTTCTGTTTCCTTCAAATCCCATTTTCAACTAATTCAAGCAATAATATTAACATTTTCAAGTGCAGTCATCTTTATAAAGTCCTTTTAAACAAATTTATTCAATGTGTCCTCCATTTTTATTAATAACATCCTCGAGCCGACGCCGGAAGCCAAAATATGCCTTTCGGACGTAGTCCTCCGACATTGACTGCCATGTGCGTGTTATGGTTGACTTCAGGGTTTTCACACTAGGGTGTGATGTTTTGCAGGCTCGTGCTTCAACATAAGTCCAAATCGAACAATCCAACGGATTAAGATCTGGACTGCTAGGGGGCCACAAATCCTTCGGCCAAAACTTCATGTTATCGTTCAACCATTGTTGGGTTCGATTGGACGTGTGACACGCCGCTCCATCCTGCTGTAGGACAACTTTTTGGTCCTCGGAGAAGTTGGCCTTCACCCAGGGAAGCACTTGATCCTTTAAAATACCGATATACGCTTCGGTATTGATTTTAACTCCAGCATCAATGAAAATTGGCGGCATTTTCAAACCGTTGGACGCCACCAAGCCAAACATCATGACACTGGGAATATTTGGTTTGAAATTTGAATTTCACTTTTTCCGAAACGTTCTCCATTTTCTGCGGTGAAATGAACCGGCCCGTGCGGCTGTTGGCCACAGCATCGATGCTGAAAAGCTTTTCGTCGGAGAACAGGATTATCATTTTTTCCTTTTTCAACAAGGAAAGCAATCTCTTGGAACGAGTCATTCGTAGTTCCTTGACCCGGTCCGTAATCAAGTGGCGTTTCACTCTGGCTCTGGAAGATGCATGCAGGTCTTCTTTGACATCACAACGAAGAGCTGTGATAAAAGACGATGCCTTATTCAGGAGTTCATCTCTGGAGATCGTTTCCTTTGGGCGACCAACTGGTTCTGCTTTCTCTCCAACATCCATGGGCTCCGGAAGTGGTGAATAAGCAGCCCGGGACGGTTTGGATGTTGATTGATGATGTTTAATGATGTGGTTCTTCAACGTTTTAAATGTATGATATAGGGTTCCGCTGTATGGACAGCGCAATGGCACCACGTTCCTCAAACTTGTGTTGAGTTTGTGATTATTTTTGAAGTGTAGTTTGAGCTCCTGCACATAACCGTCAATTTGGGCACCGCAGCCAGTGATAGGGCACCGGATACCTTTATAATCTATATATTTATGTAAAATATAATAATGATTAATTAAAGATCACTTGCCTCGTAGCTTGTCCATGACAGTGGATTCAAGTTTGGCTTGCAATAACTCCAATTTTTTTAAAAGTTTGTTTTCAGGCAAACCCAGTCAACTAGCACAGACAGATATTTTCGATTAGTTGATAGCGTTGTTTTTATGCATTTCCTATCACACTGGAATAAAAAAAGGACTCAAAATTATTCATTTTTTGGGAATAAAAATTAGGCATTTTTTGACGTATAGAGGATGTTCATTAAACTGCATAGAATCAACAAAATGTCCTTAAATGTATCCAGATGCTCGGCTATCTCCTTTGGTCAAAAACGCTCGATGTATCTCCACGAGTACATCCTTCGAAGAACACGCTTGAAACGTGAAACAACAGTCAAGGATCTTGGAGTAATGCTCGACTCTAAACTGTCATTCGAGAACCACATTGCCTATATTGTTTCTAAAGCCTCATGGTAGTTAGGATTCATGTTCCGCTTCGCAAAAAACTTAAAAGACGTTTATTGTCTGAAGGCACTATACTGCTCTTTGGTTCGTCCTTTTTTGGAGTACTGTGCTGTCGTTTGGTCCCCTTTCTACAAAAATGCAGTCCAGAGGATCGAAGCCATTCAGCGAAGGTTTATACGCTTTGTTTTGCGACATCTTCGTTGGCAAGACCCTCGCAGATTGCCAAGTTATGAAAGTCGGTGCAAGCTCTGGAATTGTAGGAAGGGAGGCGTATGGTGGCCAAAGCGTGTTTCGTTTGTGACCTCCTTCAGGGAAACATCGACTGTTCCACTTTACTTGGTCTCTTGAACATCTACACTCGACGACGAAACCTACGTTTGCAATCTTTCATTATAAACCGAACATCTGGACCAGTGTTTAGAAATGAAAAAAAAAACATAAAGGAATCAAACAGTATTCGCACATCATGTTAAACATTGTATGTGAAAAATTTATTGCAGATTTTGTATAAACTTCTAAATGATAATTCAAAAAACAATCAGTTGAAGAAAAATTCAATTTATTTGACTTGTGTTTAGGAAACTACTATCCAACGCAAAAAACTACAATTGTATGTATGTAGGAAGCCACCATCCTAGCGTGGGCCTTGCCCTGCATGCGGTTCCACTTAATAGAAATATCATGCTTTGTTACCGTTCTAAATTCAATATACTGCTGTATGAAGGGCCAAAAAGGGTTGGGCAGTCCCGTAAGCAGACACACTTACGCGAGACCTGTGGGAATAAAAGAATCTCCTTCCAGCAATATGATCAGATAAAACGAATAGCAAAATTCGCAATTCAGTTAAACTTTCCACTAGATGGTTTGTTTGAGAAAGGCGCGTCAAATTCATTACAACTGTTGGAGTGGGATGTAATAATCATAAATGAAAGACACATCCCCTCCTAGACTCCGGTTGGCTGTCCACTCCATTGTCCAATTGCAACTTCAATGATGCCCTGGTGCACTCTCCCATCCCAGTATTGAAATGTTTTAAATCAATGAATTATAATAAGGTTCATGCAATATATATCAAATAAAGAATATAGTAAGGAAATTAGTATTTATAGAGTGTAAGTAATTTTATACAGCAAAATTGGTAGCCTGGACTGGATAATGTTTTAGAATTGTACACCTTGCATGTAGAAATTTCTAAAATAGTGATTTCTTTTCTGCTGGTTCTATGGAGTAATAACATGCATAAGGATCTTTTAACAGAATAATATCCGACGTACTCTGTGTTAACAGTTAATATCAAAATAGATGTTAAAATTGATAAAATTAGTAACTCCAACAGCCGACCCTGTAAAGAGATATAATGAACGAACAAGGAAGCCTAAACGGACTTTAGGTAATAAGTACTTTTTTCTGCCGCAGATTCAGTTGTAGCTTCTTGTATTCAAGGCACTAGGTACTTCTAAATCATAAGACGAAGAAGAAAGGATTACAATGATCATTGGACATATCAGACCATTATGAACCTGAAAATTTATACAATATATCACAGCCATGAGAAAAAAAAATTGAATTTAAAATTATTTTACAAAACTTGGTAATTCCATGGATGAATTGAAATAATATATCATATTTATAAACAATCGAATATCTGAAATTAAGATATTCTTGTTCATTTGTAGTGGATCTCGTAGGTACTACAATGATTTTAGGTAATAAAATTAATTTAATTTACTTTCATTTCATGTGTGTGTGTGTGTGTGTGTGTGTGTGTGTGTGTGTGTGTGTGTGTGTGTGTGTGTGTGTGTGTGTGTGTGTGTGTGTGTGTGTGTGTGTGTGTGTGTGTGTGTGTGTGTGTGTGTGTGTGTGTGTGTGTGTGTGCCAATCTAACACCCATCGGCCGGCAATGGTATTATGGAAGAAATCTGTTTACAACAATCATTCAAGTGACCATTGGAAGCAGCTTTAATCCGGGAGCTAGAAAGTGATAGCTCTACTGCAGATCCAGCAACCCATTTCAGAATGTCTGGAGAGTCACGCCCATTCCGAGGTTACTTTCACATACAATAAGCCCCGCATGTAAACATTACCGATATCATTTGGATAAGGGCACTGCAACACACTTCCAGATTTGGAAATTTTAAATTTCCAAACCAGGCACGTATTTAGTATATTTTGAAAATAAGATTTTTGTTATATAGTTAGATACATCTCACCCATGTCCGCCAACTCAATCACACTATCTTGTTCATTCGTAAAAATAAACATTTTCGACGTTGATTCGTGATTAATTTCATGCACTCGCGATAAAATATGCGCGAAATTAACGTTACTAAACCGCCCGCTAGATATGCAACCTGCATAACAAAACTCTGTACACCCCGTGGTGAATGCACCTAAAATTATGTGCAAGCTTTTCACCCGCCCATGCGCGTTGTTTTAGTTTGCTGCTTCTGACCAGCAAATGGCCGTTCTCTACATTGCACTAGTCTTCTTTTTTTTTCACTCCACACTCTGCCAATAATGCAAATCCCCGTTATGTGGCGACTATATATCGAGCTTCAAAACTGCTAATATTCATTGATTCACTCGCGACAAAGCGCAAAAACCCTCTAAACCAATAAATTATGCCCGAGTGTCACAATATTACCACTAATAACCAAAACTAAGCTGATTTAACTCTTCTTCCGGGTGCGGGGGTGAAGCACAAAAACAAACAAAAAACGGGGAAATACTACCGACATTCGCACATTTCGAGAGGGAATCGATTATATTCACTACGGCTTACACAATTTTCGCGGAGATTTTATGATTTCACTGTTAGCTCAAGTTAAATTACGAATTATTGTTTGATTTTATTCGCGAAAACGACGCAGCAAAAAAAAAACAAGTCATTTTCGAAGCACGGCTTGCTGCGATCACCTAATTTACTTTCATTTCATATCTCAACATAAAATAATATAATGACGTAATAAAATATTACTATGAGCACGACAGTTAACGTTAAAATAATGAATATCTGTAACTAAGCTGGTCATCCTCTCATCAATAGACTTCTTCTTTTGCAGCTACTGTAGTATTAACCGTTAATATCTAGTAAGATTAATATTTGTATCCACAATAATAATAATAATACAAGAACATAATATATTAATGTACACAACATATCTGACATCCATTAGTCCAAAGACATCTAATGTTAACGTTATGCTGAAATAATTAAAAACAAATTGAGCCTTTAATGCTAATAATGTTGCTCCATGCTCATAAGGTAAATGGTTTGGAACCCAAAGATGATCTCAAACCGGGCTGAAATTATAAATTGAATGTAAATGTTCGCACCCCCTCACTTCGCTATTGTCGAATTGACAACATTGCCCAGGCTACGCCAACCAGCGTCTCCATGTTTCAGCTGGCAGTCTTGTGATCATATGACTCGTGGAGGCGTGAGGTAGGAACCTTTGAAGTGGTCAACTCACCATTTGAAGACCTCCAATGCAAAAAACTACTATACACTACATATTGATTCAGGGCTTGAAATGATGTGTTCAAATGCAATGTTCAAAGAAACCAATTATAAGGTAGAGTACTGTATACATATAGACGTCACAATAGGTATAATATAGATGTTGTATTAGAATTAAAACTGTCAATGGTATGTAAAGGGTGTCCACAGTTAAATTGCATCACTTTCAATAAGCTGTAACATTTTGCCCTTTGGGTTGATTTCAACGAAATTTTGGGTGAAATGACCTCAGCGTGTATTGTTCACACTGCGTGACTTTCATTGTGAAATTTGTCGTAGTTTTGAAAATGGAGTCCAAGGAACAGCAAGTGTGCGAGAACAATTTGCACACGCACCTCGACAACCCACTTCTTTGACACCGAGCCATCGGAAAGATGTTGAAAATTCACCAGTCTTCAGTGTCTCGTGCCATAAAACGTTTCGGGGAACGTTTAACTGTCGATCGGAAGAAAGTGAGTGGTAGAAAAAGTGTTCCGTACTATGTGAAAGATCACATGCGAGTGGTTACGGCCTTTAAACGCAAACCCAACTGTTCCGTTCGGGATGTTGCGAAAAAGCTGCACTTGACCAAAAGTTTCGAGCAGAAAACCAAGAAATGATTCAAAGTTCAGAAAGCTCCAAACCGCAATGAAAACAGAATAGAACAGCTAAAACACGTGCGCGTAAGTTGTACACACAAATGTTGACGAAACCACACTGCTGCATCATGGACGATGAAACACACGTAAAAGCGGACTTTAAACAAATTCCCGGCAACCAGTATGTGACTGCGAAAGACAAGTTTGATTTTCCAGAGTCTCTCAGGAAACAGCAAGTGTCAAAGTTCCCCAAGAAATTCATGATTTAGCAGGGGATTTGTTCGTGTGGTAAACGGAGCAAGCCATTCGTGATAACTTCAACTGTAAATGGTCAAGTATACATGCATGAATGCCTGAAAAAAGAACTGCTTCCGTTTCTCAAAACACACAACGTTCCTACAATTTATTGGCCGGACCTAGCCTCCTGTCACTACTCCAAGGATGTTCTGGAATGGTACAAGACGGATGGTGTCAATTTTGCGCCGAAGGATCTTAATCTCCCAAACTCTCCAGAGTTGCGGCCAATTGAAAAATATTGGGCTGTAATGAAGCACGAACTTCGTAAGCATCCTAAAGTTGTCACTACAGAACAGGAAATGTTGAAGTCATGGTTCACGGAAAAAAAATCGGTTCAAGCGTTGTACAAAATCTTATGCGTGATATTAAGAAGAAAGTTCGGGCTTTTGGATTTGGTAAAAAAGTACAGTGAAATAAAAACCAAACCTAAACCATGATTATACATTGTGTTTTATTCCCTGAATATTTCATGACAATCGGTTGAGAGACTTGTTTTTGAGGACAAGTTTAAAGTGATGCAATCTAACTGTGGACACCCTTTAGAACAAATTGCTTGCATATATTATGCATGAATATGCTTTCCAGCTATCAGCTAGTTATCATATATTTATATATTTTATATACATAGCATTTTAATTATTATTGCGGAATCAAATACATCCAATAATTATTATGATTCTGAACCTTCAAACATATAACTTTTATGTATGTTTCCTGTATAAGTTAAGTGATAATCGCAGTTAACTCTATTTATACTGATAAAAATTAGAAGTTGTGTTTTCAAAACCTCTTATTGGATATTGATTCCCACCACATGTGGTCTTTAGGGAGTGTGAAAACAGAGGTTTCACATCGCTAGAACCATTCTGCGCGATCAGATGTGGACATTTTTGCCAGTCAAGGTGTCGGATCCGTCCCTGCCTTGACCTACCCCGCAGTGGGATGTTTGGCAAAGATGTCTATGTTTGCTTCGAAATACTGCCAAAGCAAAGCCCTGCGCTCAATTTCAAACTACTTCTATTCAATTTCATACCCTGCCGAGCTCTATCGGACCTATCAATACTTTCTCTTCACATCTTTGGTTCTAGCAGAAACTGCTGTTCACTAGTGGGATCCCATGATGTTGAGAAGATATTTCCAGTTTTCAAAACATTATGATTTAAATTGGCGCACTGTACGCAATAAAAACATAATTAACTAGTAGTCTATTTATAGGTTTTTGAAATGAAAGTCATGTTAAAAACTTTATGGAAAAAAGTTATGTTTATTTTTAAATGATTTTGATATGATATGGATTGTTGCCCAGCCAATTTTTTTTTGCTTCCTACACGAGAAAGCTTCTTAATTGGCTGGACCTTCTATAAACGTCATTAGTTCCACTATCCACAGAAACCAAGCAACAACTCCGCGGGGATAAAAAAAACTATAAGGGACAGCCCAATGGGGTTGTACGCAAAGTTGACGTAGGACTGCGCAGCAATCGAATTCCCATACACGTCAGGGCCATCCGCTAATTGATTTAAGTCAGTCCTGAAAAGGGCCAAGAAAATTCTATTGTACACTCTTTAGAAAGCATTTGGTTGCTCTCAATTATGATACGGCCCCGGTTGTATTTTCTACGATGGTTGAGAGGGCCACTATCTCTAACGCGTAGAAGATAGTTATGGATCTGTTGGTTCATTGGTTGTTCAATGCGCTTTGCCATTTACTCCGGGACGCGGCGTTTAAAGCAATGCCATGTTCAGCCGGGGCGCGGTAATGGAAATTTCAAACAGCACAAGAGAAAAATTCGTCCAAACGAACTCTTCAGTTGGCAAACTAATTTGGTCGTCCTGAAAAGGACGGATTAAGTTGACGGGGGAGAAACAGTTCGCGATTGAACTTGGGGTTTCTTTCTTGGTTCATCTCGTGAGATGATTGATTCTTGTCTCGTTGTCACGGGCGGCTTTTTCCCGCCAAATTGTAGGCTTCAGCTGCCATGTTTCTCACAGCGAGGTTGACGGAAGCATCGGCAACAACAGCCAACTGCAACAACGTCTCTCTGGGCAACGACTGCTCGCCGCCGCCAACTGCGATCCTAAGACCACTGCACAGCTTAACAACTGTCGTAAGACTGAATCAAAATGTACTGCTAAGAGCTATGAGGTAAAGGGGTCGGATGCTAGTGCACGAAAGAAGGCGGTTCCAACGAAGGCAATGTGATACAAATTGCACCAAAGGGGACGAAATTCAGTTATTGCGCCACAATAATTAGTTTTAATTACTGCACGCTAGACGGATGATTTTCTTAACAGAAATATGCCTTATGTAGTTGTTATCACCAGCAACTAATCCGCTATGCACAACTAGCAACTAAAATGAACTCTACTAAATGGTCGGTCTGAAGTGTCGCAGTTCGGTTCGAATTATCCGTTCTAGAATTTCGTTCGTTGGTTGTTCAACGTTCTTTGTCATTTACTCCGGAACGCGGCGTTTAATTAATGCTATGTTCAGCCGGGGCGCGGTGATTGAAATTAATTTGAAACAGCACAATTTTAACCAAATAAACTCTTTAATTGGGAAATTGATTTGGTCGTCCTGAAAAGGACGGATTTAGTTGATGGGGGAGAAACATGGTTCGCGATTGAACTTGGGTTTTCTTCTTGGTATTTAGGACTTACGTCTCTCTCTTCTATTCCTGTATAGGGGCGCCGTTCTAAAATTTCTGAAATCGCAAGCGTTACGCGGGTTTGGAGACTTTGAACGATAATATCTCCTCTCTGGCCCACAGACATTTTACGATAAGTGTTTCATTCGCAAGGTAGAACATCAACGTTGAATCCCTGTTGCAAACATAATTCATAATGTTTGTTTAAACTAATTAAAATGTACTTAAAAGAAAAATGTCTAAACGCACAACGCTATTGGTCGAAAATGACATCATGTTTGCGCCTCGCTCTGATTGGTTCATACTGCCACAGTTACCGTGCCAGCGAATTTCAAACATGTGGGGACGACCGACCAATCATCAGTTCTCGCCGTGCATCCGTATGCGACAGACGTGTTTTCGGAGCACGTTGGTAGAAAACGCCGTCCGTGAACACAAGAAGACCAGACCAAGAAGAATCATCCCACGTCACCTGCAGCTAGCCATCCGCAACGACGAGGAGCTGAACAAACTTTTCTCCGGTGTGACCATTTCACAGAGTGGTGTCCTGCAGCCCAAGAAGACTGAAGAAAATTTCAATCGCGAACCATGTTATCAACTAAAATCCGTCCTTTTCAGGACGATCAAATCAAGTTGCCAACTAAAGAGTATGTTTGATTGAAATTTCTCTTGAGCTCATCGAAATTTTCATTACCACGCACCGGCTCAATATGGCGTTGAAAAAGCCGCGTCTCGGAGAAAATGGCCAAATCAATCGCCCACATCATCTTCGTGGTCAAGTGGTTAGCGGCGTCGCCCGTCGTTCATTGCCATGAAGTGAGGGTTCGATTCCCGCTCCAGCCGGTGGAACTTTTTTGCAAAGCGAAAATGTCCAGTTTAATCCACTGGGTGTTAGGTTAAGTTGTTCGTTGTAATTCGCACTATGGTCAATGTTCAGTGTGTACACTCTCGAGTGAAAGACGTTGCAAATGTCAATTTTTATCGTAGTATTACGTGCTGCCAAACACTCAGGCCATCCTGCTGCCCAGGAAGATCGAGAAGAAAATTTCAATCGCGAACCATGTTCCCTCCGTTAATAACTAAAACCCTGTATTTTCAGGACGAACAAATAAATTTGCCAACTAAAGAGTATGTTTGATTGAAATTTCTCTTGAGCTCATTGAAATGTTCATTACCACGCACCGGCTCAACATGGCGTTGCTTGAAAAGCCACGTTCTGGAGAAAATGAGCAACATTTTTTATTAGTATCGATATATAAATCTCTATTTGCCATGTTAAAACTAGCAAGCACGTTGTACATTCAACAAACGAAATATTAACAGTTAATTTGAGCGGAACTGCAGCACGGCAGACCAATTATGTGGTTCACATATTCAGTGTAGGGGGTAGGTTAGCTTCATTGTAGTTCTTGTTGTACATAAGTACATAATGGATTAGTTGCAGTTAATAGATTAGGTTAGTTGCAGGTAGTTTTAAAGTGTGAGTTATAATTTTTCTGGCCAATATTTATAAACTCTATTCTTTTGCAACTCTCTTTGGATAGGGTTATGAGGCCCTGACAAGGGCCGTTTTTCTGTTGCCTGAGTTGAAAAGATGCAAATTTAACCTCGGAAACCCCTGTCGCTCTAATGAAAACTAATGACTTCATTTCAATGCTACTGTCTGGCGTAACAACTGAGGCCCGTCCCCTTTTGTAAAATTTGATTCGCATTGCCTTCGTTGAGACCCCTTCCTGTCATGTAATGGTATATGCCATTACAGGCCCAGCATGGCGAAAAGCTATCATTCGTTATTGGACCAGACGTTGTGTATCCCTTTTTAGACGTGTGTTTCCCGCTCTCCTGATAAAAAAGCACTTTTCCGAGTTTTTCGCCCTGCTGCTGGAGATCGAGTAGACGCCGCCTGATGTGGCTGGTGCGTCCGCTAGACGAGGCAAGCGGAAGAAGCCCGACGTCGACGCTGACGTAAATCATCCCTCCGTTAACAACTAAAATCTGTCCTTTTCAGGACGATCAAATCAAGTTGCCAACTAAAGAGTATGTTTGAAAGAAATTTGTTCATTACCACGCACCGGCTCAACATGGCGTTGCTTAAACTGCCGCGTCCCGGAGAAAATGGCCAAATCAATCGCCCACATCATCTTCGTGGTCAAGTGGTTAGCGGCGTCGCCCGTCGTTCAAGCGGTTGTTGTCATGAAGTTGAGGGTTCGAATCCCGCTCCAGCCTGTGGAACTTTTTGCAAAACGAAAATGTCCAAACTGGTCTACTTGGTGTTAGGTTAAGTTTTTCGTAATTCGCTCTACACCCAAACTAATAAAGTAAGATTGTTATACAATTTCGCTTGATTTTGTTCCATTTTTGCTATTGATCGTAACTTGGATGAAAAACTACAAGGTACAGCCCAATGGGGTTGTGCGCAAAGGTGACGTAGGACTACGCAGCAATCTAATTCCCATACACGTCAGGGCCATCCGCTAATTGATTTAAGTCAGTCCAGAAAAGGGCCAAGACAATTCTATTGTACACTCTCTAGAGAGCAGATGGTTGCTCTTAATTATGATACGGTCCCGGTTGTATTTTCTACGATGGTTGAGAGGGCCACTATCTCTAACGCGTAGAAGATAGTTATGGATCTGTTGGTTCATTGGTTGTTCAACACGCTTTGCTATTTACTCCGGGACGCGGCGTTTAAAGCAATGCCATTTTCAGCCGGGCGCGGTAATGAAAATTTCAAACAGCACAAGAGAAAAATTCATCCAAACGAACTCTCCAGTTGGCAAACTAATGTGGTCGTCCTGAAAAGGACGGATTTATTGACGGGGGAGAAACAGTTCGCGATTGAACTTGGGCTTTCTCTCTTGGTTCATCTCACGGGATGATTGATTCTTGTCTCGTTGTCACGGGCGGCTTTTTCCCGCCAATTTGTAGGCTTCAGCAGCCATGTTTCTCGCTGCAATGTTGAGGGGAACATCGGCAACAACAGCCAACTGCACCAACGCCTCTCTGTGCAGCGACTGCTCGCCGCCGCCTACTGCGATCCTACAGCCACTGCACAGCTTAACGACTGTCGTAAGACTGAATCAAAATGTTCTGCTAAAAGCTGTTTGGTAAAAGCATCGGATGCTAGTGCACGAAAGAAGGCGGTACCAACGAAGGCAATGTGTTACAAATAGCATCAAAGGGGGACGAACTTCAATTATTGCGCCACAATAATTAGTTTTAATTATTACATGCAAGACGGATGATTTTCTTAACCGAACCTTTCCTAATTTGCTTGCCACCGCCAGCAACTAATCCGCTATGAATAGCTAGGAACTACAACGAACTCAACCACATGGTCGGCCTGAAGTGACGCAGTTCGACTCGAATTCCGTACGTTGGTTGTTCAACGTTCTTTTGTCATTTACTACGGGACCCGACGTTTAAGGAATGCTATGTTCAGCCAGCGCGCGGTAATTGAAATTAATTTCAAACATCACAAGAGAAAATTTCAACCAAATAAACTCTTTAGTTGGCAAACTAATTTGGTCGTCCTGAAAAGGACGCCCCCCCCCAAACCCAATACATAAAAATACATCATTTTTTTTTAAATTGATATCAAACTCTTACTCAAACTTTTCCAATTTTCCATTCAACTTCCCCATATTAAACACAACTATCCTAAAAACTATAAGGGACAGCCCAATGGGGTTGTACGCAAAGTTGACGTAGGACTACGCAGCAATCGAATTCCCATACACGTCAAGGCCATCCGCTAATTGATTTAAGTCAGTCCTGAAAAGGGCCAAGAAAAATCTATTGTACACTCTTTAGAAAGCATTTGGTGGCTCTTAATTATGATACGGCCCGGTTGTATTTTCTACGATGGTTGAGAGGGCCACTATCTCTAACGCGTAGAAGATAGTTATGGATCTGTTGGTTCATTGGTTGTTCAACGCGCTTTGCCATTAACTCCGGGACGCGGCTTTTAAAGCAATGCCATGTTCAGCCGGGGCGCGGTAATGGAAATTTCAAACAGCACAAGAGAAAAATTCATCCAAACGAACTCTTCGGTTGGCAAACTTATTTGGGTCGTCCTGAAAAGGACGGATTTAGATGACGGGGAAGAAACAGTTCGCGATTGAACTTGGACTTTCTTTCTTGGTTCATCTCGTGGGATGATTGATTCTTGTCTCGTTATCATAGGCGGCTTTTTCCCGCCAAATCGTAGGCTTCAGCAGCCATGTTTCTCACAGTGAGGTTGACGGGAGCATCGGCAACAACAGCCAACTGCACAACGCCTCTCTGGGCAACGACTGCTTGCCGCCGCCAACTGCGATCTTAAGACCACTGCACAGCTTAACGACTGTCGTAAGACTGAATCAAAATGTTCCGCTTAGAGGTATTAGGTAAAGGGGTCGGATGCTAGTGCACAAAAGAAGGCGGTACCAACGAAGGCAATGTGATACAAATTGCACCAAAGGGAACGAAATTCAGTTATTGCGCCACAATAATTAGTTTTAATTACTGCACGCTAGACGGATGCTTTTCTTAACAGAAATATCCCTTAATTACTTGCTATCACCAGCAACTAATCCGCTATGCACAACTAGGAATTAAAATGAACTCTACTAAAGGGTCGGTCGGACGTGTTGCAGCTCGGCTCGCATTATCCATGTTAGAATTTCGTTTGGTGCTTGTTCATTTACTCCGGGACGCGGCGTTTAAAGCAATGCTATTTGCAGCTGAGGCGCGGTAATTGAAATTTCAAACACAAGAGAAAAATTCAACCAAACTCTTTAATTGGCAAACTGATTTGGTCGTCCTGAAAAGGACGGATTTAGTTGACGGGGGAGAAACATGGTTCGCGATTGAACTTGGGTTTTCTTCTTGGTATTCTTGGTTTATCTCCTCTTCGTGCGGGTGACCATTTGCAGGTGACGTGGGATGATCTTTGTCTCTTTGTCACGGGTGGCTTTTTCCCGCCAACTCGTAGGCTTCAGCAGCAAGGTTGACGGGTGCATCAGCACCAACGCCTCTCAGAGCAACGACTGCTCGCCAGTACACCCTCTATGGTGCATGCTGCCGCCAACTGCGATCCTACAGCCACCAGCCACTGCGCAGTTCCACGACTGTCGTAAGACTGAATCAAAATGTACTGCTAAGAGTTGTTATGAAATGGCGTCGGATACTTTTGCACGAAAGAAGGCGGTACCAAAGAAGGCAATGTGATACAAATTGCACCAAAGGGGACGAAATTCAGTTATTGTGCCACAATAATTAGTTTTAATTACTGCACGCTAGACGGATGATTTTCTTAACAGAAATATGGCTTATGTTCTTGCCATCACCAGCAACTAACCCGCTATGCACAAGTAGGAACTAAAATGAACTCTACTAAATGGTCGGTCGGACGTGTTGAATTTCGGCTCGAATTATCCGTTCTAGAATTTCGTTTGTTGGTTGTTCAACGTGCTCGTCAATTACTCCAAGATGTGGCGTTCAATGAATGCTATATGCAGCCGGGGCGTGGTAATTCAATTTCAATCAACACAAGAGAAAACTTCAACCAAACTCTTTAATTGGCTAACTGAATTGGTCGTCCTGAAAAGGACGGATTAACTTGACGGGGGAGAAAGATGGTTCGCGATTGAACTTGGGTTTTCTTCTTGGTCTTCTTGGTTCAACTCCTCGTCGTTGTGGGTGACCATCTGCAGGTGACGTGGGATGTCAAGGGTGGCTTTTACCCACCAACTCGTAGGCTTCGGCCGCGAGGTTGACGGGAGCATCAGCACCAACAGCCAACTGCACACAAGCCTCTCTGGGTAACGAATGTTCGTCAGTGCACCCTCCAATGTGCCTGTTGCTGCCAACCACGTTCCTTCAGCAGATTTATGCACAGCTTCACGACTGCCGTAAGACTGAATTAAAATGCCAAGGTATACCCCTTATATAACATTCTTGACTGCCTTGGGGACGTTCCTTACTTAAATATGAAGTCTGTGCTAGGATTATACTGTGCATTTGGTAAATTTACCTTGAAAAATCGACATTATAAGACATCACCTTGTATTTACGTTATTTTCAATAGCCTTATTTTGAAAATCAATCAATTCCAATTTGAAAATTGATGCGTAGAAATATTCCAGATAGATTGGTGCAAAGATTTTGTAAATCGGTCATGAAATGAATTATTTATTAACGTTCAAAACCTAAGCATATTTCGTGACGCTCCAAATATTTGTACTCGCAACGTGTACCCCTGTATTAAAAACAAAGACGTAGTCCTACGTCAAAAACAAACCAAAAAAACCACCAAAAACCAACAAAAACTTCAGAAAGGACCCCCAAATCAACAAGGACCCAACCAAAAGGCCCCCAAAAAAGAAAAAATCAACTTAGCAAAATTTTATAAAAAAACTTTTTTTTTTTTTTTCCTCAACAAAAAATTTATCTCAATCTGCGAAATAAAGTGCTCACGTTGGTTTATGTTTATTTTCTCAATATAACTTTTTGATTTGCAGCGATTCAGTGGTAACATATTGGGTCAAAATGAATGACTTTCGAAATGAGAAACAACAAACGAAAAATTATTCATGTAACTTTATTAACAAAACAATAAACAGAACAACTTTTTAATTCAGTGGCAAAAATAAAGTGCTCATCCGTGATATGTTTACTTCAAAACCAAGAACATTGAATTTAATATTTCGTGAGACTTCCTTTAGCTTTGATGACTGCTTGAAGACGTCGAGGCATGCTTTCAACTAGGTTTTTCAGATGGTTTTCGTCGATTCTTTGCCAGGCGCACTCGAGGGCTTCGAAGAACTTTTTTTTGTTTGTTACCTCTCCTTTGTCAACTTGCTGATCGAGAATTGACCAAAGATTTTCAATTGGGTTCAAGTCTGGTGATTGCGGTGGCCATTCAAGAAGTTTTATGCGACATCCACGGAAAAACGTCATGGTTTTACGGGCCGTGTGCTTCGGATCATTATCTTGTTGAAAGATAAACTTGTCTTCCAGTCCAACTTTCAAAAAAGACTCCTCCAAGTTTTCATTAATAATGTCTATGTTCCTATCAGCCGTCATTATACCATCGATTTGAGTCAAATTACCAGTTCCAGACCAAGCAAAACACCCCAACACCATTATGCTTCCTCCTCCATGTTTTACGGTTTTTTGCACATTCCGGTCCAAAAGTCGTTCGCCAGGTTTAACCCACACTTTAGAACGCCCTTTCATTCCAAATAGATCGAACTTGCTCTCATCGAACCATACAACTTGTTTCCAGAACACAACTGGTTTCTCGGCGTATTTTTTAGCGAACTCCAGCCGTTTAACTCTATTTCTCTTTTGAATCAATGGGCGAAGTACTGCCAATTTGCTCCTTTAACCTGCATCTTGAAGCAAGGAGCGCACAGTGCGTTCTGAAATACTCAGCTGCAGATTTTTCTGTAACTGTTGGATTTTTCCTGGTTTCACGAATAATTCTGGTGTCTTCACGCGGAGTCGTGAGTCGCTTCCGCCCGCGTCCATGTCTATCAGCTACTGATCCGGTTTCCTGAAACTTTTTCCAAACTTTGCGAACACCAGAATAACTCACTCCATATCTGACGGCAATTTTACGCATAGATACTTGCTGTTGACAGTCCCTCACAATTAATTTTCGTACGGATAGGTTAACTTGTTTCGAATCCATTTTCAACATTCAAACGAACTCCGAACCGGCGCGAACAGAACCAAAACAAACAGTGCTCGACACCTTCTGATAGGCTGAATGTGCTGTGACAGTTTGGTAGGCAATGCCATGCCAGATGCACTCAAGAAAATTATAAGTCGGTTTTGAGCACTTTTTTTCTGCCAGGCGGAAAAACATTCACATGCATATGATACATCAGAAACTAAGCTATACAAACTTAACCATGATTTTGAATAAACAGAATGATAATGCTATACAAAAGCTGCATTTTGTTCGAATAGACTTCATATTTTTGCATCAATACAAAATTGGTATAATAATGGCAATCATTTTTTAGCTGGTGAGCACTTTATTTCTGCCAGTACTGTATGTGAACTCTCGGGTTTTACGTTTCACACCTTCCATCAAGTTTTGTACCGCTGTTATATCCACCTTATTTGATACTGAGCACCAATTTGCCTTGAAATGTTTTTCACTTCCAACTAATTTTTTAATTCTCTTGAGGTTTCTCTTTACGATTGCCTAATATTTTTCAATTGGGCGCAGTTTCTGCGAGTTTGGAGGGTTCTTCTCCTTGGGTGCGATTTGCACACGGTATACCATTCCTGAGCCTTTTTTCCGTACTGGCAAGAAGCGAGGTCTGGCCAAAAAAGCGCGGAACAACTATGTTTCTTCAAGGAAGGCAATAAGCGTTTTTGCGAGCATTCCTTTGCATAAATATCTTGGTTGACAGTGCCAGTTGTCACGAAACTATCGCTTTTTTAGCCCACAGGTGCAAATCGCGTCTAAAACTCTTGACCTGGGAGCTGCTTGAAATCAGCCTTGGCGTATGTTTCATGGTCCATTACGACGCAATCAAACTTGGTCAACAAACTCGTGTACAACTTATGCGCTTTTTCTTTGGCTGTTGTGTTTTGCTTATCATCTCGATTTGGTGTCGGTGTAACCTTAAATGTTGACAGTCCGGCTCGTTTCTTTGCACTTTACACTGTTGTGTGGGACTTTCCGAATTTGTTTCCGATATCTCTGATGGAAAGGTTGGAATTGCGTTTGAAAATGCTGGCCACTATTCTTCCTGTCGCTGCGGCTTCCTGGTTTCGGTTTCCTTCTGATTCCGGCTTCCTGGCAGTCGTCAGATATTCTCCAAACACTTTCATAACATTCGTCTCGGTTGATTTGGCAATATTATGTGATTTGGCCAAGTCGGCATTGGGAATAATTTTGATTTTGCTTATGCGCGTACAAAATTTTTATACGCTGTTCTTGTTCCACCCTTTTCACACTGAAAAATAAAAAGCAAAAAACAAAAAAAAAAAAAACCATCCTTACATACACTCATACAAACAGGGGGGTTGATTTTTTTTAATTAAACGATTGAAAAAAAACACTACATTTTAGTTGAGCCCGTTTTGTACCCCTCATTCCCCAAAACCACGATGAAAAATTAAAGAAAAAAGCACTCGGCTATTTAAAAGTGTGGTATACCAAAAAAGGTCGCCGGGTTTTAAGAGGATATTTTTTTTGCCACTCACATAAAGGCATGCGGTATTCTACAGAACCTCTGTAAAGATTGGACTCGGAAAAAATGTGACACTTTGTTTTGGGTGTAACTTTTTATCGCGTGAGTGAAAATTAATGAAATTTTGAGTAATACTAGTTTAGAGTGTTATGTTTATGTGTGCAAAATCGTTTTCAAGATGCATTCGAAACAAAAAGAGCTACGCCAGCAAATCTTGGGCGCGGTGATCGATAATCCTGGTCAGTCGCACAGATGGATCGGCAAAAGGCTTGGAATCCACCATTCCACCGTGTCCCGCGTTGTGAAGATGTTCCAGGAGACGAAGACCATCGAGCGGCGCGCTGGAAGCGGCCGAAAACCGAAAACGGAATACCCAGAGAAGGCGCGGAAGATAAGGCAGTACTTTAAGAATAACCCAAACCTTTCCACCCGAGACGTGGCCAAAAAGGTCAATTCGTCGAAGTGGTTCGTCCAGCAGACCATGAAGCGGGCTGGGCTACGTGTTTTTAAGGTCAGGAAGGTACCAAACCGGACTGACAAGCAAAACACGGTGGCCAAATTGCGTGAGTGGCTGGTCAAGTCGTCATGGACGACGAGACATATATCAAGGCGGACACCAAACAAATCCCCGGCCTCAAGTATTTGTCGGTACGTCCCGCATGGAGATTCCGTAAAAGTTCCGAAAGAGAAAGATGGACAAATTCGCGAAAAAGTACCTGTTGTGGCAGGCGATCTGCGAGTGCGGACGGTACAGCAAGCCGTTCGTTACAACCGGCACCATAAACGGGCAGATTTATCGAGAGGAATGCTTGCAGAAGGGCTTGCTGCCCTTCCTCCGCTCTCACCGTGGTCCCACGCTGTTCTGGCCGGATCTCGCTTCGTGCCATTACGCCAAGCCTGTAATGGATTGGTACGAAGCGAAGGCCGTTAATGTGGTCCCGAAGGAGGCGAACCCGCCAAATACACCAGATTTTCATCCGATCGAAAAGTTTTGGGCAATAATGAAGAAGAAGTTGAAAAAAAAGCGGAAAAACATTCAAAACCGATGAAGCTTTGAAGAAAAACTGGGAGAAATTGTGTAAGGAAGATGGACAAAGCCTCGCCCAAGATCTCATGAGTAGTGTTAAGAGAAATGTACGAGCATTCAGCTTGGGGGAGGAAATTCAATAAATAAATTATGCCAAAACATAGCTAAGATATAGTTTTTTAATCCCTGAAAATTTGAAAAGTATCCGATTTAAGGAGTGTATCGAATATAAGCTATCCACATACATTTGCGTTGTACGCATGTATTTGTGATGGTTCTTTATGCTCTCAACACTGCATGCTGTGCGTTTGACTGTCAGCTTTCTTTTGTTTACTTGTTTGTGCGGTTCAAATTCTGCGTTTTCAAAATGTCGCGTATTGAAAAGGAAGTGAAAATTAAGGTTCTGGACACATGGCTAAGTGAGAAGGGTATTACTATGCGAAAATTGGCGAAGCGGTTTGGAATTCATCATGCGAGTGTTAAAACCATCATTAATAAGTTTGGGGAACACTATTCTTTGGATGAGCTACCAGGAAGAGGCAGAAAACCCGGTTCTTCCAACCCGAAACTGGAGCAGAAAGTGGTATCTCTAATCATGAAGAACAAATCAATGTCAATACGTGATTTGGCCAAAAAAGCAGGAACGAGTGTCGGAATGATCCAGCGTATCAAGAGGCGAAACCACCTGAAGACCTACAAGAAGCAGAAAATCTCGAAACAAAGTGCAGAACAGAAGAAGCGAGCAGCAACAAGGGCCCGGAAATTGTATTCGCGTCTTTTGCAGCGTCCGGATGCATGCGTTTTGATGGACGATGAGACCTATGTAAAGGAGGACTCAAAAACCCTTCCAGGTCCACAATACTTTACTGCCGTCGTTGAGGAGGATGTGAGCGATGCGGACAGGTCGATTCAAGTGGAGAAATTCGGTCCGAAAGGTACTGGTATGGCAAGCAATATGTTCCTGTGGTTTGAAGTCAACCATTTTTTACACTACCGGAACTATAAATGCGGAAATCTATCGATCTGAGTGTCTCCAGAAGAGATTGTTGCCTTTATATAAGAAGCATAGTACACCTCCACTGTTTTGGCCGGATTTAGCGTCGGCTCACTATGCCAAAACCACTGTTAATTGGCTTGCGGAAAAGGGTATAGATTTCGTTGAGAAAAATATCAATCCACCAAATTGCCCTCGAGCTTCGACCCATCGAACGTTACTGGGCAATCGTGAAGAGGGTCTTCAAGAAGACTAGTAAGGCAGCTGGGAACATGCAGGAGTTCAAAAAAATTTGGTCTCAAGCGTCCAAAAAATGCGATGCAACACTTGTCCGGAACTTGATGAAGAGCATTCGATCCAAAGTTCGAAAATTCGTGAAGGAATAACTTAAATTTCATCCGGTTTTCATTATGTTCAAGTTTAACCTCGTACAATAAAGGATCAATTTTTTGTATGAATAAAATATCGGTTTTCAACATAATTTGAAAGAAAGTTTGTGGATAGCTTATTTTCGATACACTCCTTAAAATGAATTTTTAGTGATCATTTTTGTGTGTCTCATTTTTTTCGAGTCCAGTCTCTAATAATCGCAACGATATAATTAACGAATCATGGATCGATGAAATGAAAGCAAGACCACAGCCGAAAAAGGGTTTATCTGTAACAAGCAGATCTCCATTCTGGAATTACCGTTCGTCGTGTTTTTATGAGACATTAAGGTAGGTTTTTAAATTTAATTTAGTATTTATTTTTAACAAAACAATAGCATTTTTTTTATAATATTGATCGCAGTTAGCTTTAAAGGAATTTCTTATGAAAATGATTCACCAAATTATTCACTGGCTCATTCTACTCGCTTATATTTAAGTTTATTGATAAAGAGTAGCAACAATACATTTTATTAATCATTTTTTCAAGAAGCTGATTGTTTTCTCGCATCAGTTCAAGCATTTGTTGATCAGATTCCTAAGATTCTTCTAAGAATTTTAAAAAATTGTCGTTTTCCCTCTCGGCAAACTCTATCCATCTTTCTTGAATGTTCTGCTTTCAGTTTTTATCAGAAACGAGCTTCGCTGGATTGGCTGGTTTTTTGGATGATACTGAATTGGATGTAGTAGCTGATCGTGCTGGTTCCGTCGATGAAGATAGCTTTGGAGACGGTGTGGGTTCAGAATAAAAGAACAAAAATAAATATTAATATTGATATACGTCGGTAGAGGAAATCGATCTAACATAGGTTTATGGATCTACACATTGGGCCCATAGCTCAAAATATCCTGTTGTTCAATTTTTTTTCCAAAGCAAGTGTTACAATTATGATTATACGTTTTTATAACAGTGTGTTCCAGTTATAGTATATGGTTATAATTGGAACACACCATTATGGCTACAAATATCCATAACTGGGACATCTACCCTGTATGTTTTTGTTAATGAACATCTAAGCAAAACATTTCTGGGAAATTGTTCCCCAGCTACATAATATATTCATTCATATTGTTAAGAAGAGTTAACTAATACGTGCCCAATGTTTGGATCCAAAGAGTGTTTCTATATAGTTAGCAATAAAAAGATAGTTTTGAATGACTTACAGAAAAAAACTCACCAGTTTTGAGAAACGCTTGTGATGTCCATGACGGAAGTGACTGTGGAGAGAACGGTTGGGATATTGGGTTGTAAAAACCGTAATATTCGGAATCTGCGTCAAGATATTAGTCGGCTTAATATTCCGTGTCCATGCACTCTGGTTCTTCTGTGTTCACTGGAGCTTCCGATACAATTTCCGACTCCGGAATTATGAAGTAAGGTACAGTAAAATTGGTGAAAAGTAGTTGGGACAGAAGAGGAAATGCTTAAACCTCTAAAATGATCGCAAACGTAAACAATGACAATGAAAAACATTTTTTGAGATGGGAAATTCATATAAGCGCAGCGTAATATTTATTTTATTGAAGTAGCATGATAATCATCTTTAAACCTACAATTAGTACTTAGTTTGTTTACCATTTTTCAGAATTGTTTAAAAAATTCGTTTCGGCATCGTATTAACCAGTTTCTGTAGCTTGCCCAATGGTATCTTTCGCCATTCTTCTCCTACGCCCGCTTGGAGCTCTCGAACCGTTCCAAACTGTCTTCCTCCGCTGTACACCCGTCTGGCCAGGATTCCCCAAAGATTGTCAATGGGATTTAGGTCAGGACCTCGTAGTAGATGTCTTGATTCACGTGAAGCCGGTGGTGATTTTTCCGTGTATTTTCTACGAAATATTGATTTTTTCAACAATCCTAACCGAAAATGTCGAAGGAATCCTTATCGTGGAACGTCGCGGAAACCCTTCGGCGAAAGTAACGTGTGCAACGGGCGCTGGCTCGCGAGTTCCGTCTTCTTCCTCCGACACCGACCAATCCTCCGGAAATCCCGATCGCGAGTGACTCCGTGGCCGATGTGAAAGCCAAGCTCGGGTAGATTTATACCTGCTCTCCGGAAAATCCTTCTCCCGCGTTCCAAGAGATTGTGTGCATTCCGGAATCGTACAAACGACTGGGCACGAAGGAAAAATTAGTTCTGTTATTTGCGGAAAACTTTCGGCGGCAGTACAAGGAAAGGTTCCCGCACCGGAAACCGTTGATTCATGCGCTGCCGAACGAGTGCGGTGTTCAGAAGTTTGTGTGCACGTCGCTGAAGCCATCGGTTTTCCTCTTTCCCGATATGATCGGGTCATGGGAGGAAATTGCATCGTTCGTGGCGGATTACATCGTTTACGAACCTCTGCCGGATCAGATTAATATGGAAACAAATAAAATTGAACAACGCATTGGATCCTGGGTGGCATTGTGAGGCTCTCTTCATCGACTTTCTCTTTGTGTTCCTACGGCTATGTAAAAACATGTTTAAGTATTTTCAACGCACCTAACGATAATATAAAGTGCAATTAAGGATCCAATATGTCAAAAACATCAGCAAATCGTTTAATAGAGAAGCTGTTGACGAGAAAGAGGGTCAACGGGGAGAGTCTCTCAGTGTTGCTTGGGACCTGATGCGTTGTTTAGCTTGAAATAATTTATTTCTACCAAATGTTGAAGACAATATCTAGTATTTCTCTATTTCTCAAAACGGACACATCCGGAGTTGGGTACAGGCGACTCGTGATGTAGTAAGTACTCTCAAGGACGTGGAGCAAGACAGGTAATTGTTACCCATTGTATCTATATTAATAAAATTTATTTTAATAGGTTTGCGTTGATCATCGGTTGTGTCGATAATTTGTTCCGCAATATTTTGTTATCGGGCGTAGCGTTTTGTATATTGTTTCGGTTGCCTATTGTTCGTTGCGCAAGTGATCGAGTGATCATGAGAAGTCGTGGTTCGCCGGGTAAGATGGGTCGGTGGTGAGGTACATAATTAATTGTGATCCAAATTATTCGTTCGCCATACTCGTCGGGCCACCCTATCTTGGAATAAATAAACCACTGTTCCTTTTGGTGTAGATCGGTTAAAGTTGACTCTCAAGCGTTGAGATGAACTACCTTGTTTTCCTTATGAAATACCACTATCACACTGTGTGAGTGGCCCCAATAGCATCCTTACTGTTGGTTTAAATCGGTCCAAATCGGCTTTGCAGCATTCTTAAAATCTCTTTGTCTTTCCAATGAAAAACCACAATCACAGGTGATTCTAAGTAGGGTAGATGTGTTACTGCTGTGTAGCATAAGGTCCTTTTCTATTAACCACCCACACTTGTGAGTGGCCCCAACGGCATCCCTACTGTTGGTTTAAATCGGTCCTCAAACTCGGTGTTTTAACATACTCTTTTATTCTGCTGAAATAAACCACCCACACTTGTGAGTGGCCCCAACAGCATCTTTACTGTTGGTTTAAATCGGTGCCAAAATTTGAATAGCTTGAATATGCATCTCTGTACAGAGAATAAATCGGGAACATAGTTAAATGTCTTATTCGCTGCCGACGCGACGTCAGTTGAATTCAGCACACCGTTTACCAAAACGGATCCCGCTGCCAACCCAACCATTTTATCCAACATCCCAGTGATTTCTCGTGGAAGTGCAGAGGTGTTCTCGGCTTCCAATAAAGCGAGTACCACGTCAACATATTCCTACCCATTCCCTACTTGACCTGCATTCGGGCGAGGCCGGCGCCGGTATTGCCTTAGTTTAAGATCACCAGCTTTTACACATTGAGGATGTATGTTAGTCCCAAGCATCATCTTTTGGTTCTCTGTGTAATAACTGCTGATCTGGCAATAACGGAGTAGCAACCTCGGGCGGTCAATCATGCTCATGCTCATGCTCATCACCCCACTCCCCTTCCTTTTTTTCCACAAAAAAACAGTTCCCACCCCTCAGTTCCCAACCCCGCCCGTTTTTTTTTTTTCCCCCCCCCCCCTTTTTTGGGCATTCTTTTCCGATTCACTTTCCCTCACCACCTGCGTCCTCCTTGTTTTTTTCCGATGCCCTTGTTCTGCTTCCGTATGCCGTAATTTTTACCTTTTTTTCAAGAAACTTCGCACAACCGTTTCCCCTCTACCGATTCGTTTTGCAATGGTGCGGCTACAACATCCTTCAACTTAGATTATTTTCCGCTCCGACTCGTCGAGAAACTTCCTTTTTGGCGTCTTGACAACTTTACAAAATTGTCGCTCCTTGAGCTTTGGTTTACGTTCCACACGCTCACACGAACAGCTGCAACTCATAAGAACGACAGTTTATACTGTTTGTGTAAATCGAGCACGATAGGTGTAGCATTGTCACACTGCGCTAATAGGAATTTCCTGTTATAATAATTATGATCTATCACAGAAAAAATGTGACCAACCTAGATTTACTTAATTACTTAATTTTGTGTGGTCATAGCGCAAGTAACGTTTTGGTAATAAAAAAAAATCATGTTCAGAATTTAAAAAATGAGGTGCACTTGTAGAAAATTTGGCCACTGTATATCAACATCTCTACCAATATGTGTTTCCTCTAGAACACAAATACCACCTTGTCTGATAATTTCTTATAAAATTTTAATATTTCCACCAACTTATCGAAAAAACAATTACTACGACCACCCCAAACCACATCGTAACTCTTCTTTGTCACCCACCCCCACTCACTCACCTTTCGTTCGTGATTTTTCTTTCACTTACTCACACAAATTTTTCTCCAAAATAAACCCCACCAACCCCAATTTTTAAATTTTTTATTTTTAAAATTTTAAATAAAGGGAGTATTCGATAAAAATGGCACACAGAAAATCTTCTGTAACTTTTGAATCATATGAGTAAAAAACCTAGAAATTTACCCCCAAAACCAAATGAGTAGATCTTATCCATAGTGTATTATTTACATCTGCAAAGTTTCAAAAAACAAAACAATTCCTTTAGTTATACATTCAGTAGTTCCAGTCATGTCGTCGAAACAAGAAATTGTCCGTGAGAAAATGTTGTGCACTCACAATCAAAATCCAGGGGCGTCCCACCGGTGGATTGCTAAAAGGCTTGGAATTGCAAATACAACTGTGTCTCGTGAAATAAGAACCTTCAAGGAGCGTCTGAGTGTCCAAAGGAAGGAAGGGAGTGGTCGTAAAAGTGGTCCAATGGACAGTAAAATGGCCAGGAAAGTCGTACAACAATTCAAGAACCATCCAAACATGTCAATTCGAGATGTCGCTAAAAAGTCTAAGGTGTCAGTCAGTTTTGTGCAGAAACCATGAAGCGTGCTGGGTTATATGTTTGGCAAAAGTGCAAAAAGCCCCAAACCGGAATGAAAAACAAAACATCACTGCGAAAACCCGCGCCTGGAAACTTTACACGAAGCTGCTCACCAAATCCGGTTGCATCGTGATGGATGACGAAACATACGTCAAGGACGACTTCGGTCAACTTCCTGGGCAAGAATATTTCGTTGCCAAGTCGAAGTTCGATGTTCCGAAGGATGTTCGAAAGAAGAAACTATCGAAATTTGCAAAGAAGTTTCTAATCTGGCAGGCGATTTGCGGATGTGGTGAAATAAGTGCTCCCTTCATCACTTCCGGAACAATAAACGGTGCGATTTACACGGAAAAGTGCCTTAAGAAACGTCTCTTGCCATTCATTAAGAAGCACAAAGGATCAACTCTGTTTTGGCCTGATCTAGCATCCTGCCACTACGCTCGAAACGTATTGGAGTGGTACCGAGCCAACGGAGTCAATTTTGTGCCAAAGGATATGAACCCACCAAATTCACCGGAACTTCGTCCAATTGAAAAATTCTGGGCAATTATGAAAACGGAACTTCGCAAACATCCCAAAACTATAAAAAACAGAGTTAGAATTGAAGAAAAATTGGGTAAAAACAACAAAAACACTGGGAAAATCGGTTGTACAAAATTTGATGGGTGGAGTGAAAAGGAAGGTGCGGGCATTCGGGATGGGAGACGAAATTGAATAAAACAAATGTTGCAAATCAAAATTCATTAGTAGTTCTTCGTTCCCTGAAAATTTCAAGAAAATCCGATAATCAGTTTAATTTTGACGTGGAGTATATATGTGTGTGCCATTTTTGTCGAATACGCCCTTTCAACGTTGAGTTCTGTCAAGTGAGGTTACCAGTTGGGTGAATTAAAAAAATTGAAGTAGGTATAATTCACCCATCTTGTCAGTAATGATAGATATACTCAAATTTAAGTTTTTTTATGTTCGATATTTTATTCCAATTTAAAAAAATGTTAATTGGCACACACCTGCCGTCGTGTCGTGAATTACAACATCGTTATTCGTTATATTGTTGGTTTTATGCTTATAGATCTATGTATATATTATCAACAATTTTTGAAAATTTAATCAGGACCATTAACTATTGTAAACTGGTATTTCTAAAACCTAATTTTTTTTATATTTTAATTTGAAGACCAAAACAACTCAATTTTAAGTTGAAGCTACTCAACCATCCCGTTCTCTTCGCGCATTGAACGGTTGAGTATTTTCAACTTAATTTTTGGTTGAAAATCGTAGCACCCGTCAGCGCTGTTGACGATTGTCATTTATTTGTTAGTCTGGTCGACTACGAACGCATTATTTGTTCGTCGCAATTGTTTTAAGTTATCGGATAACCTTTCAAATCCACGAAATGGTAGCATTGTTAGCAACGCTATAACTTATGGATTGCCAATGTATTTATGAGGTATTTTATTGTTTAATTGCACCAATATTGACAAATAAAAATGATCGAAAAAAATGATCATTAGGTATCTATGTTTCTGTATAAATTTCTCCCATTTATTTCGATAATTCATTAGGTAAATTTTACCCATTGGCACTTGAAATGTAAGTACCCAAAATAAGGTAAATTTTACCCATTGCTATTTGAAATATAATAACTCAAAATTGAGTTTTCATCTTATACCTAATTTTAACTTAATGCACAAAACATGCGAGATGGGTGAAAAAAACTTAATTTTGGGTACTTTTATCTTAGCGTGTAGAAATAGCGCGCACTCCCGCTTCATTTTACTCAATTTTTGGGTACAATTGTATACTCATCTCCTCTTCTCTTACGTACACGGTGTTCAATAAGTTCGGATACACTTTCAAAATTTGTTAAAAAAATGAAAACATGTTTTTTTATTTTTGGATTTATGTTATTGAAAGCTATGTTTACAAGGAACGTTTACAACATTTCTCTTGGAATGACCCCCCCTTTGTACTCCTTAACGAGCTTCAAACGTTTCTCGAACGCGTCGCAGGCGGCACGCACGGACTGCATGGGCATTTCGTCCCAGATTTTGAGAATTACCGTCTTGAAATGATCCAAAGTGCTGACCTTGTATTCGTTCAGCTTCGCCATCATATAGGACCAAACAAAAAGTCGAGAGGATTCAAGTCCGGGGAGCTGGGAGGCCACAAAGTTTTGTCCAGAAAGTCGGTTAAATTGTCCCGACACCAGGCTTGAACCACATTTGCCGTATGGGCTGGTGCACCGTCCTGCTGGAACACGTAGTGCTCATCGCCGTAGAGGCTTCGGAGACTGGGGGCAACAACCTTTTCCAAAACCTCAGTTTTGTAGTACGCCGCGTTGATTTTGACGTTTTTTTCAATAAACACCAAGGGTAGCTTACCACGTTTGCATACTGCCCCCCAAACCATCACCGACGCGGCACTTTGGAACCGAGGGATGTTTATATTGGATTCAGGAATGCTGTCCCTCGATGGCGCCCACACCCGGTCATTTTGCACATTGTGCGGCTGCTGCAGCACGAACAGTTTCTCGTCCGAAAAAACAAACTCCTGACCAGCGTGCCGAGAGAGGATCCTCTTAGCTCGATCCAACCGCTTTTTGCTGGTAGCCTCCGAAACGCCATGGACCTTACGTTTTTTGTAAGGCCTGAAACCAAGGTCCTTGGTGAGTATGGTGTGAGCGGTTCCAATGGAAACGTTGAGATCTGCAGCCGTTTTCCGGATTGAGCGGTTCTTTTTGCGCCGAATTCGCTCCCTCACGATCTTGATGACCCGTGGCGTCCTCGCTGAACGCGGCCGACCGGATCTCGCACGGTCATTGGTCGAGGACGTCTCCCGGTATCGCCTGATGGTCGTGTAGACAAAGTTCCGCTTGACCCCATGCGATTTCAGCAGCCGGAATATATCGCCGGGTCGCTCACCGTTCAAAAAACGCTTAATTACGAAGTCCCGATACTCTTTCATCGCGCGTAACAAACAAACAACAACTAACAGAATGTCAACACCGCGCACATTCGGTAGCGTATGAATGAAGCTAAAGCTGACACCAATACCAATGCAGAATATGTACATGGCGCATACCTACGCAATGATGAAAACTTGTATTCGAACTTATTGAACACCGTGTAATCCCGAACAAGGTCGCTGATAACCTCTCGCTCGCGCACAGTAGTGGTTCGCTCCAATTGGCCTCAGATCCTAGTGCAGCCCTCTTTGGCGGTCATTTATCATCACTCGCGCCTGGCTGGCAACATCCGTCCATTTTCCTCTCCCTGGGCATCAAACGAAAAGGTACGACAATTTTAGTAGCAATCCCTTGCTCCCCCGGCGATCATCATCGTCGCATGCTTTATTTATGCACACTGAAGTCACCTTTTATGCGTTTGGCACGCTTTCCTACGTGTGGTTCGGAATTCACTCGATTCTTTTCAATTGCCCGCGTAAAAATCAACCCCAGTGCAAATGATTCCAGAAGCACCGTCACAAAGTCGATCGGGTGTCGCGCATCACAATACGCCGCACCGCAAAACAACATACATTCGACAAAACCGCACGCTGATGGCATCAAGTGATGTGGTCGCTTATCCGGTGCTTTCGTCCTCGATCCACCCGCCTTCCGTCGACGTCCGCCGAACTTCGGTAAGTGGGAGCACACTGATAGGTGCAATTTAAAGCAATTTTGAATGCGTATCGTTTACTAAAAAAGCACACCCGGCCTATTGGCCATCGGAAGCCGTGTTGGTTCGCATCGGCAGGGCCAATTTCAGAATTTTACATTGGGTCGAATATTTTACTCACGAACGCTGGCCAGAAGGCTATGATTCAAGTGGGGGTAAAATGAGCACCATTTGTTTTCATAAAAACTATACAGTTGTAAACGAAATTTAAAATGTCGCCCAATGAAGAATGAACCAAACACATTATTTATTTATTTCTATTTTTTTTTTATTTTTTTTTATTTTTTTTTTATTAATTATTTCGTCAAACAAATCAATCGTAGACTACATTAATGTTCTTATATCCTATAATTACTTAATGTATTGAAATATTTTTTCAATTTTGTACGAGGCATACTAAGGTCAATCATTTCACTATGTTTATTGTAAGCATTCATCATCTGATTTAATGGTCCGAATTTAGTATAATTTGTACGATGGTGATCTAAAGCAAACAAATTTCGATTACGTAGTTGTCGGGTAGGCAGATAAAAGTTTAATTTTGACAATAATTCAGTTGATTCTATTCGTTGCGAAACGAGGTCGTTAACAAATGAGACCATAGCATAATCTCGACGCTCTTTCAATGATTGAATTTTGATCAACAAGCAACGTGCTTCATATGAAGGGAGGGGAAATTGTGTCCATCCTAACCTACGTAGTGCGTATAATAAAAACTGCTTTTGAATTGACTCTATACGCTCATCGTGATTTTTTAGATGAGGTGACCAAACAACACTGCAGTATTCTAATATTGACCTCCCAAAGGAAATATATAAAGATTTGATTGTGTAAGGGTCTTGGAAGTTGTGGTCAAAACGTTTTATGAAATTAAGCATGTTGCTTGCTCTATGAATTAATGTGTTATAATGATCCACAAATGTCAATTTAGTATCTAAAGTTATGCCTAAATCTCTTATTTTATCACATTTTTTAATATTTTGATTTCCTAAAGATACTGCAATACTTGGTGTGCTTCGTTTTCGACTATAAGTTATAAGATTACATTTTTTTACATGTAGTTCCAACAAGCTTTTACAACACCATATTAACATCCCAGCTGCGAATTGTTTATAATAATGGATGTGAAGACTGCTAAAATTAAATTGGTACGCACAAAAAGACCTGTAATTCGTGATTCAAAAAGTTTAAAAAGTCCATTATTGGTTGCTTTACACTGCTTTTATTAAAACAGTTAAGTTACAGCATAAGATGATAACGTTACGTTTCTCCAGTTCCAACGAAATCTCAAACCTTCCTCTTGATGGAACCCATCAGCGCCCGCACACTGGAAACGGACACGGAATCAGCGAATTTCTTTCATTTTGAACGCATTTGCTGAATGTGCTTAACTGCCCCGCCGCTTTGTTGCCCAGTATTTTTCGATTGGTCGAAACTCCGGGCAATTCGGAGGACTCATAAGCTAGGTGACAAAATCGATCTTGTTGGCAGCATACCACTCCAGAACCACCTTGGAGTAGTGGTAGCTGCCCAAATCTGCCCAAAAGATGACTTTGTCCCTATGCTAGCGGATGAACAGCAATACACGCTTTTTCAGGCATTCTTCGATGTAAACTTGGGATGTCATCGTCGAGGATGTGACGAATGGTTCCGTCCTCAGGCCACAACTGCAAAACGCTTGCCAAATTATGTCCTTCTGTGCGAACTTGTCGGCAAACACGAACTTGAATCTTCCCGGCACATCCCCACGACCAGTCGCGATGTAAAACTTTTGACCGGGAAGCTGCTTAAAATCGAGTTTGACGTATGTTTCGTCATCTATCAAAGTGCAGCCCCAGTGTTTCGTCAAAACATACAAGAGCCTTGCACGCTTTTTGGCCACGAATTCTGCTTCATGTGCCAATTTGGATGTTTACTGGCTTTTTACGACTTGTATCCTTCCCTGGCAAGGATGTTTCGCACCGTTTGAAAGTTGACGTTTTGACTTCTGGCCACATCTCAGACCGAAAGACCGGGGTTGGCCTTGACGCACCTCTACACCTTGCTGCGCAGCTGACGATCCCCGGTTCCAGTTTTCGCGTAGGTCCACTGATTCTTTTCGACACTCAGAGTTTCCTTGTAGGTTTTGAGCACTCGACAAACGGTTGTTTTCGGCATCTTCAGCACTTTAGCCAGCTTGGAACCGGACCACTCCGGATTTTTCAGAGGTTTGTGCACAATATTTTTTTTTTCTTTCGAGTTTCATTTGACGTAATTTCTGAACGCGATCGACTACTTCGATCAAACTTGCACCAGTTGTTCTCTATTGAAGTGTAAACAAACCACTGTCAAAGATTTTCGATTCCAAACACTAGAGGCGTGCTAGCGGCGTGCGTGGGGCGTTCCAATTTACTTTTAGTCAGCCTTTATATATATTCGACAATAAAACTTGTATGCATGCGACAATGTGTTTATTAAGAGTGTTTGGTTCTCTAATTAAGTATCCAGAAATGAATATGCGGCTAACAAATAGTGTTTCATCGTAGTTATAGAGGTAGATAGTTCATTTCATTTTATTGGTGTAAAACATTACAATGTCAAAGCCTCATATACAACATTTCGCCAATGTACTGGCTGCTTCTTTCCAACCTCGTTCACGACCCACACTCGGCAGATCTGGCTGCAACTGATCAACTCACCTTGCTCGCTACGCTCCACGTCTGCTTGTACCGGCCGGATGGGATACTAACATCATCTCTGCAGGGTTGTTGTCAGGTATTCTTGCAACATACTCTGCCCAACGTATCTTTCCAGTTTACACCACTTTCTGGATACTGAGTTCGCCGTAAAGTTGGGCAACTCGTGGTTCATCCTTCGCCGTGACGATCGAAAACATCAAGTGAATACAGGTCCTCCTCGTGGATTGTCCACGTCTCATGCCTGTAGAGAACCACTGGTCCCATCAGCATTTTATACGTGGTCCATTTAGTGCGTGGTGTATCTACTTTGACAGCAAGTTCTTCTGGAGCGCATAGTAGGCACGATTTACACTGATTATGGGTCTTCGGATTTCACGGCTATTGTCGTTGTCTGCCGTATCCAAGTTAGACGAATTCCCCCACAAGCTCAAAGGTATCCCCTTCTATCGTAACGTTGCATTCTACGCGGGACCTATCGCGCTCTGTCCCTCCTGCTAGCACACAAATTGACACATTCACCACTTGTTTAACTTTTATTGCTTCGCGATTGAGGCAGGTGTATAGTTCTGCCACCGTTCCAAAGTTTCTGCCGACAATATTCATTTTATCCGCGAAAAAAAACAAAGTGATTGGAACGTACAAAAATCGTACCACGGGTGTTGAACCCGGCTCTTCACATGACACCTTCTAGCGTACTTTTGAACTACAGATATGAAAGTTCATCACCTTGTCATAGTCTTCGACGTGATTCAAACGAGCTAGAATGTTTTCCCGAAATATTCACGTAGTTTTGCAGACCGTCCGTCGTAGCTCTTAAAAGCCCTGTGAGCTTCCCAGGAAAGCCGCTCTCATCCACAATCCTCCATAGCACTGTGCGGTCGTACGCGGTCTTTGAAAACGATGAACAGATGGTGCGTTAGGACTTGGGATTCACGGTATGCTTGGAGAATTTGGGGTACAGTAACTATCTGATCCGTTGTCTAGCGTTCAACTGCCGACATAACGTTTACATTAAAAAAAAAGAACTTTTTTTTCGAATGGTGATAAAAAAAGCTAAGACAAATAATTGCTTTTGATAAAAGCAATGGGGGTAGCAATGGGAGGTAATTATTTAAGCTTACTTGCAAACAAATCCTATGCCCTTGTGAGCGACCTTCCGGTAGTTAACCGGAACATTCGTCATGGCGGACGAAAACATGCGTGTAGGCATGTTTTTGAGTTCTTTCTTCGTTTTATTTATCAATTCCTCCTCAGTTTTCGCGACAAAATTGTTGGAGTAGATCTTACGCTTCAGGTTGGCCCAAAAATTCTCGATGGGACGCAGCTGGGGGACGTTGGGCGGGTTCGCCGACTTGGGCATCACATCGATATACAGCCGCTCCATCTCCTCCAACGATCACTTCGAGTAGTGGGTGGACTCCAGATCCGGCCAGAACACCGCCTCTTCACCCTTATTTCTTGATGAACGACGCAACTTCCGGCAGGTATTTCGTACTATAAATTTCCCCGTTCACGGTAAGTCCGGAGCCAAAGAAGAGCGGCTTTGACATTCCCTTCTCGCTGATTGTCAGCCACAGCAGCACCTTCTTGGGGAACTTGTGAACACGTCGTGATTCGCCGGGTTAATCGAGTTGACCATCTTATTCAGCCGCTGCCGCTGCGTCATTGCATGCAGCTCCGAAACCAGTGGACGCGACTTCCGCTTCCTGACATGTATGCTTATGTTCGCCAGGTACTTTTTCACTGTTTGGCCGGTTGAACCGACCTCCCGGCCAAGTGCACGCAGCGATGTAGCCACTTTTCCCTCGGTCTTCCTCTTCAGCATCCTTTGGAGCTTCTTGTCGCTCAGGGTCGTCGGCCGTCCGGAACCGGGCTTTCTTTCGATGCTCTGATTGTTGTCTAATAGTGCCAAGATGTTGTAGATGCCCGAAATGCCGGGCGTATCCGGCGTCCACAAAGTGCCGCACGATGTCCGTTTTCGACGCGGCGGGGTGCCGTTATTTAAATGCGCACACTTCTGAACGGAGTTACTTCACTGTTTTTGCCATCACGGGTAGAGTTCGACTGATAGAGCTGTCAAATTTTGTCTGCTGACTCATGGGTTACTAAGATTGATGCTGCATTGGTAGTTTTGTCCGTGTGGGAGAAGGTAAACCCATGAAAAATCGGCAATTTTTATCCATTTTTTTTAAATGCAAAAGGTACAAGTGAGCGAGGTGAAATTTTACGCGTCTGCTAGAATTTTTTTTTTAGTGTACATCTGCTGACAGTGCGACCGGTATCCACTCCAGTCGTAACATGAAACGAGGAATTCTCTGGGATTGCAAATTTGGGGGTATAAGAAAGAGTCTGAAGTTATCTTGGAGAAATAAATAGAATCGTTATATGTTTTGTTAAAGCTATGTCCATTTATAATCCGGAATAATAAAATCATCTGTATCTCGGTAACGGATTGACGTACAAATAAGTTTAACACATCAAAACAAAGATAATTTACTGTTCTTTAAGGAAAAAAATATCAATACAAATCATTTCTCTTCGTTTCTAATGAAAATCCGCACTCTCTTCTTAATTCCTACCATCAAACGCTGCACACCTCCGGAGTCAACTTCCCTGGCACATTTGTTCCACATGTTGGTCATCTGAATCACGTCCCGAGGCGTTTTTACACTTTTCTTAAGCTTCCGCTTCATTATTGCCCAAAATCTCTCGATGGGCCGGAACTGCGGGCAGTTGGGTGGATTTATGTTTTTATCGATGAAATCTACGTTATTATCACGGTACCGCTGGATGACTTCCCGGCTGTAGCGGCAACTCGCCATATCTGGCCAAAACTTCACGAGACCCTTATGGGCTTTAATAAAGGTAGTACGTGGTTTTTGAGGCATTCTTCCTTGTACAGCTTCGAGTCCATCATCTTATTCCTCACGAACACTTTGGTCCTTGCTTCGCAGCTGCATATCGCTTGCCAAATCATCAGTTTTTTGGCAAATTTGTCCATAAAAGCAAACTTAAACTTCGCAGGTACATCTCCTCGTGCCGTCGCTATGTAGAATTTTTAGTCAGGAAGCTGTCCGAAATCCATTTTGACGTAGGTTTCATCGTCGATGAGCAGGCATCCTTGGTACTTCGTCAAAACCTGCTGGTACAATTTTCGAGCTCGAGTTTTGGTGACGAAACTTTGCTTCAACGTTCTGTTTGGTTGCTTGCTGGTTCGATAAGAACGATATCCTGCTCGCAAACGAATTCTTCGAACGGTACTGCGAGCAGCGGCGTATTTTTGTGCAATTTCATTATCTGATAGTCCAGGGTTTGCTCTGTCGGTTCTCAACACCTTCTGGTTCAGCTTGCGGTCATATGTTCCACTACGACGCTTACCTTGAGGCACTTGATCCACGCTCTTTTGCTCCCTGAAACGTTTGAGCACATCATACACGGTTGATTTGGCGATTTTCAACGTTTTTTGCGATTTTTATTGCGGACCACGTTGGATTATCAACGTGGGTGTGCAGAATTTTTTCTCCCCTCTTGGCTTCCATCTGGAATAACTTATGACTCACTGCACGAAACACCGTGAAATGTATACCCCAGAAAGTGGGCGCCTAGGTGAACAAACTGCTGTAAATTCTTGCAGCGGTCACTTTCCGTGTCACTGCAACACAATAAGTGATTCTGGATTCTAACTGGACAGAACTTTAGCTGTACGTAAGGTAAATGTTATTTAATTTAGGTATAAACCCACTTTTTTTCTTTACTGCGTGTTTTTAAGCCCCCTGGGTTGGTTCGTCATACCAGGGAGACGACCTGGACCCAACATATCGAACCCATCAACCCATGTGCCGGGACCAACGATTTACTTCCTAAACTAAATATTTTTATGTATTTCATGTATATTATAAAATGGAAACAAACATGTTTTTAGATACATGATGACATGTTAAGGTCTTATTGGACTAAACCAGGACTATTCTGGAAGCAACATAAAACATTTTTGTCTTTTCAGGATCAACCAGGTATAAAAAATACGCATGAAGTAGTGCTTTTCTCTTATATGAAAATAAGCATAATTATAAAAACAATTCATGCTAATATAGGGGAAAGGAAGGGACCATCAGGGAACCCGATTGAAGCACTTTCGATGGAGAGAGTTCGAATGCCAACTCCCCATTGCTAACAGTTTGTGAATAGAGGGTGAGCTCGCCCATTTGGGCATCATTATGTAAGATAACTCGTTCTTTTGACAAATTGTTCAATCTTGTTGTTCGAAGGAGATTTTTAATATCCCTGTGGATACGTATAAGTGATGTTTCCTATCGATCCATCCAACCCGTGTTTGGCCCTTCATACAATGGTATTATGTGGGTAATCAGTGGTTATTAAAGCTTGAATTCCAACATTCCTGGATGTACGTATTGGTCTTCATTGTCTCTGATGTCAGAGACGTTTCTGACCACATTCCGCTTTCGCAAATAGCTTACCAAATTATTGCCTTTTTACCGAGTTTCTCGGTAAAAGTTGACTCATCAGCGTCATCGACGTCTTGATTTTCACGCACGGTGTACATAGGCGTCTCGAAGCTGATGATCCCATTAATTTATGCCAAATCTAGCATTCCCTCTATGTGCATTAGATAACGCAGAAAATTAAATGTTTCTTTCTATCTGTGTATGTTTGATCATCCATGACAATACACGCCGATTTTCCACACAGTAGACCGTCATACGGCTTCCGAGCCCGCAGCTTAACGGTTTCAGTCTGCTTTTCACTCCGTTTTGGCATCTTCTGCTTCTTGAAGGTTTTTAGCTTGGCCCGTTGGACGTTACTATTAGAAGTACCCAGCTTTTTGGCAACATCTCAAACAAGCGCGTTTTTTTTTTTTTTTTTCAAAAAACCCATCATGATCTTATGGTCCATCTTTCGGTGCGTCCGTAAGGTTACAATCCTCACCAAACTTCCGGATGGCATTTCGCAACCCTCCGATACTCACACTTTCTAGTTCCACCAGGTGACTTAGTGAAATATTGGGAATAGAGCACCATTTGTGCACAATCTATTTCCGCTTTCCTGGAGAACTGCCTCGCATTTTGATGACTTCGTTACAAAAATCAAATTGTTTTTTCAGAATGCACTCAAAGACACACAGTGAATATCAGCTGTCTTACGTCATCCGGTTTTGTGCAGTTTTGCTAGGAAATCGTTGTTAGACTTTCTGGGTCACGCCATATTTCGGGGGTGGTATATTTTGGGGGCGCTATATTTCGGGGACGACCCCGGCGTAATGGGGAACATCCATACCTCTCACGCCAAAGTCATGAGCTCGAGTCTTACCACCGGAAAATTTACGAAAATTCCCAAAAGAGGTGTTTGAGTGACTACGACGGGAGATGAACTAGCCCGAGGCTAAAAATCTCGATAATCATGAAGCAAAATAAAAACACACTATATTTCACCAAAACATTAGCATGATGATTGGAAAGTCAAAACGACCTAGAGCATTGGAGACATCCATGAGCTGCCCGTGTACTATGTTTCGTCAAAAGATCGATGGATGACCAGTTATATATGGATTGGTTTTTCAAGGAGTTTTATTTTATTTTTGGAAGGTGCTAGACTGCCGGTGTGAGTCGAGTTAGTGTTGGACAACTGTTCCGCACATTGCAGCACCGACAAGCTTAGAACTGCAGATGGAGCAATCTCTACGACCTTCCTACCACCAAACACAACAGCCTTGTTGCAACCAATGGGCCAAAAGGTTATCCAGATGGTCAAGTTCAACTAGGGTAACTGCCCCCATATTAATCTCATTGTTCCTTTGTTCATCCTACGATGAATCAAACAATTGGGCAGTTGAACGATCGGTTTCGTTTTCTAATAATGTTTGCTTACGTTAAATAACTACAACAAACATTGCTAACTAATCCTGTCACGTGTATATCGTTTTATTTCAAGTAAGATGAATTGCAAAGTGACGAGATTAATATAGGTACATCTTCCCTACATTGAAGCTTTCACTCGTTTCGTAACCATGTTTCGAAGAAAAATGTTCTTTGATCTTGTTTAGTATCAGCCAAAGAATACTTCTTATATGTGTCTTCATTTCGTCCCAAGAAATCACCGTTGTAACTGAAACGATAAAAAGCGAGAAATCCACGAAGGTATGAGTAATGGCAGCAGGGTAAATGCACCCTTCTTTTTGGGGAAATGCTCCTTAAACTTTGGAAAAATGCTCCTTAGATGCGTTTGCCCGGTATAATGCAATCGGAGGTATTTACCTTCGGGTTAGCGCTAGTCGGTTGTTTTGACGGGTCTTAAGTTTCTTCAAGATTGTATAGCGGAGCTTTGCTCTGCAATCTTGGAGGTAGTTTTGACGGGTTTAAATTTCATTTTGAAGAGTCTTAATTTTGTTTTGACGACTCTTAAATTCAGAAACTTAAAACCCGTCAAAACAATACAATCTTGAAGAAACTGAAGACCCGTCAAAACACCCGGCAAGCGCTAACCAGAAGGTTAATACCGGGCAAACGCATCTAAGGAGCATTTTTCCAAAGTTTAAGGAGCATTTCCCCAAAAAGAAGGAGGCATTTACCCTTTGCCCTTTTTAATTGCCACTACTGTTTGTCTATAACCAACTCAAAGTAGTATTTGAAAACGATGACATTTTGAATTCAGGAAAAATACATACATATGATTGAAAAAAACCAACTTTATTTTAATCCGTTGCAAAAATCTCTGACATCATTCCAACACACGATCATACCCTCTGATAGCCCAGTTGCTTATGTTCTAAATTTGCCACAGGGTAATGCGATATCCAACTCAATATTTTCTCGCCAGGCAACGATTGCTTCCCACTCTCATTTTCAATATTGTCCACCAGGATAGCCACTGGGACGGAAAACATAATTTATAACGATTTAAGCTGCTTTAATGCCGCACTGGTGGTGATGATGTTGTTTTTGTTTTTTTTATGATGAAAAATATTTACTTACCTGCTACCGGTCTATATATAGAAGCGCTATTCTAGCCTGCAAAATAATCCACTGTTTTTAGCAAACTCCCACCCATCAGTGGAAGAATTATACATGGTTGAACAAGGGTAAAAATTCTCGATCATTACCTAATCATAAGCATATAAGCGGATTAACTGGATCCCTAATTGGTGTGATAAATGCCAAACATATGTTTTCGTGGTGATTATCAGCTTAATAAAGCGATTATCAATAATGAAATATTAGTGAAATTGTGTAATTTAATCAGTAAAGCCTCCATCTGCAAACGAATAACAAGGTCCTTGACATTAAAATCATAAAAGCATTACCAGAGCCTATCATCTAAAACCCAGGGGCAGTTTTAATGACCGACCCAAATTAAAGGTGTAACCAAAACTCGCACAAAAAGTATCTCATTTCAACACTTAGCCCAGATTTCCCAAACAAACCCACTCCATTCAAGAGAGGGGGTCACTTCTAATGATTATGAACGTTGGTTGGCTCATTTTACGCTGTTGCTTCACGAGGCACGCCAACGTCTATTGGAAGAAAACAGCAGGAAAATCATCCCTTTTCATTCCCAAAGTAAGGTAACATCTGATATCGGAATGTTCTCATCACCAATTGAGAATGTTTGAGGCAAAGGAGGCTACACAGAAAACTTCTTTCATTAGGGCTCTCTATTGTGAAACCCATCCCACCTTCCTCATTCGTGGATGCTAGGGGATAGCCTAAAATGTCAAAAATGTGTTCAGTAAAAATCCAGGTAATGATTGGAAAAAGCTTGCGTTCAAGAGTCGAAGTTCAACTTATCATCGGCTTTTCTTCTGAAATAATAAGGCACACCCTAACACACTCCGCCACCCGCAAACGGTCCGAAGAGCTAAAATGAAGAGATGAGCAAGATTTCTGACAAAAACTTTTGTTTGGGTTACTTCTCATCATCCTCCCACCCATTTACGGATTCATTTCAACATCTAGAGTTTATCGATATGTTCCGACAACAAATACCCACCCACCTACGGCTGCTACGAGGAACCTGTTCTGAGCTGGATTCGACTCTTATTGGCACTCTGCTGGTCTCCGGTTTCAAACATTCGACTCGAGATAAATCCATTTTTCTAAGGACCAACGCAAACATTCTCAACCTACTTTGGCCATTCAAAGCTCTGTGTAGATCTGGAACTGGAAATTTTTCAGCAAATAACAACCGCAATCCGTTCCGGAAACTCAAGGGTTAAAACTTCAACAGGCCAAGCTGCTCATTGACCAGATGGTAGAACATCCTCTCCGAATGGGGTTTCGTCATCTTGTGCATCTTGTTCTTCTGCACAAATGGACCTCCTACCTCTGGAAACATGTTTATTTATTTTATTGTTTTCCGCTTGGACAATGTTTTCACTCCGGTTCAAGGTTTCCAGTGCAAATTTGAACTCGTTCGTCACTCTGCGTGCGGACACAATTTGCTTAGTGCTGTGTGTGCCCGGAGTAGCATCATTATCATCGTCGTCGTCGTCGTCGTCGCTGGCATCGTGGACGTAGTTATGAGTGAATATACAGTCAATTCCTTCTTACTCGATATTCAGGATCAGAGGTCACAGTTGCAGGGATACAAAAATGGTCACCATCATGGCGGATTCACATCGCTACTTCGAACTGTTGAAGGCCTAAATCTAAGAAACTATGAAAGATTTCACTAGCTTAATTACGGTGACTTCCCAGTCAACACGGAATTGCATATGATACCGCATATGAGTACAACGTGGAGGCGATATACGTTCATTCGTCCATTTAACTCCATTTTAACTATACGCATATCGCCTCCTCTTTATACTCATATTCGTTATTATATGCGATCTTGTGTTTACTGGATTGTATACAACAGTGCAGCAAGAATCCTATTAAAGTTTGACAGGTGAAATCATAGTAGTTTTATTAGATTTCTGCCTTTGAAAAGTTAAAATGGTTGTGCCATCCAACGATAATGAATTCGAGGCGGGAATGTCCAATACGTAGGCGAGAGATTTTGCGACGGTTAATGGGGATCTTGTCCTCAGGCCAGGGGAGGGTGGATTCTTTCAGTTTCCTCAAGGCAGGCTGTCTGTTCTGGAACCATGAGAGGTTCCAGCTTCCACGAATCCTCTCCTTGATTCATCTCACAGCGTCTTGGGATGGAATGGGAACATCCTGGCAACCGGTCCGCCTCCTCGTTGCCAGGGATGCCAAAATGGCCTGGCAACCAGCAGAAGACGATCCTGTTGGCCGATGCTAAAGGGCGATACGGTCAAAATTTGGTCAATATCAACTTGACGTATTTCTTTCAATTTTGCATTTAAAAAACCTGAACACCCCTCATTTTGAAGGTGTGTGTGTGTAGAATGTTGCTCCTATTTTGATTTTGGAATTCACTCTTCAGTAGTCAAAATGCCGTCCAAGCAAGAAGAGCAGCGTATCAAAATTTTGCTCGCGCATCGCGAAAATCCGAGCTACTCGCACGCAAAGTTGGCAAAATCGCTAAAAGTTGCCAAATCAACCGTTACAAATGTAATTAAAGTGTTTGGGGAACGTTTGTCGACAGCCAGGAAGTCTGGATCGGGGGGAAATCGAAAACCGGAAGCCGCTGAGACGACAAAGAGAGTTGCCGGTAGTTTCAAGCGAAACCCTAACCTATCTCTCCGAGATGCCGTAAATAAGCTGGGTGTATCGTCTACAACCGTGCATCGAGCCAAAAAACGAGCCGGACTATCGACTTACAAGAAGGTAGTGACTCCAAATCGCGATGATAAACAAAATACGACGGCCAAAGCGCGATCCCGGAGGCTGTACACGACGATGCTGACGAAGTTTGACTGCGTGGTAATGGACGACGAAACCTACGTCAAAGCCGACTACAAGCAGCTTCCGGGACAGGAGTTTTATACGGCAAAAGGAAGGGGAAAGGTAGCAGATATTTTCAAGCACACGAAACTGTCAAAGTTCGCAAAGAAATATCTGGTTTGGCAAGCCATCTGTACCTGTAGCTTGAAAAGCAGCATTTTCATAGCTTCCGGGACTGTCAACCAAGAAATTTACGTGAAAGAGTGTTTGAATAAACGTCTGCTGCCTTTCCTGAAGAAACACGGTTGTTCCGTACTGTTTTGGCCGGATTTGGCATCTTGCCATTACGGTAAAAAGGCCATGGAGTGGTACGCCGCCAACAACGTGCAGGTGGTTCCCAAGGACAAGAACCCTCCCAACACGCCAGAGCTCCGCCCAATTGAGAAATACTGGGCTATTGTCAAGCGGAATCTAAAGAAGACCAAAAAAACTGCTAAGGACGAGCAGCAGTTTAAGACAAACTGGCTTTCTGCGGCGAAGAAGGTGGACAAGGTGGCTGTACAAAATCTGATGGCAGGGGTCAAGCGTAAGGCCCGGCAATTCGAATTTGGAAAAGCGGAAGCCTAACTGAATATTTTTCCTGAATTTTATACTAATTGAACTTGAAAAAGAAATTTAATTTGATTTTTTAAATAAACGATTTCACCGATTTACACGCGTTTTCCCTTGACCAAATTTTGACCGTATCACTCTTTAGTTCGTCGGTCAGCTGAAGCCAGGGATGTCTCAAGAAAGGGGAATTCATTTCCTGTAGACAGCTTGCCGAGTCAGTGAAGATAACGGAGGGACAGTCAGTCGAGGGTGGAATGAGGAGACAAGATTTCATTAGGGCAAAAGCTTCGGCACTGAAAATGGAGCAATGTGATGGTAGGGCAGAACTGATACGGGGAATTGTGGAGTCAAAGGAGATGCCATAACCGACTTTATCATTGGCAACAGAGCCGTCTGTATATATGTGGTGGTGCTGAGGGTATTTATCATGGATAAGTTTGCTGAAGTGAGCCTGTATTATGGATGGGGGATCGCCGGCTTTAACTAGATGGAGAAGTGATAGGTTAATGCTAGGGGGGTGTATGTCTTGTTTTGGATCTGGTAAATACAGCTATTGGAGGAATTTCCTGATTGGTTAGAGAATTAAATAGGGTGGCAGCTTTCCTTACGAGAGGGACTTGATCTCGACCGTTCTGACTTAGCCAGCGGATAGCTTTGGTCACCATGCAGGTTGCTAGGTGATGTTCGAATGCCAATTGACCGCATTCAGCCATGATAGCAGAGATGGGACTGGTGACGAAAACTCCTGAGGCGTGGCGAAAAGCTCTGTTGTACATGGGCCGGAGTTTTTTGATCACTCGATCACCACCTCTGCAAAATAGGCCAGCGCCATAACACATTTTTGGTAGGAGCCAGCTCTTTTTCACACGGTGGTCACACAATGATGGTGGCTCTATGTGCACTTGGTATTCTAGACCCAATTGTCTTAATCAGACGTAGACGCTTTTCGGTGGTTTTACGCACAGCTTCTGCATGGTGACTAAAGGTGAGCTTCTGGTCGAGATAGACGCCAAGAATTTTGAAGGAAGGTTTAGATTTGACGGTGGACTGATTTAGGGTAATATCGGGTAGTTTGCTCATCTTTTTCCTATTGTAACTAAGGTGTAAAAGTTGGGATTTTTCAGGTGAAAGGGTAAAGCCGTGGTCATCAGCCTATTTGGAAACTGTGTTAACTGCCGATTGCATTCTTTTACGACCTAGTGATTTGAAACTATGGAAGGTGAGGATGGTTATGTTGTCGGCGAAAACTAGGATGAAAACATTGGGAGGAATATTTTTGAATAGGGATTGCATGCAAATAAGGAACAGGGTGGGGGCTATCACTGAGCCTTGAGGAATACCATTTTCCTGACACGTCAACTCAGATCAGTTATTGCCAATGTTGACCCTGAAACTCCGGTCTGTCAGAAAGCTTTGTACATAGCGACCCATGCGACCTTTGACTCCCCATTCCTCAAGGGACTTGAGTATGGGAAATCGCCACGCACGGTCGTATGCTTTAGACAGATCGAGAGATACAGCGTCAATGATATCCTCAAGCTCAGTGAGGTAATCGTCGGTGGATTTTTATGCGGGCGGAAAGCAAACTATCGATTATCGAGTAAACCCTGAGATTCCATCGGTAGACCGTCGGTTGACCATCTTCTCAAGAACCTTACCTATACAGTTAAGAAGGGTGATGGGTCGGAAACTGTCGGCACTACTTCTATCTTTGTCGGGCTTGGGCAGCGGAATGATCAGACCTTCCTTCCAGGATTCAGGTATTCCGCCATTATTCCAAATGTTATTGAACAGAGATAGAAGAGTGGTTTTTTCTATTAGGGGAAGATTCTTGAGAAGAGGGTAACCAACGTCGTCTGGGCCTGCAGATGAACCATGTACTTTGTGCAGAGCCCACTCTAACTCATCAAATCCCCCACGGGAGCAAAAAAGGGGGGGGGTGCTTTTAAAGGGATTTTTGCGAAAAAAATGGTCAGATAAATTCGAAGAAGATGAGGATTTGGAGAAATGGTCAGCAAGGTGTTCGGAGATAGTGGAGGGGACGTCTGTGATTCGATTGATGATCCGGAGCTTGATTGATTATCTGCTTTTGTTCCCATTTAACCTATGAACTTTCCCCCATAGTGCCTTGGATGTGCTTTCAGGATTAATGGAGAAAATGAATTGATCCCATCTGTCTTGCTTTGCCCGTTCGACTACTGTCCTCGCAGCGTTTCTAGTGGCTTTGAATTCTGCATGAGTGGGGGAGTCTTTTCGATCGCCTATTGCCATCCTCTGAAGAGCACGGAGTTTTTTACGGCGGAGCTTGACCGCAGAACGAACTTCTGTGTTCCACTAGGGAACAGCCTTCCTACCGGGAGAGCCGTTAGTCCGGGAGATATGGTGTTCAGGTATATCGAACAACTTTTGAACGAAGTCATCCGGGCAGGAAGGTGCACTGTTGGTGAAATTGTCGAACACCTCGTTCTGATAATTGGCCCAATCGGCCAGCTCGTACCTCCATCTAGGGCGGCAGGAAGTTGTTGGGGGGCTCGGTTCAAAGAGATGACAATATGCAAATGATCACTTTCACAGCAGTCATCATGTACGCACCAAGATAGCTGGGATGTTAGGTCATGGGAGCATATTGAAAGATCGAGAGCAGATGAATCGCCAGAAGAGTGATCAAGCTTACTATAGTTGAGGAGAGTAAGACCGGATTCATCAATGAATTGTTCCAGCATTGTGCCTCTGGGATTACCGGATTTACTACCCCAAAATGTACAGTGTCCATTAAAGTCACCCAGAATGATAACGGGGGATTAAACTTCGTGGAGAATTGTGTTTAGGTGGGATCTAGTTGGATCTTGATTTGATATAGATTGAGATGGAGAAATTTATATGGAGACCACAGTGGTTTTAAAAGGGAAATCTATTTCAATAGCTGTGGCTATGAGTGAAGAGGAGAGATCAATTCGATGATGAGGAATAACAGTCTTTATCGCAATAGCAGAACCAGTATAATGGCGGTTTTCGGGGTTTTCAAATATATGAAGTTCGTATCCTTTTATAAAATTTGCTGGCATTTTTGACTTGGGGACGTGTGTTTCTTGTAGGGCTATGACTATTGGGTTGAATTTTGCAATAAGTAGTTGCAATTCAGGGAGTCTACTTCTAAGACCAAAGAGATTCCACTGCAAAGCAAAACAGGTAGAAGGCGATGATTGGTTGGTGAGTGATTGATTATCTGTAGGGTTTGTTTTGTTGGCCATTGTTGGGTTGAATGTGAGAGGGCTCAGTGAAGCTTTACGGTTGGGTTAAAATATTGAGGGTGGTTTTCTTTGTCATTATTGCGGGAAAAGGGTCAGTTTTATGGTTATCCGGTAACTTTCTCGAGTTAGGATGGTGCATGTCGGTTGTTGGATGCCGTTTGTGTTGTTTAACGCTTGAATTTAATCGAGTGACACTTACCTCGGAGGGAGTATGCTCGGCTGCGGTAGTCTGGAGGCTTGAATCTATGTCCGTTTCGGATCCAGTCTCTTCTTGCTTCGAGGCCTGGTTCAGCTTTGCTTGCTTCTTTTCCTTCTTGCTGGGGTTTTTCTTTTCAAGTTCTTCTATCCTTGAAGTTGGCTTGGCGATTATTTCCGTTAATATCTCGATGAGTTTGTCCTTATCTTTTAATTGTTGTTTTTCAGCTGGAGGTTCAAGAGCAGTAGCTAGGCGCTGCTGTACTTGGCTGACCGCAGCATACGATCCACCGCCAGCATTCAACTGTTTCACCGTTCCTGATAGTTGATGCCTTTGGTGAATCCCCCCCCCCCCCCCCCCCCCCCCCCCGCCTCCCTTTCAAACAAATCCCCCCCCCCCCCCCCATTCCCCCACTCCCCTCCCCCCCCTCTTCCCCCCTTTATATCCCCCACGCGCACAACCCTCATCCAAAAATAAATCCTCGTCGTGATTCCCAGCGGCCCGATCTTCACGTGCTCTGGTACCGCCGTTCCGTTCATCGTAAGGATCAGCGTCGGGGTATTGATCCTGTTGCCGTCTTGCATCTGGGTACTCCGCTTGACTGCTAGAACTCCATCCTTCGCCATCCACTTAAGTAGCTTATCTTCGCTCTTGTGTTGTACTTCACGGCAGGAGATTGCGCAACGCCGTTTGTTGAGGATAGGATGTAGCTCTACATTCACCGCTGTGCCGTCGAACAGTGTCTTCATGTTAATAAGTTTTCGCGCTTGAATAGCATCACGTACACGGAGCACATACTTTGTGCCATTTGCTTCCGTTGTGGAACTTTCGATGTCGCCGACGAGGTCCTGCATTGACTTCCCGACGATGAAAGGACAGAGCTTCTGTTCAACATTAGCTGCTTGGAGTGAAATAATCTGCAGCTGCACGACGCCGACACCACCCATCCATTCTGGACCGGTGGTCTATCGTCCGTCGCTGTGAGGGGACGCCCAGGGTCCCATACCGAATCTACTCGCCCCACCACCCCACAAAAAAAAAAAATAATTTACCAAAAACACACAAAAATAAATAAAAACCCCACAAAAAAAACCCCAAACCACCCCCACAAAAAAATATCCTTGCACACGCGCGCTCCTGAACGGAGAAGAAAATCGATTATAAACGCAACAAGGACCAAACAAATATCTGATACCTTAAAGGGCTATTCACATTAGGCCGGGCCGAGCCCCGGTCGGGACACGACCGAGTTATGCTACGAATTGATTGTTTGAGTGGAGTATGCGACCGTTCACATTAAAGCACCGGGCCGTGTTCGTGGTCTCACCGGTGTTTGACCGGGCTGGTAAAAAATATTTCTTGGCAACGATATTTTTGACAGCTCGGTCTCAGCACGGCTGGAAGCATGCGCTTTAATTTATATGTAGTTGTGAGCGATCTGTAGAAAACTTATTTGGTGTTCCTAAGCTAATTTGATTTGCGTTTTAAATTTGTCTTTACACAAATGATCCGAATGTTTAGCGCAAATTGTCATTGCCGGGAACACAATTTTAAGGTGAATTGCTGCTCCGTGTATTTTTTTTCCTATCTTTTATCTCCTTCTCTCGCAAATTTTCCTCGCTATTTCAAATTGATAAATCTCGATAGTTAGTGAATGAACATCAAATAGATCTATATCAGATTTCTTACAACAAGTAAGCATACAAACTGATGTGATTAAATATCCAATATCTAGTACAGATTCTGAGTTATATCAATTCTAAATTTTGAGGTAATCGTTGCCGTCGAAAATGCTTCAGCCCTTAAAGTAAATGTTTCAAAGATTCAACCAATTTCACCCATGTTTTAAAAAGACTTGAGCAAGGCCTTCGATATGAAAGGCTAGTTATTTATTTTTGTTTAACTTTATCTAGGGTAAATGGCCCAAGTGTGTAGGAACGGACTTATTTTATAAATTTAAAATCAAATAAACTTTAAGAATATCAACATTTGCTCTCAATTTTCCGAGGAAAATGTACATTTGGCAATTGAATTTACATTTGAGATTGAAAAGCTCCTCCATAAATAGGAATAGGTGTTCTTATAGTTGCGGCGGTATTTCATAATTCTTGTTCCTATAGTACGGCTGTTTAATGTAAATAACCATCTTTTCTGCCAGTGGCAATTAGCAAACACCTTTCAAAAAGAAACATTGTAACTGACAGACGGCAGCACAAGGGTTTACGATGCGAAAGCGCTCTCAAAGACAATACAATGTTTAGGAAATATTTCTACTTTAACTAAATTAACGGTTTAAATGCATTATGTCATAACTTAAATTGATAAGTTAACGATTATAAATGCATGATGAGTAACCTATCAACTTTATTTCTTAAGATAACTTTCTAAGTGTGTTTATATTGTTGTTGCATTAGTAGTTCAGAACATTTTACAGGTTTTCTATACCAGGGTTTCAGTCATCCGTTCAGTTTTCCGAAAGTAAAATTGACAGCGCCCATTAGTTTGCGTGGGAACCTTACAAATTCCAATTTTATTTTTCATTCTTTTCAGGTGGATACTGCTGCAGAAATTTCTTTTCGATTCTTTACTTTTCCGTTTCAATGAACGGAATTTAACATGGGATTGAGATAGAAAAAGAAATTTCGGTTTCGAACACGATACCGACCTTATGAAGGGCGGACTATTCGTGATTTAAAAAAATGATTGCCATCCTACGATGAATCAAACAATTGAGCAGTTGAAGGATCGGTTTCGTTTTCTAATAATGTTTGCTCACGTTAAATAACTACAACAAACATTACTAACTATTCCTGTCACGTGTATATCGTTTTATTTCAAGTAGAATGAATTGCAAAGTGATGAGATTAATATAGGTACATCTTCCCTATGTGCGAGTGAACGCTGCAACAACAAAAACAAAAACAACTGAGATCCGTTGATGTTTGCGTGAAATCTACATCATAGAATCCCGGAACAATCCCGGTACAGTGTGAAGTAAACAAAACATACCGGCCGTGAAATAAAAGCTTTTCCATTCCGTCCCGAGCACGGCCCGGCCTAATGTGCATAGCCCTTCCCCCCCCAAAAAAAAAATACCACTTTTTTTTTTTTTTTTTTTTTTTTTCCCACCACCTCCCACACACCCTCCCCACCACCTTTTCTTTCCCGTTCCAATTTTTAATTTTGTTTTTTTTCTTGTTCCCCCCCCCCCCCCCGGGGTTTCCCCCCTACAAAGGGCCAAAACAAAAACCTTCCCCCCCCCCCAAAACCTCCTCCTATAATTTTCCCCCCCTCACCTTTCCGGTTAAGTCTACAACACACAAAAATTCATTTTTATATATACAGAAATCTAGCCCCCAAAAACCCCCATATGCTAAAAGTGGTTTCATTTACTTGATTAGTTCTCGAGTTATGCAGAAATTTGCTTTTTATTTGTATGGAAGCCCCCCCCCTCCTTTCAAAAAGAGGAGGGGTATTGAACTGCCATAGAAACATTTCTTGCCTCCAAAAACCTCAACATGCCAAATGCCAAATTTGGTTTCATTTGCTTCATTGGCTCTCGAGTTATGCTAAAAATTATGTTTCATTTTTATGGGAGTCTCCCCTTCCAGAAGGCGGAGGGGTCTCAAACCACATTAGAAACATTTATTTCTCTCGAAAACCTCCACATGCCAAATTTGGTTCCATTTGCTTTAATTTTTATCGAGTTATGCAGAAATTCGTGTTTCATTTGTATGAGAGCCCCTCTTTCAGTGAGCGGAGGAGTCCTAAACCACAATAGAATCACTTTTTGCCTTCGAAAACCTCCACATGCCAAATTGGGTTCCATTAACTTGATAAGTTCTCGAGTTATTCAGAAATTTGGGTTTCATTTGTATATGAGCCCTTTCCTTTCAGAGAAGGGAGGGGCTCGAGTCAACTTAGAAACATTTCTTGCCTTCAAAAACCCCTACCTGCCCTATTTGGTTCCATTTACTTGATTAGTTCTCGAGTTATGCAGAAACTTGTGTTTCATTTGCATGGGAGCACCCCCCCCCCCCCCCCCTACCAGAGAGAGAGGAGGGGTTTCGAACCACCGTAGTAACATTAATTGCCTTTAAAATCCCCGCAAGCCAAATTTGGTTCCATTTGCTTTATTAGATCCAGAGTTATGAAGAAATTTCAGTTTCATTTGTATGACAGCACCCCTTCTAGGAGAAGAGAGGGGTCTCAATCCACCATAGAAACATTTTTCGCCCCCAGAAAACCCCACATGCCAAATTTGGTTCCATTTGCTTGATTAGTTCTTGAGATATGCAGAAACTTCTGTTTCATTTGTATGGGAGCCTCCCTTTCTAGAGAGGGGAGGGGTCTCAAACTACCATAAAAACATTTCTTGCCTTTAAAAACTTCCGCATGCTAAATTTGGGTTCCTTTGCTTGATCAGTTCTTGAGTTATGCAGAAATATGTGTTTCATTTGTATGGGAGCCCTCCCTTTCAGAGGAAGGAGTGGTTTTTTACTATCTTAAGAATCTTCCCCGGCCCCAAAAACTCCTGCATACAAATTTTCACGCCGATCGGTTCAGTAGTCTCCGAGCCTATTAGGGTCAGACAGACAGAAATCCATTTTTGTATGTATAGATATATATAGATTTGTTCAGAAAATTATTGGGTTGGGGGGGGGGGGGGGGGGGTAGGGTGTCAACATTTTTCTTCAAAATAATGCGAAAATAAAAATATCAGTATTTTAAAGAGCAATAGTCTTTAAATCCTATTCCAATGAGTAAGAAATGAAAACGAGCATGTTTCAGTAGTACATTTGTGTATTATTACGATTTATTTCTACAAAAACGTTCAGGCTTCAAACACTCCACTTGTTACATATAAAGAGTATTTTTTTTTTCTCTGGCTATTTCGTGAAATAAACTCATTCAAAACTTCATCCTGGTCCAGATCTTTCGCCATGTCCTTGTGGAAGTGCTATAAGAAATCATCCGCTGTTGTCCCATGGTGGAGGGCAAGTATGTCTTCAGTCTTCGACGTCCCGAAAATGACCACTCAGGTGTTGCAGAAGATGTCGGAATTGTCACAAATATATTCAGACATTTTACAAACTCTGGGGTAAGTTCAATCAAATGCGGTTCTTTCTTGAAGTAGTCAACAATATCTGAGATATTCTCAATACACTTGTCAGTTTCCTTCAAAGTTTGCAAAAACATTTTCCGATGCAGCAGCAAGCGTTCCGGATCGACATCACCCTCATAAAATCTCAGAATTTTTGCTTCGTTGGCGTCGTTTCCCAGCAAAAACTTTGCAATTTTCAACAGGAATTGAAACGATTCAGTTTTAAATCGAGCCTCAAGTGATGCCTGATTCTTGTCGATAATTTCCTGATACTGGGATTCATGGATCTCTTCAACCGACCCTACCATTGATTCTCTTCTCTGTGATTGTTCGTCTGGATCGAATCGTATTGGCACCCTCATTTTTTGCGGCAACTTTGGAGGTCCTACCTCAGCCGGTTTGCCTGATGATACTTTTTCCAAACCTCGGAAAGCTCCTTTTTACAGAAGTTTAAACTTGCCTTCAACGCTTCGATCATTTGGTATTCTTTCTTCAAACGCAACGATTTGCTTTAAAGCGCCGTGTTCACCGTGTCAATGTACCGGAATAATTTTACTAGTACCATCAAGGTAAAGTAAAAGTCGAATTTCTCCAACATTCTCAAAAACCCGGCAGCTTTTGCACTAGCATCAGAAGCATTACTTTCAGCCAAAGTCGTGGAAAATTCAACCAAAGCGGAATAGTTTGACAAAACAGAATTTGATTGTCCATCTTGTTGGGCACGAAGTCCGAAGTTAACACATCGCGAGCCGATTTGGTGAATCCCCGACGAAGTTGATCAGATCCTTCACTATGTTTCAGGTATCTCGGCTAATAGCAATCATCTTTATGGTGTCTTGCGCAACTAAGTTCAAAGAATGAGCCAAACAGTGGACAAACAAAACTCTCCTTTCATCTTAGCTTGCACTCCATTTTTGCCACCAGCCATATTCCTTGCTCCGTCATAACACTGCCCTCTACAGTTTTACAGTGGCAAATCAAACCGGATAAGTATATCCTTGATGATGGAATAAAGCATTGTGGAGGTTGTACATCCTACTTCATAGAAACCACTGAAAATTTCTTCGGCTTCCAAAGGATTTCTGGCAAAACGGATGCAAAATGAAAACTGCTCCTTCCTTGTACTGTCCGCTGGCTCGTCGCACATAATAGCATAGTAAACAGCTAACTTTACCAACTCAAGGAGTTTCCGAAGCAGAGTATGGCTAAGAAGATCGAGAATTTTGTTTTGGTTTCCATGGCTACGCCAAGTATACGATTCGCGTTTCAACCAAGATCCCCCCACACATAAAACTTCCCTTACCCCCCCCCCTCTCCTCCAAATTCAACAAATTTATGAAATAACTTGCGTCACCAGTGTGACCACGGATTGCTAGACCCTGAAAAGCTAAGTACAACAGCGATGAAAAGATCTTTTTCAAACACGCCTGGTTAACAATCACTTCGCTCGTTTTTTAGTCAGAGATCTGCGCACAAAAGTTAACTGATGCTCGCAAAGCATGTAAAGTTTCATTATTGCTTCCCTGTGACACATCGATTGCTCATGCAGTGGAGTGCAGATGGAATACAGAACGTTGGGGAGGCATCAGTTACTGGGAGAACCCTCTACTGTTCACACTGCAAAAATCGGTCAACTATTGTGATAGATTGGTGTAAAGAATTTGAAAATCGATCAAGAAATGAATTAGTTATTAACGTTCAAAACCTAAGCATATTTCGTGACGCTCCAAATTTTTGTACTCGCAACGTGTACCCCTGTATTAAAAAATAAAGACGTAGTCCTACGTCAAAACCAAAGCAAAGGGCAATGAACTTCAGAAGAAGAACAATGAGTTGCAACATCACTTCGAAGAAGTTTCACCTTATACTAATATTTGTGTGACCCATCTTCGGAAGAGTTCATTGCTACTAGATTCAAATTTAATTGAATTTTTATGCAAGTATTTGTTGCGATGGTCTACTGCATTTGTTCCTTCTTCTTTTCTACTGGAAAGCACTGGACACTAAGATTTTTGTGAACTGCCAATACATCAATTAGGCGCGGTAGGAATGCTTTCGAAAATAAAGGAACTCCTAAAAAAACTCTCAACTTTAGAAAATCATCAACGTTCAAAAAACCAAGTAAGAACGATCCGACTGTATTTTTATGCGTATGTATTTATATGTTTCCAAACCAACCAGCGAATATCAGAGCACACGGCTCGCACAACCCCCGAAAACCATTGGCTAGCCACAACGCAAACAGCCAAGCCCTCTGGGTTTCGAATGTGGGAGGATACTTGTTGGTCCAAACGATGTGTATGCCTTCGTCGTTCTCTTTTCGATTCAAATCCAAATGTTGTGACCGTCATCGTCAACGTTGATGACGATGACTGGTGGATTCTGGTTGTCATCGTTTTCTATGATGTTTTGGTGGATTCAACTCTGCCGGAAGTTTTGCATTTTGGGTGGTTAAAATATATAGTGGTTCGGAGGATTTGGTGGAGGAAAAGAAGTATGGATGGTATGGACATGGTTGAAGCTTAAGAGCGGAATTTGAAGGCAAGTAAAAAAAAAGTTTGAAGTTGATTATTTTTAATTGAAGTTGAAGTTGAAGTTCATCAATTTCACTTGGAGGGTGACTCCATGGGCAGCCTTCTTTCCTTTTGTTTGAGTGAAAATTTTGATTTAAGTTTTGAAAAACAGTTACAAGATACAATTCAATTACCTAACGTACCTACGTTGATGATGTGTTTAGCATTTTAGAGAAGGATCTTTAGAAACAATTAATAAAACACACAAAACCGTCGAACTTACTTACGATATTAAAAATTCTAATAAATAACTATACCTGGACATAATTGCGCTTGAAAGAAATATCTAAACTCACATTTGAAATTTACAGAAAACAAACGAATACACAACGTACAAAACCAAACCCTTCAAATCACTAACACCAACAACATATTAACATCCTCTAATCATATGATACACAGAAGAAGAAAAAACTATACAAACTTATTTCCACTCCTGATGCGCCTTCAGACTTCACGACTAGCGTTGTTGTCTGCTATTAGCAAGGATCCAAGGTAGATGAATCCATCCACTACCTCGGAAGTATTCCCGTCTATAGTAACACTGCTACCAAGGCGAGTCCTATCGCGCTCGCTGCTGCCTATTAGCATGTAAGACATGACTGTGTTATTTTGTTTTTTTTTTTTTTTTTTTTTTTTAAAATAATGTATCCACATTGGTTTCTCAGCCATTTGTGAACCGATTTCAGTTCTGTTGACGGCAAATGAAAGCTACAACATCCCATAGAACGCTATTGATTCTTTTTTCACGATTTCGTTACGAAGATATGAACGAAACAGTACTTGACGGACATTATAATAGTAATCAAACAGTTTAGTCTCGATTACATACTGAGCTATTTGTGTACCGCATATTAGTTTTGTTAGCGCCAAATTAAACTTATAAAATTTTTAAATAATTGATCAAAATTTCAACAGGATTGGATAATGCTTCATGGAGATTGGACCAAAACAATACCTGAGAGCACATAATTGTGAGATGAAAATATTCTCGCTCCTGTTCAAAACCGAACAAGACACTCACCACAATCGATGCCACTTGTGTTCTATGGGTCTGCATCTGGGGCGTTGATGGCACATTTTCAACGAACTAGCCACACTATGCGTCTCATAGAATTAGAGTAGGATCGGTTGGCTCAGTGGTCCGGTTTTGAACTGCAACGAGTATATTCGAAAATTACACAAGTCTCCATTCACTATAACTGCAAATTTTCAACGAACATGTACTTGTTAAGCATCTTGAAGCCATATCGATAATCAAAATGGACGCTTAGGATTGTGTAATAATTCATTCTATGGACTGAGTTAATGGAATTTCTAATATTTATGTAATTTTTCCTTTTATATACGTACTATAAACAGGTCGTTAAAGACTATTAATTGCAATATTTTGAATCACACCGAGGAACAATACGTTCAGGATTGACAAATAATTCATTTTGAAAACTGAATGTATGACATATCATTTTCTGTTTTTCCTGGAATCTTCTGATTAAAATATGTATAAAGTACCATATTGGCCACATTTGAGTTCGTAATTCTGGTGAAGCTGTAAGAAGGGTTCAGTCTCACCATCGATGGATTAATTCAGGATTGATTGTTCCGATAAAGCTATGTCCATTTAGAATCCGGAATAATAAAATCAGGTAACGGATTTACTTAAAAATAAGTTTAATACATCAAAACAAAGATAATTCACTGTAAAAATATCAATACAAATCATTTCTTTTTGTTTCTAATGAAAATTCGCACTTTCTTCTATATTCCTCTCATCAAACGCTGCACACCTCCGGAGTCAACTTCCTTGGCACATTTGTTCCACATTTTGGTCACCTGAGTCGCGTCCCGAGCCGTTTTTCCACTTTTCTTAAGCTTCCGCTTCATTATTGCCCAAAATCTCTCGATGGGCCGGAACTGCGGGCAGTTGGGTGGATTTATGTTTCCATTATCGCGGTACCACTGGATGACTCCCGGCTGTAGTGGCAACTCGCCAAATCTGGCCAAAACTTCACGGGACCTTTATGGGCTTTAATGAAAGGAAGTACGCGGTTTTTGAGGCATTCTTCCTTGTTCAGCTTCGAGTCCATCGTCTTATTCGTCACAAACGCTTTGTCTTTGCTCCGCAGCTGCATATCCCTTGCCAAATCATCAGTTTTTTGACAAATTTGTCCATAAAAGCAAACTTAAACTTCGCAGAAACATCTCCTCGTGCCGTCGACATGTAGAATTTTTGGCCAGGAAGCTGTCCGAAATCCATTTTGACGTAGGTTTCATCGTCGATGAGCAGGCATCCTTGGTACTTCGTCAAAACCTGCTGGTAGAATTTCCGAGCTCGAGTTTTGGTGACGAAACTTTGCTTCAACGTTCTGTTTGGTTGCTTGCTGGCTCGATAAGAACGATATCCTGCTCGCAAACGAATTCTTTGAACGGTACTGCGAGCAGCAGCGTATTTTTGTGCGATTTCATTATCTGATAGTCCAGGGTTTGCTCTGACGGTTCTCAACACCTTCTGGTTCAGCTTGCGGTCATATGTTCCACTACGACGCTTACCTTGAGGCACTCGATCCACGCTCTTTTCGCTCCCTGAAACGTTTGAGCACATCATACACGGTTGATTTGGCGATTTTCAACGTTTTTGCGATTTTTATTGCAGACTACGTTGGATTATCATCTTGGCTGTGCAGATTTTTTCTCTCCTCTCGGCTTCCTTCTGGAATAACTTTTGACTCACTGCACGAAACACCGTGAAATGTATACCACAGAAAGTGGGCGCTTAGGTTAACAAACCGCTGTAAGAAAATTCTTGCAGCGGTCATTTTCCGTGCCGCTGCAACACAATAAGTGATTCCGGATTCTAACTGGACAGAACTAACAAATGGAAGACTTCATACCACAGGAACATATTGCTTGCCATAACAGCACTTTTCGACCAAACTTCTCCACTTGAATCGACCTGTCTGCATCGCTTACATCCTCCCCTACGACGGCAGTGTAATATTGTGGACATAGAAGGGTTTTTGAGTCTTCTTTGACATAGGTCCCGTCGTCCATCAAAATACATGCATCCGGTCGCTGCAAAACTCGCGAATACAATTTCCGGGCCCTTGTTGCTGCGCGTTGCTTCTGTTCTGCACTTTGTTTGGCGATTTTCTGCTTCTTGTAGGTCTTCAGGTTGTTCCGTTTCTTGATACGTTGAATCATTCCGACGCTGGTTGCCGCTTTATTGGCCAAATCACCAGTTTACGGTTGGAAGATCCGGGTTTACTGCTTCTTCCTGGCAGTTCATCCAAAGAAAAATGTTCCCCAAACTTGGTTATGATGGATTTTACACTGCCGTGATGAATTCCAAAGCGCTTCGCCAATTGTCGCAAAGTTACACCCTTTTCACGTAGCCATGTGTCCAAAACCTTAATTTTCAAGTTTTTTTTCAATGCGTGACATTTTGAAAACGAAGAATTTAAACCGTGAAAACAAGTATACAAACAAAAGATGACAGTCAAACACACAGCACGTTATGATGAACACATTAAAACCATCACAAATACACGCCTACAACGTAAATGTACATGGATAGCTTTATTTCGATACATTCTATAGTTTGTTTTCGATGCATTCACCACCAGCCGACTTTTCTTGCTTCACCTTTCAGGTGTGTGTACAATTCTGCCACCGTTCCAAATGGTCGGCCAACAATGTCCATATCATCCGCGAAGCAAACAAATTGGCTGGATGTCGTGAAAATCGTACCCCGGCTGTCAAACACAGCTCGTTGCATGACACCTTCTAGGATGGATTGTTGGACTGAAATTTTCACGCAGCTTTGGACATCGTACATCGTTGCTCTAATCATTCTTCTGAGCTTCCCGGGGAAGCTGTTCTCGTTCATGATTTCCATAGCTCCATGCGGTTTATTCTATACTGTGGTACGCTACCCTAAAATCGCTGAACAGGGGGTGCGAAGGGACCTGGAATTCACGGCATTTCTGGAGGATTTGCCGTACGGTAAAGATCTGGTCCATTGTCGAGCGGCCGTTGGCTTGATAACTTCACATGAACTCATTCGTTATAGGTTATAGACGACGGAAGATGATCTGGGATAGCATTTTGTAGGCGGCATTCAGAATGGTGATCGCGAATAAATGATACTACAACGTGTCGTCTTTCATGTTGATGGTGCAGACAAATGGCCAACTTTTCCGGGCCCATATTGATGAGTTCAGCTCCGATAACACTCTTACCAGCTGTCTTAAGGTTCTTGAGCTGTTGTATGGCATCCTTAACTTCCCTCATCGTGAGAGCAGAACGGAATGATTGATTTGACGAGAAGTGTAGGGAGATTTTTGGGGAGAAGGACGTATTGTGAACGGTAAGGCTACAGCAAGGGTCCCGACAGTAGGTGGGACGCTACAAACGGAAGCAGAAGCAGCAGACCCACCTTTTCCGGGAGATAAAACGCCGCCTGGAAGCAGCAGAGTGTGATGAGATGGAGCAGTTGTGCCGTTCTCAAGAAACACGAAGCTCAACACATCCCGCAGAGGCTTTGTGCCGCGAGCTGAAATGTGCAGGAATAAGGATGGAAGCATCTTAACGGATGGACGTGAGGTGATTGAATGGTGGAGATAGCACTTCGACGAATACCTGAATGGTGCGGAAAACGTTGACAGTGAGGACCAAGACAATGGAAAAAAAATGACTACATCACGTACCCAACGATGTTCTCAGCAGCGTTGGTTTGGCAGTACTTCAGCAGACCTCAAGCGGGGCCACATCGAGCTCACCCTCGTCCGGGAACGCTGCCTGAAGATGCTATGCGTGCGCAGTGGTGACATTCGGTGGTTTCAGACTCTCTAGGTCGTATAGAGGTGGCTTTGATGAAAATCTGGGTATAACTAGTTGGAGTGAATTGTTTGCAAAGTTTCATAACAATCGGTTCAGTGGTTATTGAGATGTCATCGAAACAAGAAGAAAATCGCCGGAGAATTTTGCGCGCCGTCCTGGAAAATCCGACTGCGACCATGAGATGGATCGGAAGACAACTGGGAATCACCAATACAACTGTGTATCTGGTGGTAAAATCGTTTAAGGAGTCCCAGACGACCGAGCGGCGGGCTGGAAGTTGAAGAAAATCGAAGACAGCTGACCTTGTGAAGGCCCGGAAAGTGTTGGATTATTTCAAGTATAATCCGAACCTTTCGATTCGCGACGCGGCTCTGAAGGCAAAGTGTTCCGCAAGGTTCGTTCAGCAAACCATGAAGCGAGCTGTGCTTCGTGTATTCAAGGTCCGTAAGGCACCGAACCGGTGTGATCAACAAAACACGGCAGCCAAATCCCGCGCAAGGAAGCTGTATCGAGAGTGGTTAACGAAACCGATGTGTGTGGTTATGGATTGCGAAACTGGATACCGGGGCTGGAGTTCTACATTGCCAAACCACGGTTTGATGTTCCGGAAGACATAAAGAAGAAGAAAGTAGACAAATTCACCAAAAAATACTTGCTCTGGCAGGCCATATGCCAATGAGGTAAACTGAGTAAATCGTACATCACAACGGGTATCATCCACAGCGAAATTTACCGCACCGAGTGCCTCCAGAAGCGTCCGTTGCCCTTCCTGCGGTCCTACTGAGGCGAGACATTATTTTGGCCGGACATGGCATGATGCCAGATGCCATTATGCGCGATCGACGTTGGATTGGTACAGAGACAATAACGTTGTTTTTGTACCAAAAACCGCCAACCCCCCAAATTCACCAGAGATTCATCCGATGGAAAGATTTTGGGCCATAATGAAGGCCAAAGTTCGAAAATCGTCCAAGGTGCTTAGGAACGAGCTGGAGTTGAAGAAAGAATGGATGAAAGTGACCAAAAAGGTAGGCTCCACCATTGCACAAAATGTAACGAGGGGTCTTGAGGGAAAGGTACGGGCTTCCAGGGATGGAAAGGAAATTGCATAAAGTAATTATGTCGAAACATAATTCATATGTATTAGTTCATTCGCTGAAAGTTTCAAGAAAATCCGACTTAAAATAAAGTTTCGGCGAACACTTTTGTCTAGTGCAATTTTTTCGAGTACAGGCCTTACTTTCCAGAGAACCTGGGCTTACCTTCCCGGAAGCTACCGTTTCTGCATTGGCATTACCTCCGAATACAGTGTGAAATAGCTAGGTTCATACGCCAAAACCACAGTACAATTGATGCAAGAAAATGGAGTAGATTTTGTTGAGAAAGACATCAATTCTCCCAATTGTCCACAGTTTCGTCCAAGCGAACACTACTGGACTATCGTCAAGCGCAACTTCAAGAAGACTGGTAAGGAGTGCAAGACCATGGAAGGGTTCTAAAAGAATTGGTCTGCGGCTTCCAGAAAATGCGACAAATCTACAGTCCAAAACCTCATTAGAGGAGTCAAATCCGAATGCAGAAAATTCTGAAAACAAAGTGGCTTTCAATTTTTTTTTTAAACGAAGAGAGCAAGGCTTGAACCAAATGATACAGTTTTTTTTATGTTGCCAGTCCTTATCTTCCCGAAAAAATATTCACAAAAATAGAATATAAATAAAATAATTATCATTTTTTCGTCTTCTTTCCTACAACCCTGTTCACTTTTCTACATACTATTCACTCTTTGCACTCATTTACCTCCTCCACAGTTGCCCTTCTACAATCCCGAAACCTTTTCCTTTTCATCTGTCCCCAAATTGAAGTGTATCGTACTGCTTAGAATAGCATGAATGACAATTCCCCACCATTATCCCGAACCCCACCATCATCGTTTCCATATCCCAGCCTGATCCGAACCGGAACGCCGGCAACGTGTTAATCGAAAGCTGTGGTGTGAAAATGGAAAATGACGAACCCTCGTCTCCATTTCCGTCTCGCTCTCTCACGATCCCTATCTACTCGCCTGCTAGTCAATCGACGTGAACCCCAACAGAACGACCGACCTACCGAGCGACCGACGAGACAGATATAGAAAGTGGTTTAATTGTAGGATAATTTGCTGCTACACAATAATTTCGAAGAGCTTAAGTTTGATTACACCGGATAAATGGCACGCAATTATGACAGTTTATAGCTGGAAAATTGAGTCAAGCCAGCCAACGGTGCGGGAGGATGGAGATGTAGAATTTGATTTGGGTCAGAGTTTTGGATCGTTGTGCATCCGGAGATGGCGGTCTGGTTTAGGATGTGAATGGAGATGCAGAGCTCGGAAACAAAAGGCTACCCGACAGACGACCGCCATTCAAAAGCTGTCTTTATGGGTTTCCGCAGTTTTACGGTTGATAAACAGTTGACTCAATTCAATGTGTTGAATGGTTGATCTGTGTGATGACTTTTTGAAGGATTTTGAGGGGTTGAACGTTGGCGGATCACTTCCGTTAACAAAATTCAGTTCTTTCAGTTTTTCCGCCGAAATCATAATTGAAGTTTTACTTTTGCATTTGCCGATGTTGAAAGTAGAAGAAATGAGAAGAGTTTCAATCCCCGGGGATTTTGGAGCTCGAACGTAAGATTTTATGGATGAAGCCCAAGGAGAAAACGTTTCGCAAATCCAAGGAGATTATACTCTTGAAATGATTTACGCAATCTCATCACTGTCTGACTGCTACTGTGGAAAAAGAAATCCAGGTTGCGATGTGGGTTGATTATAATTGAGGAAAGTTTTATTTCGCAAGTACCTACAGCTTGTTGGCTTTTCTTGTCTGTTTTGCGATCCAATTGCAATCAAAGTTTTTGGAAGAAATAGAGAGCAAACATCGAATCACAGGAATGTAACAGTAAGAAACTTCTGTTTATTCCTATTCAGCGTTTGAAAAATAATGAAAATTAAATAACAATAATGGCAGCTCGAATCACACAGCTAGATCACTCTTTAAAATACATATGAGTATATATGAATTTCATTAGTATAAAGGGTGTATTCGATAAAAATGGCACACACATATAACTCATCAAAATTAAACTGATTATCGGATTTTCTTGAAATTTTCAGGGAATGAAGAACTACTAATGCGTTTTGATTTACAACATTTGTTTTATTCAATTTCGTCTCCCATCCCGAATGCCCGCACCTTCCTTTTCACTCCACCCATCAAATTTTGTACAACCGATTTTCCCAGTGTTTTTGTTGTTTTTACCCAAATTTTCTTCAATTCTAGCTCTGTTTTTATAGTTTTGGGATGTTTGCGAAGTTCCGTTTTCATAATTGCCCAGAATTTTTAAATTGGACGAAGTTCCGGTGAATTTGGTGGGTTCATATCCTTTGGCACAAAATTGACTCCGTTGGCTCGGTACCACTCCAATACGTTTCGAGCGTAGTGGCAGGATGCTAGATCAGGCAAAAACAGAGTTGATCCTTTGTGCTTCTTAATGAATTGCAAGAGACGCTTCTTAAGGCACTCTTCCGTGTAAATCGCACCGTTTATTGTTCCGGAAGTGATGAAGGGAGCACTTATTTCACCACATCCGCAAATCGCCTGCCAGATTAGAAACTTCTTTGCAAATTTCGATAGTTTCTTCTTTCAAACATCCTCCGGAACATCGAACTTCGACTTGGCAATGAAATATTCTTGCCCAGGAAGTTGACGGAAGTCGGCCTTGACGTATGTTTCGTCATCCATCACGATGCAACCGGATTTGGTGAGCAGCTTCGTGTAATGTTTCTGGGCGCGGGTTTTCGAAGTGATGTTTTGTTTTTCATTCCGGTTTGGGGCTTTTTGCACTTTGTAAACATGTAACCCAGCACGCTTCATGGTTTTCTGCACAAAACCGACTGACACCTTAGACTTTTTAGCGACATCTCGAATTGACATGTTTGGACGGTTCTTGAATTGTTGTACGACTTTCCTGACCATTTTACTGTCCATTGGACCACTTTTACGACCACTCCCTTCCTTCCTTTGGACACTCAGACGCTCCTTGAAGGTTCTTATTACACGAGACACAGTTGTATTTGCAATTCCAAGCCTTTTAGCAATCCACCGGTGGAACGCCCCTGGATTTTGATTGTGAGTGCACAAAATTTTCTCACGGACAATTTCTTGTTTCGACGACATGACTGGAACTACTGAATTTATAACTATGAAACTTGGCAGATGTAAATAATACACTATGGATAAGATCTACTCAAATTTCTAGGTTTTTTACTCATACGATTCAAAAGTTACAGAAGATTTTCTGTGTGCCATTTTTATCGAATACACCTAAATTTGGATTTCAACAACGTCACTTAAAGACTGATTTTTATAAGCCCCCCCCCTGTGAAAGATCCCTTATGAAAGATCAGGAAACGGTTCTTTCGCAACAGGAATTCTACGAGCACGATCGAGTTGAAGCTTGCTGAAAAGGAAACACTTATCTGCAACAAATTCGTTTCCGTGAGTATATCAGTATCCAAGCAAATTTCAGACATCTTTCTTCCTTCTGGACCTACATCAACAACCGAAAGAGTTCTGCCAGAGTTCCCGTTGATGTTTCCTACAAGTCTCACAGCTCTTGCTCGTCGGTCACAGCTGCGAATCTATTTGGCGAGTTCTTCCGTTCCGTACACGACGACCATGTAACAAGCACGCTTGTTGTTTGAATTAAAATAGCTATTTCATAGACTCAAACTTTGAAGCCAGTTATTCCGCATGTTGATATTTTTTTTTTATCATTTTATTTCAAAGTTGTTCCCCGCATAAAGTCACTCATTTCATGGATTGAAGTTGGCATACACTGCCATGATTGTATACCACACGCTTGTTTCTCGCGTACAAGTAAAGCTATAGCCAAACCCACCAAAGCAGGGAGACGCACAACATTGCGATGGCCACTTGAGGCACTGACCCTTATTCAGGATACATTGACCCTTCCAGATCGGGTTTGCCTAAAACTTACGGGGCGTTTAGTTCGGCCGTTCGAAAGAGAGGTAGAAATTAGGACAATGCGGTGATCACGAATTTGTATTTCGTCCCAATTTGCGATCTCAGAGTCAATGGTCACAAAACAGTGGGTATCTGAGGGAATTCCTTAGCTTTGATCGTCCACTTCGATTCGAATTGTGGAAGAGGCAAGAGTGGTCGGTCTTGTTACGCGTTTTGGTGTGTTGTATTAGGTAACTAAGGCCTGTACTCGAAAAAAAATGCACCAGACAAAAGTGTTCGCCAATAATTTATTTTAAGTCGAATTTACTTGAAACTTTCAGGAAATGAATAAATACATTTGGATTATGTTTCGGCATAATTACTTTATTCAATTTCTTTTTCATCGCTGAAAGCCCACATCTTTCCCTTAAGACCCCTCATAACATTTTGTGCAATGGTAGAGCCGACTTTTTTGGTCACTTTCATCCATTCTTTCTTCAACTCAAGCTCGTTCCTAAACACCTTGGACGATTTTCGAACTTTGGCCTTCATTATGGCCCAAAACCTTTCCACCGGACGAATCTCTGGTGAATTTGGGGGGTTGGCGGTTTTTGGTACAAAAACAACGTTATTGTCTCTGTACCAATCCAACGTCGATGTCGAATAATGTCTCGCCTCCGTGGGACCGCAGGAAGGGCAACAGACGCTTCTGGAGGCACTCGGTGCGGTAAATTTCGCTGTTGATGGTACCCGTTGTGATGTACGATTTACTCAGTTTACCGCATTGGCATATGGCCTGCCAGAGCATGTATTTTTTGGCGAATTTGTCCACTTTCTTCTTCCTTATGTTTTCAGGACCATCAAACCGTGACTTGGTAACGTAGAACTCCAGCCCCGGTATCTGCTTTGCGTCTGCCTTGATGTAGGTTTCGTCATCCATAACCACACACATCGGTTTCGTTAACCACTCTCGATACAGCTTCTTTGGGCGGGATTTGGCAACCGTGTTTTGTTGATCACACCGGTGCCTTGCGGACCTTGAATACACGAAGCCCAGCTCGTTTCAAGGTTTGCTGAATGAACTTTGCGGAACACATTGCCTTCTGAGCCACGTCGCGAATCGAAAAGTTCGGATTGCACTTGAAATAATCCAACACCTTCCGGGCCTTCACAGGTTCAGCTGTCTTCGATTTTCTCCCACTTCCAGCCCGCCGCTCGGTCGTCTGGGACTCCTCAAACGATTTACCACCCGAGACACAGTTGTATGGGTGATTCCCAGTTGTCTTCCGATCCATCTCATGGTCGCAGTCGGATTTTCCATGACGGCGCGCAAAATTCTCCGGCGATTTTCTTCTTGTTTCGATGACATCTCAATAACCACTGAACCTATTGTTATGAAGTTTTGCGCATGTAAACAATTCGACACCAATGCAAGGTACGTTACGGTGTGTTTTGGCAGGATTCGTGAGTGCCGAGAAACCAATTTCAGTCAGAGATCGCTCTTGACCCCACACGGCGACTTCGAAGGATTCCCAGGGCACACGTGGCCGGAAGAGGGACGCGAGCGACATCTCAACGCTCCCTGGACAGGCAAACCATCCATATCACCGCGTCATCGGGCAGCATTGCTTGGAGGACGCTGAACGTAAGTGCCACGTTATCGCACAAGCCCATGTTTCCGGTGGAGGAACCCATTCAGGAACCCCAAGTTCGCACCAGCGATCGTTTAGGTACCGAAGTAGTGCATAGCAGCTTCGGGACCACCGTCTGGTTCCCCACCCACCCACACGTAAACCCTAGGTAGTGAACCGTAAGTACCAGGAAAGCATGCTAACCGTTGTATATGTCCGTGGGCACGAGAAAAACGGCACAAATTGCCATTCAAGTCTCACCGAAGATACTTGAAGTAATGATTTAAACTCCGAAGCACAAAAGAAGACCGGAGAAGAAAACTTTAGTTTGAAAAGGGGAAGAGAGTAAGGAAAGGGAAAGGGAATAGACAGGCAAAAATGTAACGAAAGAGGACGTCCAAATATATATCATCCATGTTGTCGAAAAGTGAATTGTTGAGCTTTATAGTTTGTGAGCTAAATAGCATGTCCTGAAGTTATCTGTAGTTCCCAAACGAGTTTGTGTCGTGGTATAGTAGTTAGAATCTTGTGAAGGGTTTTCCTGTAGTTTGCGTTCGTATATATTTTTTTTTTTTTTTGAGTTTTTGTACTGGGTAAGTCGGCCCAAAAACGACCTGTGACTACTCTCGAATCGGAAGCAGTTCGCTTCGAGTGGACCTTCTGGGTCGACCTATGATGATAGACCCCCTCTCCCCCTCGTAACCGTTGGCTCTAACGAGGTGTCGTAATTTTTGGTTGAGACGTTGTTGGTATTGTCGGCCTTCAGCCTCTACCGAGAAGTACAACGGTCGATTTAAACGCCGCCAGTCAGCTTCCTTCCCGAGTACAGGAAACTTAACCCCATTCCCCTGAATGGTCTCGGGCCGGGCAAACCTGCAATCTGGTGGGTGGTCTCCTTTTAGGAGTGGCGCTTAAGCCACCCATTTACAATCGGGAAGCTGGACAGGCAGGTGGGTTACAAACAACCACCTCCGATGTCGCAGCAATTCTTGGAAAGTCTTCCATTCGACATCCTCAAGTCACTTTCGGTGATGACGATATTCTGAAAGCTCTCATCGCTGTCGATTCATCTAAAAGTCCTGGTCCCGATCTAATTCGGCCCGTCTTTGTCAAACAATCCGCTCAGTCACTGTCTGTTCCCGTCACATTTAACATCCCCTCCTTGGCGGAGATTTTCCGGGGTTTTGGAACCCGACCCCAATTATTCCAATCCACAAGGCTGGAAACACATTGCGTGGAGAACCCCGATATCTGTTTTGAACTGCCTAACGAAAGTTTCTGAGAGTATATTCCACGGAAACTTGCTGTATCCTGCCTTGCACGCCTGTAATATCTGAACATCAACAAGGTTTCGAAATGAGATCCAATCGCGTCGAACCTCATGACTTCCCCAACGTATCAATGCGCAGCGAACCTGACTTGAACCCCCGCAAAAACCAACCTCAAAAGTCGAACTACTTGATATTCCTTCCGGCGCCCGCAGGCTCATCTTGTCCCCTGTTATTTGTCCTCTTCATCAATGATACGTGCAAAAAGCGATAAAGTTGCGCAATCAAACTGCCTCTTTTTAGGATGACAAAAGCGTTTCTCGTGACTAAGCCACCGCTCGATTGCTGTACAAGCTGATATTGAGCGACAATAGTCGACCACAGGTGCATATGGATTTCAACTTGGATGACGCCCCCTCCCCCCCTCTCAAAATACGGGCAAAGGAAGATTCAAGTAACGTCTATTCGATGTTAGACCACTGTATCTTTTGACTAAAATTTGCCTTGAGGAACGTCGAGCCAGGAACCGTGGATACGACTTGCTAAAGGGTGTTTCGATCAAAATTTGATCGACTTAAACTTGAATCATTTCCTTTCATCGTGCATTAATAAAATTTGCACACCCCTCATTTTGAAGATGAGTGCGTGTGCCTCTATATTGATTTTGATCATGCCTCTATTTTGATTTTGAGATAAGCACTTCAGTTATCAAAATGTCTTCGAAGGAAGAGAAGCAACGCATCAAAATTTTGCACGTGCATGGCGAAAATCCAAATTACTCTTATGCCAAGTTGGCGAAATTGTTGAATGTGGCTAAATCAACTGTTACCAACGTATTAAAAGTGTTCGGTGAACGTTTGTCGACAGCCAGAAAAGCTGGATCGGGGGGAAATTGAAAGCCGGAGGCCACAGCGACGACAAAAAGAGTTGCCCGCTGTTTCGAGCGGAACCCCAACCTCTCCGTCCGAGATGTCGCAAAAAAGCTGGGAGTGGTGCCTTCAACCGTGGATTGAACTAAAAAACGAGCTGGACTGTCGACTTACAAGAAAGCGGTGACTCCAAATCGCGACGATAAACAAAACACGTCGGCCAAAGCACAATCACGAAAGTTGTACACGACGATGCTGAAGAAGTTTGATTGCGTGGTACAGGACGATGAAACTTACGTCAAGGCAGACCTTAAACAGCTTCCTGGACAATAATTTTATACGGCAACCGGACGGGGAAAAGTGGCAGATATTTTCAAGCTCATTAAACTGTCAAAGTTCGCGAAGAAATATCAGGTGTGGCAAGCCATCTGTACCTGTAGCTTGAAGAGCAACGTTTGCATTGCGACCGGAATCGTCAATCAGGAAATTTATCTGAGCGAGTGCCTACAAAACCGTCTACTGCCTTTCCTGAAGCGACACAATTGTTCTGTTCTATTTTGGCCGGATTTGGCATCTTGCCATTACGGGAAAAAGGCCATGGAGTGGTATGCTGCCAACAATATTCAAGTGGTGCCCAAGGACAAGAACCCTCCCAACATGCCAGAGCTCCGCCCAATCGAACAATATTGGGCCATCGTCAAGCGGAACCTTAAGAAGACTCAAAAAGCTGTTGTGAGCGAGAAACAGTTCAAGGCAAACTGGCGTTCTGCGGCGAATAAAGTGGACAAGGAGACTGTACAAAATCTTATGGCAGGTGTTAAACGAAAGGCCCGGCAATTCGCATTCGGTAAAAAGGAAGCTTAGCTGAATATCTCCCCTGTATTCTGTATTAACTGAACTCCCAACCCCCCCCGACCCCCCCCCCCTCCCCGACCCCCCCCCCCCCACCCCCCCCCCCCCCACCCCACCCCCCCCAACCCCCCCCCCCCCCCCCCCCCCCACCACCCCCCCCCGCCCCCCCCAACCCCCCCCCTGCCCTCGCCCCGTGATATTTTCCCCAGTTTCTTTTCAACCACCCCCCCAACCTTTTGGCTCCCTCCAGAACTGTTCCAAAGAGTGATAGGAATATTCCACGGTTCCAAAGTGCGGCGTCAGTGATGGTTTGGAGAGGAATTTGCAAGCGAGGCAAATTACCACTGGTTTTCATCGAAAAAGGCGTTAAAGTGAATGCCGTATATTATAAAACGGAAGTTTTGGAGAAAGTTGTCAAGCCATATGTACAAGAGGTGTTTGGAGATGATCACTATGTGTTTCAGCAGGACGGAACGCCACCGCATTTTGCAAATTTCGTTCAGGGCTGGTGCCGAGAAAATTTGACCGACTTTTTGGACAAGAATGAATGGCCTCCCAGTTCACCAGATCTGAAGCCCTTGGATTATTTCGTATGGTCAGACATGCTGGCGAAGGTAAATGACCACAGGGCGTCTAATATGAACCAATTCAAAACCGTAATCAAACGAACTTGGGACGAAATGCCGATGGAAGTCGTGCGTGCAGCCTGTGACGGTTTCGAAAAACGCTGGAGCTGGTCAAGAAGGTTAAAGGCGGTGTTATTCCAAAACATATACTGTAGTTGATCAGTATTATATTGCAATATAATGGGTAAAGTTATCAATAAAATCTGGATTATCGATCTGAAATAAATAGAGTTTTATTTTGTATGCGAATATATTGGACACGCTATACAGGCCAAGAGGATATCCTTTTTCGAATGACAACAATGGTGAAATTGGTAAAGCAGTCATCTGCCATTTCCATGCTAGAACGCATTTGAAACCACCGGGAGACTTGTCCAAACTGAAACATAGCTAAGGTTTCTCTAATACTCACTATAGGAATCCGCAATAAGTGAATCTGTAGAGATTTAATTGCGACCAGATTTATTTGTATCGATCGGATTTTTAACCAAATAATGAGGATTAGGCCTCTGCCGCCGACTATATTCTTATCCGACCACAATTAGTTAAGAGATTCGGAAAACATTAAAATCAGGAGAACAACAAAATCGAATGTGTCTCCTGAAATCAATTGAAAATAAATGTTTGATTATGTCTAGAGCTAGTATTTCAGAACATCGATCGTAGCTAAATCATTAACTCAGAACGTTCAACTGCCGTATATGGTCTATCCCATTAAAGATTGACAAGTTAACAACATTAGCGAAAAACAAAGCGTGACAATCGTTTTCCTCCACGTTTTTTCCACTCGATTTTCACATTTCATGGAGATGACTGAGAGATGATGGAGAGAGGCAGTTGGCGAGCTTTGAAGCCAATTTCTGAAGAGACGAAATAAAACGTGATAAAAATTCATATAACTTCCAAATTGATGAGGGTGTTTTGTTTGCACTCACCGGCGGGCGCTTTAGAGCTAGAAGAAAACACCCCAAGTGCCAGGCGGGGGTGGGGACGGTGTTTTCGTTTTTTAGCTTGGCTTATTTTTTGCGCTTTTATCGCCATTGACGGGCCAACGAATACCGCGTGCGAGCGTAAAGATGATAAGAGATGAGTTAATAGAGTGTAAATTAAGTCAGCTTTTGAAGATTTCGTTGCCTTGCTTTGCTGGGTGGTCAGGTGGAGACGAGCTAAGAGGGTGGAAAGGCTGTTTTGGCTCGCTTGGAGAATCAAGCGAATGAAGGGTGATTTATGATGGAGAATGTTGAACCGTCGACGAACGACGAAGGGCGCGCGCGGGCACCAGGAACAGGCTTCTTCAAAGCGATTGCAATTTATGACAGCTCTTTGAAGCGCATTCTCTCTGTCGGTGTAGGGAAGCGAGAGACACTTCACAGTACATGCTCTATTTTGCTCGCTGGTAGAACATTCGCAATTTATTATAATTTTTCCCGCTGTTTTGTGCCATCGTAGGGCGTTGCAACGCGGACGAAAACAGGAATGCCAGGGAGAAGGGGCGCGGAAATGAAAGAGCAGAAAGCATGAATATAAATTCCACTCATTTCTGCATAAATGAAATTTACTCCGACCCCAGTTACATGATTTCGTGTCTCATTTGCGGTGTCATTCACTGTCTCCCTGGGTTGTTACCTTGGTGGCTCACGAGATGACGAACAGCTGGTTGCCGAGGTGTGAAAAATGCATCCTTTTTGAAAGCGATTCTACGTTACACAGCATGCAAAAAATTCATTTTCGCTTCATAAAAAAGGTTTGGAATTTCTGCTCCTTTTCATCTTTCTTGGCATTTATTTATTTATTGCTATTAGGATCATCTGGTATTTTTTGGTCTAAATGAAACGATTTGAAAACTTCGGAGCAATTTACGATAAGGGCAAACACTCCCGTTTCATTCTACTCAATTTTTGAGTACAATTGTATACTATCTCTTTTTCTCTCACGGAAATGTTACTCAATTTTCGTAAAAAGTGGATCTACTCATAAATTGAGTAGATCCACTTTTTAACGAAGATTGAGTAACATTTCCGTGAGGGAAAAAGGGATAGTATACAATTGTAATCAAAAATTGAGTAAAATGAAACGGGCGTGAACATACAGAATGTAAACAAAAGGGATATGATGATTGTTATATTGCAAGTAGAATTTCAAACCGTAATTTACAAATTAACGAATAAATTCAAATACAATCCAGCATACAGACAGAGCACAGAGATAGCTTCTGATTCATATATAGTACTCTTGGAAATGTGTTCGTTTTTCATTGAAATTTGCACATTTTCAATATTCGCCTGTCCATGCTAGTATGTTTGATTACGCCATTTTCAATGTTGGCCCCACAAGTATGGTCTGTATCCACTTTAATCGGGACACCTTTAAATCATTGTAACTTTTGAAACATTGCACGTAGGAATGAAAAATTTCACAGTGGTATAGCTGATGAAAAAGACTATGATTGATGTTTACATTTCATGTTTAGTATTCAAGATGGCGACGAAAGAAAAATAAGTGCGCGAGCGAATTTTGTACGGGCGTACGGTAAATCCTGACTTGTCAATACGGGACCTTGCAAAAACATTGGATTTGACTAAATCCACTGCTCACGATGTGCTCAAATCATTTTCGGAACGTTTGACGGTAGAGAGGAAACCGAGAAGTGACAAAACCATTGGACGCGCTGATCCTGTCATGGACCGAAAGGTGAAAAGGATATTAACGAAAAACCTAAATCTCTTCATTCGAACGGTGGTTTGTAAAATAGGGATGTCGCCTGGTTTTGTCCAAAAATCAAAACAACGTTTGGGACTTAAGTCGTATAAAGTAAAAACAGTTCCAAATCGCAACGACAAACAGAACTGGGCAGCAAAATCACGGGCTCGACGTTTGTATTGCGGATATTTGACGAAGTTTTCATGCGTTGTTATGGACGATGAAACTTATGTCCTGGAGGATCTCAAGCAGCTTCCAGGGCTGGCTTTTTATTCTGCTATGGTCAGAAATGCTACAGCTGAGCCTTTTTGAACGAAGAAGGCATCGAAATTTCCCAAAAAATACCTTGTGTGGCAAGCAATTTGCACGTGTGGCAAAAAGAGTAAATCTTTCGTCACTACAGGCACAATCAACAAGGAGATCTATCAGAAAGAGTGTCTGCAGAAGTGATTGCTACCCTTCATTAAAATTCACAAAGAAAAACCTTTGTTCCGATTTGGCATCATGCCACTATGCAAAAACTGTGATGGAGTGGTGCCAAACAAATCAAGTGAACATTGTACCAAAAACCTCAAACCCGCCAAATTGCCCAGAGCTATGACCAATCGAGAGATATTGGGCTCTGATGAAACGGAAGCTTTCTGGAAAAAAGCAAGGAATGAAATTGATGTCACTTCCAGAAAATTTGGATAAAGACGGCTTCTACGATTTCTGAAGAGTCTGTACAAACCCTAATGGATTTAAATCACACACAAACACAAAACAGGAACACACACAAATTAACGCTAAACTCTAGTGGGATGAGAGACAGAGGAAAAAAAAAACTTAACTAATATTACTGATCTGTTGCTGCTGCTGCTGCTGCTGCTGCTGACGCACCGTATGCCTGAGCGCGCACTTCTATGCGGGCAGCGGGGAGCGGTGCGCTGCGTGGGTGCACGGGTGTATCCGATCGCCTTCGGGTGCACTCGCTCGACGATGTCGGATGACCGTTGGCGATGTAGTAGTGTATCGCTGGTTAGCGTCACCACGCGGAGATGAAGCGAAAATGAGCGGGATGATAATTCGCCAGCAAGCACTGCTTGATTTTCTTATTTCACTGGAAAACCACACTGCCTTCTTAGAAAAAAAAAACTCACTTTCACTCCTTTCACTGAAGTGAATAGATTTAGAGAAAAAAAACTAATTATTTCCAAGGATCGCACTCGAAAAATCTTCCAAAACAACGGAGCGCCGGATCGAACGGACTTTCTTCTTTCGCTGAACGAAGTGAGATGTAAAAAAAAAAAAACAATATTTAATCAATAAAATTAAAGCACAACCAGGACAAAAAGTTCAAAACTCATGATTTAGTGGTAATAATTATACATTGCATTGAAAAAACATTCGCAAATTGCTCCGGAACTAACATAATAGCAAAGCTTGATACAGACTAAAATAACAACAAAATACTGTACGCTCTTTTTTTTTAGTTCCTTGATTATCGGGATTTCCAGCCCTGGGATGGTTCATCTCCCGTCGTAGTCACTCAAATACCTTTTTGGGTATTTTCGTAACTTTTACGGGGGTGAGATTCGAACTCGTGACTTTGACGTTAGAAGTATGGATGCTTACCTCTACGCCGGGGTCGCCCTCGCTGCACGCACTCAGAGAAATACTCAGAGTAACTTTTTCTTACATAGCACTAAATCTTAACTTAAAGACTGACTAAAATTAAATTAGTACACTAAAAATTAATTTTAGTTTATATTACGAAATCAAAGGTAGAACTAACAAATCTATTCGTTGTTTGTCAGTTTTGAAACTGATTTGTACATTTTATGAAACTACCTTCGTAATTAATGCCACGCGCGCAATTGTCAAAAGCATTTGTTGACACAGAAAGAACATTCGTACATTGTACGAAAACAATACAAAGAGCAACAAATATTTTGTCACAAACTAAAAAAGAAACGTCTCGCTGGTGGTTGCATTAATGATTGACAGATCTAATATATCGACTCACAATGTAATTGAAAAAAAAAAACGCAACCACGTGGAGTTGTCCATCGTTTTCTCCCTTCTTACACCAAAAGAAGGGTATTAAGATCGCTTGAAAACCTAGACTTTTAATCCGAGGCCGAGAGGGCCGAGTGTCATATACCATTCGACTCAGCTCGACGAACTGAGCACATGTCTGTGTGTGAGTGTGTGTGTGTGTGTGTGTGTGTGTGTGTGTGTGTGTGTGTGTGTGTGTGTGTGTGTGTGTGTGTGTGTGTGTGTGTGTGTGTGTGTGTGTGTGTGTGTGTGTGTGTGTATTACAAACAATGTCACATCGGTTTCTCAGCCATTTGTGAACCGATTTCAGTTCTGCTGACGGCAAATGAAAGCTACAACATTCCCTTGGAACGCTATTGATTTTTTTTTTATTCGGACATTTCGTTACGAAGATATGAACGAAACAGTACTTGACGGCCTATTATAATAGTAATCAAACAGTTTAGTCTCCGATTATATACTGAGCTATTTGTGTACCGATGATTTGTTGTTGTTAGCGTCAAATTGAAGTTATAAAATCTTCAAATAACTGGTCAAAATTTCATTAGGATTGGATAATCCTTCATGGAGATATGACCAAAACAATACCTGAGAGCACATAATTGCACATAATTCGTTGCAGTTCAAAACTGCAGCACCTTTCAACTCTTCTTGCGGCAAGGGACACTTCGCCTTGACTCCCTGAAATCATCGGATCGTTCTGACTACGTACCCAGCTTCACGGTGGAGCCTCGACCATCTGGAGAACCGTTCCAAGTTTATTATCGCTTACTACTGTCTAATGATGAAGAAAGACTGTTCGGGAATCCACCTCCGTGGTGAAATGCTCCGTTGTCTCTGTGTACCAGGTTTCAATTGTTTTCCTCGGGAAGCCACATTCGGGCCGGTGTACCAGCAGGCTTTTGGATTGAATTTCGTCGCTTGCTCTGCTAAATTAACCTTGGTTGGGATTTTGTGCCGTTCATCCGAGGCAATCGTGGAAAATATCTCAATAACACTCGGATGCTGACGAATTGATGGTAGGGGCGAGTTTTGGATCGCAACCACGCGAGGACTGTCGAATAAATAATCTGACCAGCGAAATCTTGCGGCCAATGGTAGTGTCAAGGGTGATTTGTTGAGTTTTACAGAATAGTCTACGAAAGTAGGAATTAGATACCATATGGATTTAACCGATAACCGATTTCAGTTTAGTCTCCGATTACATTCTGAGCTATTTGTGTACCGATTTTAATTTTGTTGGTGCCAGATTGAAGCTATAAAGTCCTCAAATAACTGGTCAAAATGAATTCATTATGATTGGATAACCCCTCATGGAGATATGACCAAAACAATACCTGAGAGCACATAATTGTGAGATGAAAATATACTCGTTGCAGTTCAAAACCGAACAAGACCTCTCACCCAAATCGATGCCGCTTGCATTCTATTGTTCCACATCTGGTGCGTTGTAGAGCACATACAGCGGGCTAGCCATACTATGCGACACTATAAAGGGTGTATTCGATAAAAATGGCACACAGAAAATCTTCTGTAACTTTTGAATCGTATGAGTAAAAAACTTAGAAATTTGAGTAGATCTTATCCATAGTGTATTATTTACATCTGCCAAGTTTCATAGTTATACATTCAGTAGTTCCAGTCATGTCGTCGAAACAAGAAATTGTCCGTGAGAAAATTTTGTGCACTCACAATCAAAATCCAGGGGCGTCCCACCGGTGGATTGCTAAAAGGCTTGGAATTGCAAATACAACTGTGTCTCGTGTAATAAGAACCTTCAAGGAGCGTCTGAATGTCCAAAGGAAGGAAGGGAGTGGTTGTAAAAGTGGTCCAATGGACAGTAAAATGACCAGGAAAGTCGTACAACAATTCAAGAACCGTCCAAACATGTCAATTCGAGATGTCGCTAAAAAGTCTAAGGTGTCAGTCGGTTTTGTGCAGAAAACCATGAAGCGTGCTGGGTTACATGTTTACAAAGTGCAAAAAGCCCCAAACCGGAATGAAAAACAAAACATCACTGTGAAAACCCGCGCCCGGAAACTTTACACGAAGCTGCTCACCAAATCCGGTTCCATCGTGATGGATGACGAAACATACGTCAAGGCCGACTTCCGTCAACTTCCTGGGCAAGAATATTTCGTTGCCAAGTCGAAGTTCGATGTTCCGGAGGATGTTCGAAAGAAGAAACTATCGAAATTTGCAAAGAAGTTTCTAATCTGGCAGGCGATTTGCGGATGTGGTGAAATAAGTGCTCCCTTCATCACTTCCGGAACAATAAACGGTGCGATTTACACGGAAGAGTGCCTTAAGAAGCGTCTCTTGCCATTCATTAAGAAGCACAAAGGATCAACTCTGTTTTGCCTGATCTAGCATCCTGCCACTACGCTCGAAACGTATTGGAGTGGTGCCGAGCCAACGGAGTCAATTTTGTGCCAAACGATATGAACCCACCAAATTCACCGGAACTTCGTCCAATTGAAAAATTCTGGGCAATTATGAAAACGGAACTTCGCAAACATCCCAAAACTATAAAAACAGAGCTAGAATTGAAGAAAATTTGGGTAAAAACAACAAAAACACTGGGAAAATCGGTTGTACAAAATTTGATGGGTGAAGGTGCGGGCATTCGGGATGGGAGACGAAATTGAATAAAACAAATGTTGTAAATCAAAACTCATTAGTAGTTCTTCATTCCCTGAAAATTTCAAGAAAATCCGATAATCCGTTTAATTTTGATGAGTATATATGTGTGTGCCATTTTTATCGAATACACCCTTTAGAATTAGAGCAGGATCGATTGGCTCGATTGGTCCGGTTTTGAACTGCAACGAGTATGTTCGAAAATTACACAAAGTCTCCATTTACTATAACTACACTATTTTCAACAAACATGTACTTATTAAGCATCTTGAATCCATATCGATAATCAAAATTGACGCTTAGGATTGTCTAATAATTTATTCTATGGACTGATTATATGGAATTTCTAATATAAATGTAATTTCCCCTTTTATATAACTAACATAAACAGGTCGTTGAAGACTATTAATGGAAATTTTTCAATCACATCGATGAAAAATACGTTCAGGATTGACAAATTGTTCATTTTATAAACTGAATGTATGACATATCGAATATTCCTGGATCTTCCTGGAATTTCTGATGAAAATATGTATCCAGTACAATATTGGCCACATTTGAGTTCGTACTTCTGGTGAAGTGTAAGAAGGATTCAGTCTCACCATTGGTGGAATAATTCGGGTTTTTTTTTTATTGTTTCTGATATGGGATTCGATCCTGTATTTTTGGAAGGAGCTGTTATTGTATCCGTGGTTTATCTCACTATGCTATGGGGACGCTTGAGAAGTTACTTGATTAATTAGTATGATGTTATAACTCTCAGCAGCGTATTAATTTTTATTTTGGGATAGATTATTCCCGCTCATCTCAGCAGCAAAACCAACATGCATGAGTACGACCAAAAGAGAAGCAGTGATTGGCTGGTCTTCACGAAATTCGTTTTGTGCATTATATAAAATGTTGTAATGATAGCATTTCATCAGATAAAAAGGAATATGAATGTTTCATACAATATACGTAACATTTGTTCTATGTACAAAATCCATGTTTACAAAACGAATGAAAGCTTATTGACGAAAATAAATTTAGAGTGTACAAATAGAGGGGTATACAAAACACCCCGACCACGAACCCGTGCTATAATAATTTTTTTTATTTTGTTTCACCCCCCCCTTTTTATATACAATCATTCGTTTGATGAACAACCTCTGCCGAATTCACCACCCCCGACTGAATGCCTCAAACAATCCAAAATGTACTAATTTTGATAGTATGCAAAGGTTGTTCAGGATGAATCACTAACTCTTTTATTGCAAAATTAAATTGGTTGTCATGAAAAGGACGATGGTTATGATACGCCTATGAAATTAATTCATACGCTGGGAGGTGCCAGGCTCCGGTAAGGCTTCGGAAGCGGATGGCGCCCACGCGGATGTCGATTTTAACGACCCATTGCCACGGTAATTGCTCGAGCGGGGAAACTTGAAAATTTTTTCAGTGCTTCCTTCTGGTTTGTAGATGAGGAAGCGCAGGCGATAATTTACGAGCCAAATGCGCAATCGCAAGAATACGGGTGAGATAAAGAAAAACCGAGAAAAAATCTTCGCAACGAGAGAGCGAAAAACACAACCGTCAATCAATCGAAGTTGAATATCCCAATGGAATCATTTTGCTTTATACTGGTTTTGATAACATTTCCTCCAAAAAAGAGAGGCACGAAAATACAGTACGAAGCAAAATTGAAAAGAGAGGACAGGCTTCTGTTATAAAATCAGGCACCGGCAACAAAGCAAAATAATTTTACAGCTGAGGGGTGTGGCTAGTGCGGTATTTGACATGGAATAACACAAAACGGTATTTGACATGGAGAGCACAAAACGAAATAAAAAGAAGACAATTTATTACCCGCTTTTGAGGACCCGGAGAGGGAAAACTATATTTTCAACCTGTTCTTGTGGAGATTTGTATGGGAGCGAAAGTTTGTCATCTTTAAATGATAAATTGAATTACTTATACTAATATAACTTAATTGAAATTTCAATGCAAAACATTTGTTAGTTTTTCTGATCAAATGGTGTCTAAATGAAGTCATTCTGTTCAGTCAAACGAGAGTTATTAGCGTTCAAAAACCTTTCACTTTTGCGTAACGCACTCATTTTTCAAAATTTTGAAATGACACCCGGTATAGAAAAGAGAAACGTAGTCCTACGTTAAAATGACCTGTTATTCATGATTTAATAAGTTTAAAAAGTCCATCAGTGGTTGCTTTACAGTACTATCATTAAAACTTCAAAGTAAGAGCATTAGATGGTTACATTTCACCAGTTCGAACGATATCTCGAACCTTCCTCTTGATGGAGCCCATCAGCACTCATACAGTGGAAACGGACACGGAATCAGCGCATTTCTTCCATTTTGCCCGCATTTTCTGGATGTCTTGACTGTCCCGCTGCTTCGCAAAGTCGCTGCCCAGTATTTTTCGATTGGTCGAAATTCCGGGCAATTCGAAGGATTAATTAGCTTGGCGACAAAATCGATCTTGTTGGCAGCATACCACTCCAGAACCTCAGTGGCAGCTGGCCAAAAGATGATTTTGCCCCTATGCTTGCGGATGAACGGCAATGCACGCTTTTTCAGGCATTCTGGGAGCTGTAAACATTCTGAGAACTGTAAACATTCTGTAAACTTGGGATGTCATCGTCCAGGATGCGACGAATGGTTCCGTTTTCAGGTCCCAACTGCAAATTGCTTGCCAAATCATAGCCTTCTTCGCAAACCTGTCGGCAAACACGAACTTGAATCTTCCCGACCCATCCCCACGTCCAGTCGCGATGAAATACTTTTGACCGGGAAGCTGCTTAAAATCGAGTTTGACGTATGTTTCGTTTTTTTTCTTCTTTCGAGTTCCATTTGACATTATTTCTGAACGCGATCGTCTAATTTGACCAAACTTGCACCACTTGTTCTTTATAGAAGTGTAACAAACCACTGTCAAAGATACACTAGATGCGGGCTAGCGGCGTCCGAGGGGCGTACCAATTTACTTTTAGTCAGCCTTTAAAGGGGGAAGTAGATCATCGAATCTTCCGGTTTGCCATTGAGCATCTTGCTATAAGGTACCAGGTCTCCACCGATTGCCTGTCAAAATTTTGAAGACGTCTGTATTGAGTTATCCCATATTATAATATTCCGCCCAAATGGAAACAAACCCATTTCTGTTATCATGAATAAAAAATCATGAAACGAACTATTATTTTATTTTATGTACTCATGACGCTTATTCATGGTTTGATTATTGAAATGATTTATTGTTTGTTTACATTTAGAGTCGATATAGTAGATTTTCCAGATTCATAATAAAGTTTTCAGTATCAGGAATTCAGCTCATGGTTTTAAACCGATTGATTTATGATTTCATTTCGGCGGACAAATAGTTCATGATTTCATGAATATTGTTCATGGTGCATATTTATAACACAAAAACACAACATATTCATGAAATCATGACCTGTTTTTCTTATTTTGAAGAACAAATTTTTTCCCGTGCACTATATCACAAAACATTGCATTTGGTTGAGCGGATTGAAGATAGTGAATTCATTGGGCATTGGACCAAGTCTCCCACGATTGGTAGTAAACAGATGAGCTTGGATATCAATGGAAGCATAATGTTGTCAGAAGGCACGATTGCTTCTAGGGTCTCTAATTTCACTAAATCCTTAAATCGTTATTCAAGGTATATATTGCTCTTTAGGACGAACAACTATCTTGTTGCAGGTATTAGTTCCAGTAGTAAAATTGTTTGTAGATTGTAGTTGGGCAAATTGAAAGTCTACGAATAACAAATAGTCTACGTCGAGTATCGGCTGTGAACGGTTGCGCAATATTATGCTATCGAGCATATCGCGTGTTTCATTGTTTCCGTTACCTATAGTTCGGTGGCGCGAAGGATCGCGAGGGCAAAACAACAAAAAAAAAACAAAAAAGTCGCTTTCCGGTAAGATGTGGCGGTTCGCCGGGTGGTGTGCCGTTGATGGGGATGATAATGATGATCGTTTGCCATACTCTCCGGGCCACCATATGTTGGAACAAGTAAACCACTGTCCTATTTTGTGAGTGGCTCCAGCAACATCCGTACTGTTGGTACAAATCGATCCAAAGTGGCTTTCAATGGTTCCGCATCGCCTTGATTCATCTGAGGTTTAATCAAAACTAAATTTTTACATTCCCATAACTGCGTAATTGAAAAAGTTGAATAACAAATCATTTAAATTTTACTAACAAATCATTACGCCAAATTTGGACATCTGAATCAGATGGTGGCAACCTACAATTTGCATAGCGAAACAATTGATTTTACAATGACAAAATCCTAATGCAAGCAATACTTCAATGCTATTCGCTAAAGAAGAACACGCCATATGAATGAGATGAAGCGCTGCTCAATCTAATATTATGTATTGTATAAGCCCGATTATAACTAGGACCAAGAAAAAAAAAAAAAAACAACCGGTCTATTCATGATTGACGACAATAAATAAATAAATCATCTTCAAAAGATTCTTCAACACTTTTGACGTAGACTAAAGGGTGTCCACAGTTAAATTGCATCACAATAAACTCGTCCTCAAAAGCAAGTCTCTCAATCGATTGTCATGAAATATTCAGGGAATAAAATACAAGGTATAATCTTGGTTAAGGTATTTTTATTTCACTGTATTTCTTTACCAAATCCAAAAGCCCGAACTTTCTTCTTAATACCCCGTATAAGATTTAGTACAACGCATGAACCGACATTTTTTTCCCGCTTTCAACCATGACTTCAACATTTCCTGTTCTGTAGTGACAACTTTAGGATGCTTATGAAGTTCGTGCTTCATTATAGCCCAATATTTTTCAATTGGCCGCAACTCTGGAGAGTTTGGGGGATTATGATCCTTCGGCACGAAATTGACATCATTCGTCTTGTACCACTCCAGAACATCCTTGGAGTAGTGACAAGAGGCCAGGTCCGGCCAAAAAATTGAAGGAACGTTGCGTGTTTTGAGAAACGGGAGCAGTCGTTTTTTCAGTCATTCATTCATGTATACTTGACCATTTACAGATGAAGTTGTCACGAAAGGCTTGCGCCGTTTACCACACGAACAAATCACCTGCCAAATCATGAATTTCTTGGGGAACTTTGACACTTGCTGTTTCCTGAGAGACTCTGGAACATCGAACTTGTCTTTCGCAGTCACATACTGGTTGCCGGGAATTTGTTTAAAGTCCGCTTTTACGTGTATTTCATCGTCCATGATGCAGCAGTGTGGTTTCGTCAACATTTGTGTGTACAGCTTACGCGCACGTGTTTTAACTGTCCTATTCTGTTTTTCATTGCGGTTTGGAGCTTTCTGAACATTGAATGAACGGAGCCCGGCTCGTTTCTTGGCTTTCTGCACGAAATTTTTTTTCATGTGCAGCTTTTTCACGACATGCCGAACGGAACAGTTGGGTTTGCGTTTAAAGGCAGATACCACTCGCTTGTGATCCTTCACACAGTACGGAACACTTTTTCTACCACTCACCTTCTTCCGATCGACAGCTAAACGTTCCCCGAAACGTTTTATGACACGAGACACTGTAGACTGGTGAATTTTCAACATCTTTCCGATGGCTCGTTGCAAAAGAAGTGGGTAGTCGAGGTGCGTGTGCGAAATGTTCTAGCGCACTTGCTGTTCCTTCGACTCCATTTTCGAAACTACAACACATTTCACAATGAAACGCACGCATTGTAAACAATACACGTTGAGGTCATATCACCCAAAATTTCGTTGAAATCAACCCAAAGGACGAAATGTTACAGGTTATTGAAAGTGATGCAATTCAACTGTTGACACCCTTTACGTCTTACGGCAAGGGTAGGGTGTCAATTTAAAATCCAAAAATAAGCGATTGTCACGAAATATCGTTACAAATTAAACGCTTATAACATAATAACTGCTCGATACATTTCAAGAGGTTTACAGCAATTGGTAGGAAATTTTCCCGCGTATCAATTCAACTATCAAAATTTATTCGCTTACACTTATAAACTAGAGGTTTTTACGACTGCCATTTTATTACTCGAGTATTTAAAGTTTAATAAGAGATGAATATATTTTGTGTACATATTCATCAATCGGTGTTGGAAAAATTTAAAGAATGTTACGTTCCGGCATGTACCAACAATTTCGCTATCACGGCAACGTTTTGATTTTCAAACATGATGTTCCGAATTAACATTCTCTGCACATTCAAAGTAGTACTGTTATAAATAGTTATTCTTACGTGATAACGATTCGCGTTGGATAGAGTTTTACTTCTAGGAAGAATTAAATTGTGAGAAACTGTGATTGTGAGAATTAGTGCAATGCCTTATCGTTTTGATGCCTACCGTATGCACAAATTTTGGAAGCGCGTTGAGATCGAACATACGAAAAATCATCCGAACCGACTATGTACTGATGCCACGTGATGCGGGCACGTGTTTATCGAGTAAAACTGAAAGCAGCCAGAGGTAATGCGTTACCAACTAACTGGTTGAGACGCTGGAGAAGGGCCTTCAACTCGAAGCCGTATCACCATTTCTCCTTTTTAAAGAGTGTACAATATAATTTTCGAACATACAGCTGATCTAACGATCTATTAGGACCACACCCACACTATTTTGATCAGATTACGCCTTACGAAAAGGGTAGGGGTGAAATGAAAATTTGAAAATAACTGAACCATACATTTCACCATAGGTTTTCGAAATGTTTGCTTCAATCAGTTGAAGTTTTTCGCGATAAGGATAATGGCAGGGTGGCCACAGATTCGGGAAATGCGGGAATCCAAAATCATCGGGATTTTTTGTCATATGGCTGGAACCATGCGCACACCTTTTTCAAATTGATAATTTGAGTAGCGCTTTTGCCATCTACTCGGTCCAACGATCTCATTAACGGAATGAAACAGTTTTTTTTAGGCAAATTCAGCATTGCTAATGAAGATAGCTCAGTGCTCCTTGGATGGCCCAGCTGTCAGCTGGAAGGCATTCAAAGAATTGGCAAGGGAAATCAGAGATCTGCGAGCCAGTCTTGGCTTTGCAGTCCTCAACATCTGTAGCTGCAGCTGGCACGTCGTACACAATTGCTTCAAGAAGAGGCTAAGACAAACATATTGATATTGAAAAGAGTTTGATAGCTCAGAGAATTGTCTACAAACTGTCAATGACATTGAAATCACGAAGTCCTTGATACAATATGCACGCAACGCACGTGTATCATTTTGTACTTGAAAACCTCGAATGCTTTACTATTTTACTTCGATGTTTGTGCTTCTAGAATCTTGAAAGATCAATGACTTATGTAGAGCGGTCTTTGTTCTCGTTTGGAAAATGAGAGACGAAAGCAGGGTACGCAATACGCAAGAAGCCCGATTTGTAGCTGCTATCCGGCATTTTGCCCAAATGAAACAAGTCAGAGTTTCAGATTGAACAATTTCCTCAGAAACTTCAAAAACATCTTTTCATCCAATTTATATTAGCATGTTTTCCCAATCGAGAAAATTAGGCAAAAATGCGGGAAAAAATCAGGAAAAATACGGGATTTTTTAAATTAAGATTGTGTGGCTACCCTGTAATGGTCTCCAGCTGGTCGATCATATCAACACCATCACTATGGCCAGCACAACCGTTGCCCTTTCATCATACCAACATTCAAACCAAACGGCCATTTCCAGGACCGCCAAATAATTTCTAAGAAGCGAATCCTAGAATGTTCTAACATACTGACTCACTTACTTATGACAACCCTTAGAACAGTCGTTCTGCGTTGCAATGTTCCGCTACGAAACCAACGAAACTAATGAAATGATCTAACTACGTCTACCGGTCGTGTGTTATACACAACCCCACTGATTTTTTTTTCGCTTCTAACGAGTTGTTTCCAAAATAAAAAAAATATTGTCCATAACGCATGGCTACTGGAAGAGACCCGACAAAAAGTCAGCCAGCGGAAATGTAGCCAACGAGAAGACAGCCAATCGAACGGTGATCAGCAAAAATAGAGCCAACAGTAGTTGGAATATCTAGAAAGGCCAGAAAGAACATTGTCGAACACGGCTTTGAAACCAACAGGTATTTTTCAGGGCTAGTACATCATTTATTAACAGTTGTTTCAAGAGTACAAATTATTTTCCCTGGTACATGCCTATGGGGCCATCCTTATACCACATGGGCAGTTTGGGGAAGGAGAAGGGGTTGGAATGTGTCCACGATCCATATATTCTATTGAATAATATATCAATGATTGTCCACGCAGAAACGGAGGGGGTAGTCAGAAATCGATCAAATACAGGCTGTAAAGCTATGTCCATTTAGAATCCGGAATAATATAATCATCTGTATCTCGATAACGGATTGACGTACAAATAAGTTTCTACATCAAAACAAAGATAATTCACTGTAAAAATATCAATACAAATCATTTTTCTTCATTTCTAATGAAAATACGCACTTTCTTCTTTATTCCTCCCATCAAACGCTTCACACCTCCGGAGTCAACTTCTTTGGCACATTTGTTCCACATTTTGGTCACCTGAGTCGCGTCCCGAGCCGTTTTTCCACTTTTCTTAAGCTTCCGCTACATTGTGGCCCAAAATCTCTCGATGGGCCGGAACTGCGGGCAGTTGGGTGCATATATGTTTTTATCGATGAAATCTACATTATTTTCGCGGTACCATTGGATGACTTCCCGGCTGTAGTGGCAATTAGCCAAATCTGGCCAAGACTTCACGGACCTTTATGGGCTTTAATGAAAGGTATTACGCGGGTTTTTGAGGCATTCTTCCTTGTACAGCTACGAGTCCATCGTTTTATTCGTCACGAACACTTTATTCTTTTCTCCGCAGCTGCATATCCCTTGCCAAATCATCCGTTTTTTGGCAAATTTGTCCATAAAAGCAAACTTACTTAACTCCTCGTGCCGTCGCCATTTAGAATTGTTGGCCAGGAAGCTGTCCTAAATCCATTTTGACGTAGGTTTCATCGTCGATGAGCAGGCATCCTTGGTACTTCGTCAAAACCTGCTGGTACACCTTCCGAGCTCGAGTTTTGGTGACGAAACTTTGCTTCAACGTTCTGTTTGGTTGCTTGCTGGCTCGATAAGAACGATATCCTGCTCGCAAACAAATTCTTCGAACGGTACTGCGAGCAGCAGCGTATTTTTATGCGGTTTCATTATCTGATAGTCTAGTGCAGGGCTTTCCAACCGATGGTCCGCGACCCCCGGGGAAGTCGCGAGGGCCTTCTAAGGGGTTCGCGGGCGTCTGACCGCGTGACAATTTTTATGCATACAGAATATAAAAAATAACTGACCCATAAAATAAAATGCAACCTACTTATAAAGTGCACGAATTTAAAGAATAAACGAGTATAATTATAATTCGTTCGAGTAGAGCAGAGTAGTGGTGAATGGAAGGCAACGAAGGACAGTTGCTTCTTCCATTGTCTTTTTCTTGCTAGCACACGCGATTGAATGGATTAATTTTTTACTTGCTCTTTCCTTCTTACTGAGATGTAAGTTGATGAATTAGTGTGCGTCATGGTGCGTCGTTAAACGTGAAGCAAAACTCAATGAATGCGCAGTAGTAGTTGGCTCATTTGTTTTGTCTTCTTTTACAACTGAACTGGCCATTCACGCGTCGAGTCCCGAATCAATCAACCGACCAATTTGTTGCTCCCACATTTAAAATTTTGCTGAGATTTTGGTTTACCGCTGCAAACTAAATATTGTCAACTTGAATAGGTAAAGTATTCAATAAATTTAAAATAGTTACAGAAAAGAACAAGATTATGTTGTACTTTATAGACGGCCTGACCATGGACAAGAAACGCAAGTATTCCGAGGATTATATGAAATTCGGTTTCACAACTATAATCGTTAATGGCGTCGATAAGCCACAGTGCGTGCTTTGTGGCGTTGTGTTGAGTGTTGAATCAATGAAGCCATCAAAATTGAAACGGCATTTGGATACCAAGCATGCCGAGCATAGTACTAAGGATGTGGACTTTTTTCGGCGTCATGAAGCTTGCTTGAAACGGCAGAGATTCGATGCCACAGGCACTGGCAGCATTCAACAACAAAACACAGCAGTAGTGCAGGCGTCATATGAGACAGCACTGGAAATCGCTAAAAACAAAAAACCTCATACGATTGGAGAAAGTCTGATCAAACCTAGCATGCTGAAAACAACACTGTGCAAAGACGAATTGCCCATATGTCCGAAGGCGTGAAAGAGCAAGTTCTGGAAGAAATAAAACAATCTCCTTTATTCGCAATTCAACTCGATGAATCCTTACCTTATCTTACCAATCAGATCAAGGCTGGTGTGGCGTCTGCTGTACACAGAAGTTGTCTCCATTGTAGTCGGTCCATGGCTGTACTTCGGCAGCCTCGCAGTCTGCGGAGGGTCCGCAGGTCGCCTTCTACTTGATCAATCCACTTTGCTCGTTGCGCGCCTCTTCTTCTTGTACCTGTCGGTTCGTTTTCGAGAACCATTTTCACAGGGTTGTCGTCCGACATTCTTACGACATGCCCAGCCCATCGTAGTCAACCGATTTTTGCGATGTGTACGATGGGAGGTTCTCCCAGCAACTGGTGCAATTCGTGGTTCATTCGCCTCCTTTACGTTCCGTCTTCCATCTGCACTCCACCGTAGATCGTACGCAGCACCTTCCGTTCAAAGACTCCAAGAGCGCGTTGGTCCTCCACTAGCAATGTCCATGTTTCGTGGCCGTAGAGAACTACCGGTCTAATGAATGTCTTGTAGATGGTCAACTTTGTGGTTCGGCGAACTTTGTTCGATCTTAGCGTCCTTCGGAGTCCAAAATAGGCACGATTGCCAGCCATAATGCGCCTTTGTGTTTCTCTGCTGGTGGATGAATCCACGGACGTCAGTTCCTGTGCGCAGCTGTTGGTGTTTGTGAAGTACGTATGCTCTCTGGCGATTTAAAGGAGGAGTTTCTTTTCTGTTGTGACTTCGAAACTACTACCAAAAGTGATGATATCATGGCTAAAGTCAAGGCGTTTTTTTAATCTGGTGACTTGCAGTGGAAAAAACTTTGTGGGGTTTGCACCGATGGAGCTCCTGCAATGCTTGGCAAGAAATCTGGATTTCAGAAGAAGGTCAAGGAGCTTGCCCCACATGCCGCAGGTGTCCATTGCATGATCCATCGATATGCTCTTGCCAGCAAGACGTTGCCGGAAGGGTTATTGAAAGTACTGGAATTGGTCATAAAGATTGTAAACTATGTTAAGTCTGGAGCCCTGAATACACTTCTATTCAAGGAACTCTGCAGAGAAATGAACTCAGATCATGAGGTTCTTCTTTTCTACACTTCCGTAAGCTGTTTGTCGAAGGGTAATGTACTCAACCGTATTGAAGGATGAGATCCAAACGTTTTTGAAAGCTAAAGGGAAAAATGATTTCCTTGCACATTTTAATGAAGGAGACTTTCAGAAGCGTCTCGCTTACTTGGCTGATGCTTTTGAGCATCTGAATTTGCTGAATTTGAAACTTCAGGGCGAACAATCCAATCTTGTTCACTTCCAAGATCATCTTCATGCATTCGCGGAAAAACTAAAAAATTGGCGCCGAAAAGTTAAGATGGGAAATGTTCCCGTGTTTGATCGTCTGTGACTTCGGCTCTCCAAGAAGAAATTATTGCACATTTGGATTCACTGGAGCTGCAATTTGAGAAGTATTTCCCCGAGTTGAAGCAAGAAGTAGCTGCTTTAGTACGCAACCCGTTTTCATCTTCATTGGATGTGGCTAGCCTTCCAGATGAGATACAGGATGAATACTTGGACCTGAAAAACTATTCTTCGTCTCGCGATTTGTTTCATGAAAAGGAACTGAGCCAGTTTTGGTGTGCTATGTATGGCTCGTACCCCAAAGTTTCCATGGAGGCATTGAAGATCCTAATCCCATTCGTGTCAACATACCTTTGTGAAAGCGGATTTTCAACTCTACTTCAAATCAAAACGAAGACAAGAAACAGACTGAACGTTGAAGATGACATGAGATTGGCGTTGTCTCAAACACAGCCCTGAATCCCAAATCCAGGCGTAGCAATCACACTGAGAGTGTTTTTCCCTGGTTATAACAGAAAATGTCGTAATAAATCAAAAAGATCGTAAATTGATGTATTTCTTTATTTTTTATCGCAGCATTTTTTTTTCCTCTGTTCGGGACATAAACCACTGCGACCAGTAATTTGATCTATTGTAGTATATCCCGTATCCTTTGTTTAGTGCATGTCGAGTTACTTCCTCACTATTGAGAAATGATGAAGTATTCGGTGTTTTTTACAGTTGTCTTTGTTTGCTTTTTTGGCAATAAATCGACTTTTATTGAAAGTTTCCGCTATTTAAACCCTTTGTGAGTGACAGCACTCTTCAAAGGCGCGCCCCTTCATCAATCAAAACCGGATTCATTGCAAACAAAATAAACAATGACTCCGATACTGACCATGCATCAGAAAATGAGAATTCTCTTAAATGAAGACTAACCATGTTTTCCTTATTTCAAGCTCATCCTCGGTGGCACAATCCGAGTATTGTCACTTTTCACAAGGCATAACATGTAATAAGGACTAATATATGTTCCTTTGACTACAAAAACAAATATGTTCCCTAGTTTGAATTAATTCAGACTAGGGTTCGGTGGTATAGCTCATACCTCGTAACGCACCACGAAAATCTACCAGTGATCTACCAGCGTTGTGGGTCATTATCGCAGCATAAAAACATTAGTTTTCCAAGGGGGTCGTGGGGCCATTAATTATTCAAAAAGGGGGTCGCGAGCCCAAAAAGGTTGAGAGCCACTGGTCTAGGGTTTGCTCTGACGGTTCTCAACACCTTCTGGTTCAGCTTGCGGTCATATGTTCCACTACGACGCTTACCTTGAGGCACTCGATCCGCGCTCTTTCGCTCCTTGAAACGTTTGAGCCCATCATACACGGTTAATTTGACGATTTTCAACGTGATTGCGATTTTTATTGCGGACCTCGTTGGATTATCAACGTGGGTGTGCAACATTTTTTCTCTCCTCTCGGCTTCCATCTGGAATAACTTTTGACCCACTGCACGAAACACCCTGAAATTTATACATGTCAATCCATCCAGCAGGGCACTTTTCACAAAATTTAAAAATAGCATGTTTTTTGTGGTGTACCAATAGCGTACCATAGCGTACCTTTAAGGATTTTGAACGTACCTGTCAAATTCCTTGTTTTTGGGTGCCCTGCTGAATAGACGGTCGATTTTGCGAAATTCTTCATAAAACGCTGTAAAAATTACACCAAAGTAATGTACCAATAACGTACCTTCCGAATCTGATGTTTGATTTAAACGTACCTCAAAAATTTCCATACTTACTTATATAAAACTTTTTAAAATATATTATATGTGAAATTTGACCTCGGATTCAGATTTCTGAGGAAATTCTAGCCCTAAATGATCCATAAAACATACTACTTAAGTACATTCTACGCTACTTTATAGTCAAAAATGTATTTTTAATAATACGTTTAAGGAAACACTCTTGAATGGCTACTTCCTGCTAAGCATTTCGATACCACTGAATATAGATAAGGGAACGTCCATAAATTAAGTCACGCAAAAATTGACTTTTTGTAACCCCCCCCCCCCCCCCATGTCACGTTTTTTGTATGGATCTTCAAATTTTTTTGTATGGATCGTCACGTTTTCTCGAACCCCCCCTCCCCCCCTACTAAAAAAAATAAAACATTTCCTTTATTATTAAATTATCCTATATTATTTTTATATACAGGGTGTTCGGTTCCTTAGTGCAAATATGTTAAGAGGCGATAGAAGATCATATTTGAAGAAAAAAATTGTTCTACGCATATGATCAAATCTCAAAAATCACTGAGTTATTAAACTTTTTCTGTTTTGGTCTATGCTTGCCAGAAATTGGCTCTAACTCTAAAACTATGCCATTAAACACAAAACGGTTACCTTCATCGGATAGTTTGGTAAATTTCCAACTTAATAGCGTCCTTTTTACTTTCAGTAAGTTGCATTTAGACACATTTCAGGGATAAACGAATCTAAAATTTTTGTTTTTCTACGGATTTTCCCTTATTATTTCAAAAAATACGTAATAAAGTTTATTGTTTTGTCTAACCAAAAGATGCCTCTCAAACCGCTCTACAACTCTTTTTTTGACACCAACTTTCTATCTTGTTTAGTTTTGTCGGAAATTTGTACTAAACACATCTGGTTGGGTCGTTAATCAACGGTTGCGTAAAACACGAATTCAACCCACCGTGCGTTGCTGTTGACGTCTGTTTGCAGCGCGCATAGCACACTTGATCGCCACGTGGAGTGACGGTATGAAAAGTGTGACAAAACAAAAACAATGCTGCGGACGGTTCAATTGAACGCATGATGAAAATTGAAAATGTCCTTTCTTTCTCGATACCATTGTACATTGAACTTGTTTATTGAACTAATTAGGTATTTTCCAATGATTATTCAAATTAAAACACTGATCTTCGTTTCTTTCATAAATTTATTTCAATAGTTGCTCAATGTGTCCTCCATTTTCTTGGATGCAGTACATGATCCTCCTTCCGGTCTCTTCCACAAGGTTAATATTATTCATTTTCTCTTGTATCTTTCGGGCAGCAATAAAAATTCGGTCAATTAGCTGTTCGCAAGTATTGATTGTCACCGAATACACCTCTTCCTTCATGCACCCCCATAAAAAGAAGTCCATGGGAGTCAAATCCGGACTCCTTGGGGGCCAAGGAATCGGCCCATTCCGTCCAATCCACGGTTCCCGATAGTTGGCGTTCAGAAAATGTCCTACCGCATTTGTGGAATGAGGTGGGGCTCCGTCCTGTTGAAACACCAAGCGCCGTCTCACAGCAAGTGGGACCTCCTCCAGCAAGATTGGAAGCTCGTTCTCTAAAAATTCCAAATACTTCACACTGTTTAGCGAACCTTCGATAATGTACGGCCCGATGAGCTGTCGGTCAATTATACCGGCCCATACATTAACGGAAAACCGGTACTGTGTTCTTGTTTCTTTGACCACTTTTGGGTTTTCAATTGCCAACGTGTGGTCATTGTGGGTATTGAAGTATCCTGCACGGGTAAAGGTGCACTCGTCCGTCCAAAGGATGCTTTTCAAGAAAAATGCATCCTCATCCCTTTTCGCTGTCACAATCCTGCTAAACTCAAGCGTATGAAACGGATGCATATTCTCTTTGTTTAAAACGTTCCATACGCTCCAGTGAGAGACCGGTAACTGAGCTGCAACTCGCCTTGTACTGGTTTTGGGATCGTTTCTCACAGTTCTTAAAATTCTCTCCTCCATGGCCGGCGTCAGCGACCGACGGGGCTGGTCGGCTTGTGTTGCAGTCCAAAATAACGTTCCATTCCGGAACCGACGGTGTGTAGACGTGAAGGTTCCTATCTCAACGTAATGTTTACAAACTAAACATCTTACATACTTGTATTAGTTTTACATACTTGCGTTTGGCAGTCGACGGTTGGGAAATCTGCGCCCATATTCTTGTTGGGCTGTCGTTGCCACACAGTTGGCAAAACCGTAACAGAGATGAATATCCGCCAGCTCTTCTGGAGAATACATGTTTGTTTTCTGCCAGCTGTAAGTTTCTGTTTAGATTTTTCTTCTTTCATACCGTCACTCCACGTGGCGATCAAGTGTGCTATGCGCGCTGCAAACAGACGTCAACAGCAACGCACGGTGGGTTGAATTCGTGTTTTACGCAACCGTTGATTAACGACCCAACCAGATGTGTTTAGTACAAATTTCCGACAAAACTAAACAAGATAGAAAGTTGATGTCAAAAAAAGAGTTGTAGAGCGGTTTGAGAGGCATCTTTTGATCAGACAAAACAATAAACTTTATTACGTATTTTTTGAAATAATAAGGGAAAATCCGTAGAAAAACAAAAGTTTTAGATTCGTTTATCCCTGAAATGTATCTAAATGCAACTTACTGAAAGTAAAAAGGACGCTATTAAGTTGGAAATTTACCAAACTATCCGATGAAGGTAACCGTTTTGTGTTTAATGGCATAGTTTTAGAGTTAGAGCCAATTTCTGGCAAGCATAGACCAAAACAGAAAAAGTTTAATAACTCCGTGGTTTTTGAGATTTGATCATATACGTAGAACATTTTCTTTCTTCAAATATGATCTTCTATCGCCCCTTAAAATATTTGCACTAAGGAACCGAACACCCTGTATAAATAATTTGGCTACAAAAACCACACACGCTGTTACCATACTTGTTGTTTTTACCTTAGAAGAAGACCCCAAAAAAAAACAACAACACGAAGCAACAACACCAAAATACACACACGTAGGTACCGCTTGCACACCACACAAAACATTCTTATTTTTAATTTTAAAGAAAAGTGCCCGCTGGATGGATTAACATAATTTATACCACAGAAAGTGGGCCCTAGAACCACCGCTAATCACCCAGCCAACAAGTCATCCGCCTACCCGGCACATTTTACCCCGCCGTAAGAAGGACTTTTCCTCCCCCCGAAGGCTTTTCTTTCACTTGGAAATTACCGAAACGACACTTTACCGCGGAATCAATACAGGCTACCGAGATGCGTTCTATTCAACGATATATTTTTGACTATTTGTACATAACCTATTGAAGCAAATTTCAAAGCTGTGTAGAAATTATCTACATTTAGATCGGGATCATTTTCTCTCACTAGCAGAAGTCAGAAAGATTGCTGATAACGTCTATCAATTGGCATGAATGAGATCGATAGCCTGTTTCACTTAATTTAAGTAGTACAGGAGAACATATGAGAGTATTTGGAATAACATGATATGCTCTTAATCCTAGGGTGGCTCCAACACAGTCCTCACATATAGATGCCCCTATGTGAAGCCATTGAACGAGATGTCAGCCAGCAGACAGACAAGTGAAATATTTACATAATCAGTGGAAAATATCCACTTGAAATTCACTAAACTTTCATTTCATTCAAGAAGTGGAAAATACTTTGCAATATCAAGTGAATCTTATGTGTCCAGTGAAATCCAAATGATTAGTCAAGCAGAATTTCTTTTTCTAGGTGATAAGGAGTGTATCGAAAAGTAGTTATAAACTTCCAAATAATAAAATAGGCATGAAAACATGGTTAAAATTAACATACTATTTCAGTTTATTATAGCTTAACATGTTTACAAAAGATCCAAACGGAAAAACTAGTCATCATGTTCATTTCTGTAGAATGCCCGTACCTTTGATTTGACACCTGCCATCAAATTCTGCACAGTGACCTTTGTGCACTTCCTGGATGCCGCTGCCCAATTTTTCTTAAAATCGGTCATGTTTTGGGACACTGTACCATCCTTCTTAAATATACGCTTGACTATTGCCCAATAGCGTTCGATCAGTCGCAACTGGGGACAGTTTGGTGGGTTGATGTCTTTTTCTACGAACTTGATGTTATTCTCCGTCAGCCACTGTAGAGTGGATTTGGCGTAATGTGCCGATGCCAAATCTGGCCAGAAGAGAGGAGGGGACTGGTGCTTTCTATACAATGGTAGCAACCTGTTCTTCAAACATTCCTTTTGATAAATCTCAGCATTTATAGTTCCTTTTGTATAGAAAATTGAAGAACGCAAGCCACATGTGCAAATAGCTTGCCAAATGAGCACCTTCTGACCGAATTTCTCCATCGCAACAGTCGTATCTGCGGTTGGCACACGTTCCCCAACAGATTTAGTATAAAACTGCGGCCCCGGTAGCGTTCTTGAATCTTCTTTAACGTATGTTTCGTCATCCATCAAAATGCACTGGTCGACATTGTCCAAAATGCAGCTGTACAGCTTTCGAGCCCTGGTTTTGGCACGAGACTTTTGTTCCGGAGTTTGTTTGGGCACTTTCTGCTTTTTGTACGTCTTCAAGTCATTCCTGCGCTTGATTCGTTGAATCATTCCGATGCTGGTCCTGAACTTCTTGGCTAGATCGCGAGTAGAGGCAGATTTGTTCCGTTGAATATAATCCACAACTTTTTGGTCCAAATCGGGGTTGCTGGAGCCGGGTTTCCGGCCACTTCTTGGTAAATCCTTGAGGGAGCACTCCTTACCAAACTTTTCGATGATGCGTTTTACACTTGCCGGGTGAACATTTACTCTTTTCGCAATCTGGTTGTAAGTAACACCCTTTTCGGTGCACCAAGTGTGCAGAATTTTCTTTTTAGTCTCAAATTCAATTCGCGACATTTTGAATACAACTTTATCAACGGAAATGAATGAACCGAATAATCATTTTTGACATGTAAACAAAGCAAATGGCGCTTACACGCTAAAAATATATACAGTAGTTTATGCGTAATAACGCATCGAATGTTTATAACTACTTTTCGATACACTCCTTAATCAGAACAAAACCAACCAACAAAACCTTTTTTATCTTTCTTTCAAAAAACGAGGGGAAGTTTTACACGTCTGTTAAAATTCATTATTTATAATAATAATAATTATTATTAAATTATTTGTTTCTATGATGCGGTCGCCAAATGAACCAGAAGGTGGTAGCCATTATTGAGGAGAATCCCAACCAAAATCCCAAAGTTGGAAAATTAAAAATCATATGTGCAAAGAGTTAAACATATGGAGGCATGGAAAGAAAGCGTACAAAGTAAAAGAGGTGCCCAACCCGTATTTAACGTATTTTTTCAAAGAAGTAGCATTATTTTGTTGATCTTGAGTCACACCGAGCAGAGATATTTCTGAATAACACAAAAATATTACGGTAATCAGAGAAAATTCAGCCATACTTTCATTTACAAAGTCGTGCGGTAAATGAAACCAACTCCATTCAATTTTGGAGAAAATTTTACAAAGGACTAGCGTTATTTTGTTGCTGTAGAAACACACCGAACAATTAAATTTCTGAATTGCACAAATATATTATGGAAATGAGGGTAAATTCAGCCATATCTTCATTCACAGAGCCGTTTAATTAGTGAAACCAACTCCAATCAATTTTAGAAAGCAATTTACATAGGACTAGCCTTATTTTGTTGTTCTTGAGTCACACCGAACAAAGCTATCTCTGAATAACACAAAAATATTAGAGGAATCGGAGTAAAATCGGCCATATCTTCGTTCACATAGCTGTACGGTGAACGAAACCAAATTCAATCGATTTCTCAGCAAATTTTACAAAGGACTAGCCTTAATTTGTTGATCTTGATTAACTCCGACCAAAGAAATTTATGATAAACACAAAACTATTAGGGGAATCAGGGTTAAATAGGGTTGAATCAGCCATATCTACGTTCACAGAGCCGTGCGGTGAATGAAACCAATTTCACTGGATTTCCCCGAAAATTTTACAAAGAAGTAGCATTTTTTTGTTGATCTTGAGTCACACCGAGCAAAGAAATTTCAGAAAATCACAACAATATTAGGAGAATCAGGGTAAAATTAGCCATACCTTCATTCACAGAGCCGTGCGGTGAACGAAATCTACTTCAATCGATTTTCCCGGAAATTTTACATAGGACTAGCATCATTTTGTTGATTTTGAGTCACACCGAGCAAAGAAATTTCTGAACAACAAGGAAATATTAGGGGAACCAGGGTAAAATGAGCTCATTTGCTCCCCAAGGAGTTCCGTGCGGCCAATGAGACTACGTCCATTCGATTCCTTAAGCTTGTATTACACTGTTTGTCCAATAGCCAAATGTTTGTCATAGGCAGATAGGCATCTGACAAACATCTATGATATCTGTCAGCTGTCTAGCTGCTTATGCCAAATATTTGGCTATTGGACAAACAGTGTACTACTAGCTTTAGAAATTATACTTCAAGAAAAGGTAACATTTACAGAAATCGTTTTTCGCACTGTGCACTGGCGGCGTTGCTATTTATACTAAAGAATCAGTTCAATTAAAACTTCAATTGAACGAATTTTGTGACGGCAATTGGTTTTTAAGCATTGCAGTTGTTTGTGGCATGCAGATCGGCAATTATGGTGTGCTGTATCATTCTCCCAGTTCTAGTGACCAGCGTTTTATTGAAATTTTGGAAAACTGGCATGAGATTTTTTTTAGATTCTAGTAAACTTAACGTGCTTGCTGGTGATTTCAATATCATTAATAATTCGAAGCATTTGAAACGATTAGCAGATTCCTTTAATTTGAAGCAATTGGTCAATGAATATACGCGTATTTCCAGACACAGTAAAACTTTGATTGACCATGTGCACTTTAATTTTGATTCTGTTGGTGTTGTTATAAACTCTGACTTGAAACCGATCATGAAACCATTATTATTAACGTTGAATATAATAGTAGTGATTATGTGAAATTGAAATGTTCGAAAAAATATTCGAAACAAGCTATTTTGAGACTTGTCGAAAGAAGTGTGGATCTTCAAACAAATACCGGTTCTCTAGATCAGAAATCAGCTGTTTTGACTGACGTATTAAAAATATGTACCAATAAACTAGTCGAAAATAAATTTGTTCTAGTAAAAAACTCGAACAGCTGGTACAATTTGGATCTTTTGCGTCTTAAACCGTAACAGAGACAAGCTGTACAAGAAATTGCGTAGAACTAATAGGCATATCTTTTTGAATAGGTACAAAGATGCGCGTAACAAATATTCGCAATCCCTCAAACGAACTCGTTGTGAATATATTCAGAGGAAAATTGATTTACACCAAAACAACAGCAAAGAGTTATGGAAATTTTTTAAATCTTTGTTAAAACCTAGTAATTGCAAACCGCGATCCATAACCTTCAATAGCACATTAGAACAGTCAGAGGACATCATTGCATGTAGATTTAATGAATATGTCGTCGATAGTATCTTGTCAATCAACCAATTTATTGATCTAGTAGATGAGCCAGACGAAAAAAAATTAATATAAACTGTAGTTTTGAAAGTTTTCACCCAATAACGTTAGAGGATCTAAAATCTATTTGCTGTTCTTCGAACAAAACGGCTGGAGTAGATAACGTAAATGCAAGAGTAGTACAAGATTGCTTCAATGTCATCGAAAACAACCTGCTGGATCAAATTAATGAATCGCTGCAAACTGGGCACGTGCCACAAGCTTGGAAAGAATCTTTAGTTATTCCCATTCAAAAAGTCGCTGGAACGATTAAAGGCGAAGAATGTCTTCCTATTAACATGTTGCACACTTTAGAAAAAAAAATTGGAACTTGTTGAATTATGGAGAGTGAGTGAAATTTTTATTTTATTGTTCACTAAGTTAAGCTCCGCTTTCTACGTATCGTTTGCCGAGATCCGCACAGCCGAACGCACGGTAATCGCAATTTAACTGATACATCAGCTACAAAAATAGTTCGTTTACAGTCAATTTTGCTGATATCTGAAGCAATCAAAGCTTAACAGAGATCCGCACAGCCGAGATCGACAGAAAAATGTCCTACCGAGGTATAGAAACCAACCTACAAATCTCGACAACTTTTTCAAAACGACGTATCTGATTTTGTGAACAAAAAGGAAAAGAAAGATTCCAACGGAAAATTCTTGAAAACCCTTCACGCAAACTAGGACCACCAACACCAGGAATAACATTTCCCTAACATGATGGTGATGCTAGTTTCCGTGGGGGTGCTGAGAGCTTTGAGAAATTTACGTTTTAATCTCTGTTCCCCTCTTTGTTTACAAAATCAGATACGTCTGTTTGTATAAGTTGTCGGGAAGAATGTTAAAATTGACAATATTATTGTTGTCATTAACAAAAACGATTTGATGTCCTTAGTGAAAATGTTTATTTTATTGTTTGAAACTATGCAAAATGATTTAACAGATTACCAAATTCTCAGATCCTTTAATCTTTTTCACAGCTTCCGCTAAAAGATAGTATAGTTTTCCACTCGAAGGATTTTCTCATGGAGGATTCGCCGTGATGCTAAATAGCTTAATATGCTAAATATTGATAAATGTCGCGTAACATTCTTGGCCTATCTTCGTTGATCGATTATCTTCATCGACTTTTTTTTGGCGAATAACTAGGCCTAATCATTTTCCATAAAATTTATTGTTCAATATACAAGTTAAAAACATCTTCCTTCGACCAAAGTTATTAGCAGAGTCCAAAAATTCAATGGTTTAGCCGCGATAAACCAAAGAGAAAATGAAGAGAATCGATCATGGAAGATATGCCCTTTTCAAATGTTATGCGAGATATCCCTACACGCACAAAAAAACCGCAGTAGAAACTACCATTTCGAGGGTTAAATTAAGCGCAAGCACCAACAATTTTCAGCTGACTATAAATGCGTTTGATTTTACCATGCCTACGATTAGATCAACCATGCCCAACAAACATTGCATGCCGTGTAACAGCTTATTCAATCCAAAATTAGCTTCTTAAGCAAAAAAGTAGCTTATTCAGCTTTTATACAGCTCAAATTGTTTGTTGGGTGGTGCGGTTGATATCAATATGATGTCCGTCAAATATACCACAAATGCTGAAGGTTTTACCACAAACGTAGTAAATTTGACTGAAATTTCATGGTAGTTTTGAAGATAGGCATAGTCGGGTAAAATGGTAGTTTCTACAACAAGATTTTTTTCTGTGTACTTTCATTGAACTTTTTTTTTCTAACTTCAATAGTGGAATCGCCATGATTCAGTCTTCGTTCGGAAGTGTCATAATATTTTTTTCTGAATTTCTTTCAAAAAACATTAGTTCTGATAAATTTCTCGGAAAAAGTTTCTCGAAGTGTCCCAGTCACGAAACACTTGCTATGCCTGTTCGTAAATACGCACTCCCATCACAAGCGGCACAGAATCTTTGTTTTGAATAAACGAAGCAAACCTAGTTTCGGAAGAAGAACCTACTCCGGTTGACGTCAGTTTCGGCTGACCGCTCAGCTGCGAAAGGATACCGTTTGCTTTACTGGATTCCTGGCAGCACAAAGGTGCGTTAACAATCCGACAACCCATCCATAGCACCGAGCACACGTCATGGAACGAAAACATAAACCAAAGCAACCTCCCTACCGTTTCACCACTTTCGCTACCTAGGAACTGATGGAAATGCCCTCTCATGTGGCCTACTGTGGTACTTACGCAATATGTTCACGGTATGGGTCGACACGACGTTCTCGGTCAGCTGCATGTTCAGTCCGTGGCAGATGACCACCAGCGAGCGCTTGCTGGCATCCACCGGGGCCGTGATGTTCGACATCGTGATCCAGCCGCCTACACGTTCGATGCAACGGGTTTGTTTGAAATATAGATAAAAGACAAATACAAATCGGTTATATCAACAATTCATACACGTATTCAGTTGCTCTATCTCCCATGGCTTTGGTTGAACCGGGAACGAAGTGGCTGCCTACGTACCAACAACACCAGAAGAACGCGAGCCGATGATGAATTCTGGTAAATATTTTATTACACTTAGCGACCTCTCCCGGTCGTCCTTGTGCGACATTAGCGAGATTCATTGAAGCGTGCATTCGAGCGATAAAATTTCACGCTGGCTGACTCACCCAGATGGCAGCAGTGTCGTAGCAACTGAATAAATAAGAACGTCTACACGGAGGATGAAATCGACTTGAAATTGAGTTGATTTTGTTAGGAGTGTATCTTCCGAAGAAATCGGGCTATTTCATCACGAGAATTCATATTTGCCAGTTAAATTATGTCATAACGTTGCTGGTGATCCGTCAGAAAACAAGAGTGGCGCAATCCTAATTTCCCTACATTGATGAAATTATTACTCGGACACCAACTACCGAGCAACATCAAAGGTCGAACGAAATCAGTGAACCGAAATCTCATAAATTTCGTAAAATTGATGGCCATCTTCGGCATCACCGTGACTGATGTTCCACGGACGATAAATTGAAATATGGATAATGAGAAACGCACCAGCATGAGAATAAAGTATCGACATCGACGGCAACTACGATGGCGATGACTGCGCTTCGGTCCAATCAAATAAATTACGCTGGCCAGCGGCTAAAATCGATCCCCGTTCTCGGAGATTGCCAATATGCGCTTGCCAGTAGCCCTCCGGCAAATGAAATGAATCGCTCTTTTCGCGCGCTGTATCGAAAATTAATGCCAACGCGAGTGCTTGATTTTGTTTATCCCAAACCGGCACATATTCGCAATATATGCGTAAGGTCTCTCTCTTGGTGCAAAATATTGATAGGAAAGCTAATTACTATCATCGTTATCCTCGTATCGACTGGTGTTGCTGCTGCCTCGTGGCCACCGTGTTCCCGCCATGGCAAAATGTGCAGCAGGAGCTTACCTTCCGGGCTTTCGATTGTACGCGAGGTGGCATTTTTCACCTGGTGGCCACCAACGCTCCACTTGATTTCGGCCGGCGGATTGGATGGTGCCGTTTGACACTGCAGAGGGACCCGATCGCCAACGCGGGCCTCCGATGGGCCGGAGATGGTGACGTGCGTTGGTGCGACTGTTTCCGAGGGAAGAAAGATGGAGGAATTAATTAATGTTTGAGGTTGTGCTTTGATGGTTCAATTTCAGTGGAGTGGTCGAAATTTGCCATGAAGTTCCGCGAGGCAATGTTCGTTAAGTGGCAATGGGCGTTTCATGCTAATACCGGTACCCTAAAAGTCGTTTGATTTCTACTCTATCTGAAGGCAATCAAAGCAAAACTTCTCAGTTCAAAATCTTGCCTAAATCTCAATCACAAACCGAAAATTTCATTAAACATCCCAATACTTACACAGCACACTCAGCGTCACTTCCGTTTTGAGCGACGCCTTCGCCATGATGTTGTTGGCTTCGCAGCGTAGCTTTGCCTTGTTGTCGCTCGCATCCGCCACGAAGCTGTAGATATTTTCCGACAGCCGTTCCGACGTCCGGTAGGCCATCCGCTCCTGGACTCCATTCTTGTACCAAATCAACTGCGCCGGAGGATTTCCACCCCGACTGCGGCAAATCAACTCCACGGTCTGGCCCCGCCGCAGCGTCTCGCCCTGCGTGTAGCCCTCGATGTAGGGCGCTCCCGGTGGATCTGCAATTGAATCAATAAATCAATTTTAATTAAAGCTCGCCTAACGACTGGGCTGATGAAATTGAATAGGCGTCAAATTCTTTCGCACTTTCGCCAGCAGTTAATAAAATTGAGACCCTCCCCCATTGGCGTTCAAGTTCTTAAAATCCACCCCCGCAGCGAAGCGGAGTGATTTTGAAATTAATTTCTTATCTCATTGTTGTAAAATTTATGCTCTCAACTTTTCACACAAAAAGCGAATGATACCGCGCTGCCGCTGCTGCTGCTGATCTTTCTCTGGTGTATTTTACGACGATGCCGTAGAAGCGTCGAGGTTGATAAGTGTATATTGTCACACGCCTCTTTTGCGCCGGTTGTCTTGCTCCGAAACTCTTTGAATGGGATGAAATTGGAGCACTGGAACAGTTTGGCTCTTGTGAACGGAGCAGCTCTTGAATGGAATAATTTGGCCTAAACTCTTCGGTAGCAAGACTCGTCATGCGGGGGTTGCAAAACGGTTTCAAGCAAACCCATGCCTCTCTCGACGGGTGCTGGAGCTGGGCGTAAATGTGGGGGGACGTGTATGGCATAAGTGTAGGAGTGGGTAGGGGGTTAGTGCCATTTTATTTTGTTCTGTATGGTTATTTTTGATCGCCATGAAGGTAGAACAAGAAAACATTCGGGCGCATTACAAACGCTGTCATTAGGGATCTTATAAGTAAATTCAATGAATCAAGGTAAAACTCGATTTACATAAAATTTGGGCACACTGGTCGAATATCGAATGTTTGGGCTTCAAATGGTGAGTTGACAGCTTCGAAGGAGGGTGCGACCGACCTCTAGTCCTCACAAGTTCCTACCTCACGCCTCCACGAGTCATATGATCACAAAAGACTGCCAGCTGAAACATGGAGACGCTGGTTGGCGTAGCCTGGGCAATGTTGTCAATCTGATAATAGCGAAGTGAGGGGGTGCGACTGAAGATCATGTACACCTATAAATCATATTGTATATTTTCCATTCTCATTTTATTAATAATTTCACCAAGTACGCTTTGGAATTATATTTGCATTCCAAAACCATGTAAAAGCCTGGAGAAACATGACAGGTCAAAGTCTCAATTTGTTTTTCAGCATTTCAGCATAACATTTAATTTAAAATTGCACTTCTGAACTTCAACTACTATATTCATAAAAGACTGGCATGTGCTTATAAGCAATGTTGAATTATATTGTGTTTATTGGCATTATGGTAAGATAAGCCATTTATTTCAGAAATCATCAAACCGGACTCTTCGATCACTCAAATTGCTATCTTTGAAATGTTACTAGAACAGTAAAAAGAAAAAACATTACAACATGTCTGATCAAATAATATCTTTTATTACAATTTATCTTTGATATTTGGAATGATCTATTCTGTTTTCAGCTCTTCCAGGACTAGTAGGATATTGATACATATCTAATTTTTATTTATTTTTCAGTGATATTAGAGTGTTTTTCCGCTATGTCGCGAGTGAATCGATGATTATTAGCAGTTTTTAATCTCGATATAGAGTCGCCTCATAGCGGGGATTTGCATTATTGGAAGAGTGTGGAGTGAAAAAAAAGAAGACTAGTGCAATGTAGAGAACGGCCATTTGCTTGGCAGAAGTAGCGAACGAAAACAACGCGCATAGGCGGGTGAAAAGCTTGAACATAATTTTAGGTACATTCACCACGGGGTGTACAGAGTTTTGTTATGTAGGTTGCATATCTAACGGGCGGTTTAGCAACGTTAATTTTTATGCATATTTAATCGCGAGTGCATGAAATTAATTACGAATCAACTTCGAAAATTTTTATTTTTACGAATGAACAAGATAGTGTGATTAAGGAGGCAGACATGGGTGAGATCTATTTGATTGTAACTATATAACAATATTCTTATTTTCCAATAATACTAAATACGTGCCTGGTTTGGAAATTTAAAATTTCCAAATCTGGAAGTGTGTTACAGTGCCCTTATCCAAATGATAACGGTAATGTTTACATGCGGGGCTTATTGTATGTGAAAGTAACCTCGGAATGGGCATGACTCTCCAGACATTCTGAAATGGGTTGCTGGATCTGCAGTAGAGCTATCACTTTCTAGCTCCCGGATTAAAGCTGCTTCCAATGGTCACTTGTAGGATTGTTGTAAACAGATTTCTTCCATAATACCATTGCCGGCCGATGGGTGTTAGATTGGATACACACATACACACACACGATATTTTTTAATTTACATTAGTTTGTTTTCTCTCTCTCTTTCCTTACAAAATTATTTAACAATGATTCAAAAAAAAAATAAAAAAAAAAAGAAGAGAAAAAAAACCAAAAAAAAAAAAAAATTATTTATGACCCACGTTGAAAATCTAACGTGGTCAGGATCAAACATTACGAAACCGTTTTATTTGGCTAAATCTACAGTTTGCGGTGTCCTCAAAAGTTTCCGTGAGCGGAAAACTATTGTTTGGATGGAGTTTTTGTGGAACTTACGATCGGCAACTGCATTGGAAGGAATGGAGAACAACTAACAAGCTCAAGACTCTCGGATAGCATTCGTTTACGCTATCGGTCTTACCGTGCAAGTAAGCAGTAAAATCGGACACTGAATCAAAACCGAATGGCCAAAACACGACACTGATGGACGACGAAACGTTTGTAGATATTGGAGTAAGGGCAGTTGCCAAGGCAAAATTTTATGTGACCATGGCTCGAGGAGATATCCCCAACATTTGAATTTGATTTCGCTGATAAGTTCGCAGGAAAATGTCTGGTTTGGCAAGCGATTTGCAACAACGAAAAAAACTCGAGGTTTCGTTGCAAATGAGTCTATAGTATGCACTCAGAGCTCTACGAGAAAGAGCATTCTATTAAACTATTCATCAAAGCACTCAAAGACCATGTGAATTTTTGGCCAGATTTGGCTAGTCGCCACTATGCAGAGGAGAACAGTACAAAATGCACTGGTGGGGAGAATGAACCACTCAATAAATATGCTCAAACCTGCAAAACTATAGCTTTAATGGAATGATACTTTATCAATTTGTACATAAAACAGCATAACTTATAATTTTGTAGTACAATAAGACATTAAATACACCAACATATGATCAAAATTGAAGGAATTGCCATGACTGTATCTCACATGTAAATAATAGAGTTATTAAAATGAGCTTTTACCATGCGTTAATATGCATGAATTGTAATAAATTCACTTCAGATGTATCGCATACAACCAAAATTCAAGATAGTATCAAAATTCCCCTATAATTCCACGCATTTTTAGAATATTTAGACAAAACTAAAACTGGGGTAGAACGCACCGTGACGTTTTATACGTATACACGCTTAGAAAAAAGTACCCAGTGGAGCGGTTAAGTGTGGCAAGCCAACGTTGGGTATAATCATGTTAACGTACCGTTGGGTGTAAATAACTTACTTCTGGTAAAATTCTACTCAAAAGTAAGTAATTTGAACCCAATGCACAGTGGGAAAAAATGAACCCAAATTCCCAAGTAAGAGAAGCCGCTGGTTTTTGAACCAAATCAAATGCATTCCTGAAGGGCTAATAAATCGATTGGCACAGGTTTCGTGTTGTGTAGAGCACGGGAAGTGGTTCGTTTTGCCCCAATTCACCCTAAATTTATGGTTTCTCTTTATTCTGCTCATATTGTTGCAATCTCCGCAATATATTTTGAGTGAAAATGCATACATTTTACACATATTACATTTAGAAACTTAACTGGGATAATTTCATGTTGTGTTTGGTCCGCTTTACCCCAATGCATCCACATATTTCAATAGCCTACATTTTTTTATTTTGCTAGATTCTTTCAAAATTCGCCGCAATATACCGCATAAAACAAAACCGAAAGACGTCGCCCGAAGAAAATCTAACCGATATGATGCTGAATTCTTCGACGTGGTCGGATCCCAAGATGTCTTACCTGGAGTATAAACTGCTTCCTCGTAAAAGACAAGACGAGGACTTCTCTCGTAAGATGGCATTTTACTCTACCGATAGCACTTTCATCACGAATCATGAAATCGACGACAGTGATGATAGTTCGGCTGATAGTGAATACAGCCAATAGCACAGAATTGTATTTCGCCATTTCTCGAGTACTTTTTCAAACCGACGTATCTGATTTTGTAAACAACGAGGGGAAGTAAGATTCAAACGTCATATTCTTGAAACCCTTAACACTTTCAAAAAGTACTCGAGATTTTGTGATTCATAATAAAACATTTATTTAACCATACACTTATTTTTAAACACGAGATGCAACAAGAAAAATCAAAGAATAGGGATGAATTGGGGTAAAACGGGCCAGACACAACATGAAATTATCCCTGTTAAGTTTCTAGACGTAATATGTGTAAAATATATGCACTTTCACTCATAACATAGTACGGAAATTGCAAATACGAGCAGAATGAAGAAAAACCACCAATTTAAGGTATATTGGGGCAAAACGAGTTATCTACAAGACTGCTGCTGATCTTTCTCTGGTGTATTTTACGACGATGCCGTAGAAGCGTCGAGTTTGATAAATGTGTATTGTCACACGCCTCTTTTGCGCCGGTTGTCTTGCTCCGAAACTCTTTAAATGGGATGAAATTGGAGGACTGGAACAGTTTGGCTCTTGTGAACGGAGCAGCTCTTGAATGGAATAATTTGGCCTAAACTCTTTGGTAGCTAGACTCATCCGGATGCGTTGTTTGCATAAGACCCAAAATCACGCAAAGACGCTTCAAAATACTTCTATGCAGATGTTCTGTGGGATATGTACTTTTCCAGTGAAAATAATTTGTGACGATTGCTGTTGTTCGGAAAGTAACAAGAAAAATCAAATAATATGAATGAAATGGGGTAAAACGGGCCATACAAAACATGAAATTATCCCTGTTATGTTTCTAAATGTGATATGTTTAAAATATATGCATTTTCACTCAGAATATAATGCGGAGCTTGCAACAATATAAGCAGAATGAAGAGAAACCATAAATTTAGGGTGAATTGGGGCAAAACGAACCTCTTCCCGTGCTCTACACAACACGAAACCGGTGCCAATCGATTTATTAGCCCTTCAGGAATGCATTTGATTTGGTTCAAAACCCAGCGGCTTCTCTTACTTGGGAATTTGGGTTCATTTTTTCCCACTGTGCAATGGTTGGTAAACATAATTATACCCAACGTTTGCTTCCAACACTTCACTGCTCCCTTGGGTACTTTTTCTAAGCGTGTGTATAATGAGGAGTTGGCAACATACCGCAACGTTTTGCTATCTTTATTCTAAACTCATTGGCTGCTTGATTACTAAACAGAGTTAAAAGGATGTGGCGATGTGATGCAATATCCTCACTTTACATCTCTAATGAGTAACCTTTTATAGCCGTGTTTTGACCTTTGACAAGCGGTACATGCTATCTTAATATTGTGGTGCATCATATTCCAGTGTTTTGGTGCTTCTTACCCCAATTTTGAGGTGCATATTGAGCAATGAAACAGGCGTTTTACCCCGGTGTCGTCTTGGGATCAAATTAGAAAAGGTTTAAAAAATGATGAAATATCATCGTTTTGAATTTAAATCACATTTGATCTGCAACGAAAACACCTTAATGCAACATACTCAATAACTTCTTCCTAAACTCAGCTTCCATGCCCTAGTAATTCACGATGTTGCTTAAACAGTGCGTTTTGTACCATCCTCCCCTACTTACCTTCCGAAGGAAGATGTGACCAGATTTTTTCGCCTCAGACAAACCACCGAACTCGACTGGAATTGAACCCGAACACACTGGGCTGCCAAGTAGCAGCCACGCTTACCACTACACCACCGGCACCGGCCGGTTTCATGCCTAAAATCATCGTAAACTTTACAGCCAACACTTTTTTGACGTAGACTACGTCTTACGGCAAGGGTAGAGTGTCAATTGAAAATCTAGAAATAAGCGATCGTCATGAAATAACGTTACAAATTAAACGCTTATAATTTCATAAATGCTCGATAGATTTATAAGTTGTTTACATCAATCGGTTGGAAATTTTGCCGCCTATCATCCAATCAAAAATTATCCGATAACAATTTTCAACTATTGAAAATAACGAAAATAAAAGGTGATGTCTTATAATTTTGTTTTGCAGGCTAAATTTGCTATCACAGATTTCAAATGTAAACAAGGGAGTTCTCATATGCAGCAGTGAACGATATAAAACGGGTACACCTTCGCAAATTTTCTCATTCGTGTAGCAGTACTGGAGCTGTGCGGAGCAACGAGCCAGTATTGATTGGCAGCTGGCGATGGCATGTACCCTGGAGGGAGCACTAGTCTAATTCGGCAGTACGGAGCGGCAAGGCGTCAACGTTGGATTTGGCAGCTGGCGGTGGCAACCGTTGCTAGGCAACCATTAATTATACAGTGGTGTACTAGGCAGTCAGTTGCCAGCCGGTGGGCGCAACCACGAGGAAGCGAAATAATTTTTACAATTTTAATAATTTAATAATTTTAAAGGTGCTTGTGTGTGTGATCCTGTTGGTAGCCATCTTTTGGTAAGGCGCAACGTGCAACGGCTGTAATAACCTGCTTCTTCAATAGATCGAGAAGCTTCTAATTCAAATGCGGATAGTTTCAAATCAGCCCTTTTCAGGACGACTAATTTAATTTTGAGAGAGTTTGTTTGATTGGAGTTGTTTTTAACATTACTTTCCAAGTTTTTGCTAATTGGCAACCAGCGGTGGCTAAAACAATTTAAGTTTGCTCTTCGTTATGTACAATTTACAAATGGCTACCGTCTCGAAAAATTGAAACAGCGGACGCTAATAACTCGATCGTTCTCGACATTCAAATTTGAACTGTTATGAAAAGTTATTCTGTTGTGTTCACGATTCGCGTTGGATTGTATTTTACTGGTAGGAAGAAATAAGTTTCGAGAAACTGTGAAAGTGATGCGCAATTTTCGGAAGCGCGTTAAGATCAAACATACGAATCCTCCGATCATGTACCGACGCCGAGTGAACTCGTGGTTATCGGGTGAAACTTAAAGCTGCCAGAGGTAATTCGTTGCTCAAGGCCACTATCATCATTTAAACATTTTTGAAGAGTGTACAATAGAATTTCCTAATTTTCATAGAACGTAAGAACATACTTACTCAATTATGCCAACCCAACGTCCCTGCACAGTTAAAAAGAAACCTTTAATTTTCTGCGTTATCTAATGCACATAAAGGGAATGCTAGATTTTCAAAAGTGAATGGGATATTTCATGTAAATTTAAGTCAGATAACGCCTCAACATTGTAGTATGGCGTATAAAAGATTGCAAACAATTTCGATGTTTACGCTTTCTTTGGCTTAAAATAAACGAAGGGAAATTTTACACGCCTGTTAAAATTCATTATTTTTTTTCTGTATGCGTTGCAACAAAGTTTGAAATGAACATTTAATTTTTTGCGTTATCTAATGCATATAAAGGGTAGGCTAGATTTAATACAAATTCATGGAATATTCCATTTAAATGCAAACCTGATATCGCTGAAATCAGGTCTGTTATATGAACGATTGCAAACAATTTCTTTGTTTACGCTTGTTTTGGATTGCAATGGAACAAGGGGGAAATTCACGCGTCTGTTAAAATTCATTATTACTTTTTCTGTGAATGTTCCGTTACGAAACTAACAATATCAATCAAACGACTTTAAGTACACAGAAAATAATAATGAATTTAAACAGGCGCGTCAAATTTCCCCTCGTTTAATTCCCAGCCAAAGGAAGCCTAAACAACGAAATTGTTTGCAATCTTTCATGCGCCATACAACAATGTTTGCAGTCTTTCATACAACAGGCTGGAATCAGGCGTTATCTGGCTAAAATTTACATGAAATATCCCATTATTTTCTGCCAAAACTACCGTTCTCTTTGTGTGCATTAGATCACGCAGAAAATTAAATGTTTCTTTTTATCTGTGTAGTCTACGCCAACCGGTCGTGTGTTAAACACACCCCCACTGATTTTTTGTAATCCTGACGATCCTGTAATCCTTACGTTGAAAACCATGCAAAATTTTAAGATTACACTATTGAGTTGCATTTACGATTTAAGAAACAAACTAAAATTTTCAATCCTATTTTGCTCGATTTGACACGAATGTTATATAGGACCTAATGCAATGTTTGGCATGAAGTGGCTCAATATTATCCGTCAGAATGGAGAACTTTTTGCTTTTTTCACTCTTCGAACAATCAGAACACGCGTTTTTAGAAAACAAAATGTAGGCCCTATGTACAGTATATACCTGTCAAGGTTTTAGACTAACATTGTACATTGGACAAGCGACTGTCATAAGCTCCATGTACAGAGCAAGGCGATATCAAATGGAAGGTACATTGGACGTTTCTGTTATCGATCGCATTTTAAATTTTTTTTCACCTTAAAGGAAAATTTCGAAATGATTCATAGAAAAGTAATCCAGTAATCCACTTTCTATCCAAATCGATATTCAACTCGATTTCGTTTAACGATTGTTCCAGAAAGTATAAGCACACCTTATTTCAAATTAGTTTCAAGCAGTGAAATAGCGAAAATTGTGAAGTAAATACTGAAGAAAAAGAATTGACCCGGAAGATTTCAAGCGAAAACTGGATTTGACAGGTAAACTAGTGGGTACAGATGATGTGCAAAAGATGAGGAACCATTTACGAAGGAAAGTTAGAGTAATAGCCTATGACAAAAAGGAAAACTGATACAATGGTGTTACAATACATTTTGAAGAATTTTGTTTTGTATTTTCACTGTAAAGTTCACATAAAGTCGAACATTTTAGTTAAAACAGAATGCTATTTTGTTAATGTATATCTGGAATATGCGCAATAGTCTATGTTCCAATTCAAACTGGCCCACACCTTATCAACAAGGATGTGTACAAGAAAGAATGTCTGCAATACCGGTTGTTATCGGTTGTTTATAAGAAGCCACGACTTGCCAGCTCTGTTTTAGCCTGATTTGGCCTCTTGTCATCATACAAAATCCGTCCTGGAATGGTATAATGGCACAAGAGGTCAAATACGTGCCAAAATAGCCAATCCGCCTAACTGGCCAGAAATTCGCCCGATAGAAAAATACTGCGCTCTGGATAGAGGGAAACTCGTTGAAACTAAGAAGAAAACAAATGGGATCGAAGATTTGAAGAGAAGATGGAGAACCGCCTCCGATAGCGTATCTTAGGATACTGTACGGATTCTTTGGAGGGTGAACTACAGACAGTTTGAGTATTTTACAGAAAGAAAGATTAACATCTCAATCAACTGTTTTACTATTTATGTAACTTTTTTATACAGGATATAAATATTTTTTATTGAACTATGTCCAGATTTGTTTTTGTTGACATTATCTTAATGTCCGAAAATTAACGTATTCAAGTCTAAACTATGTTGATAATTGATTTGAAATAATATTAAAACCCATAAAAAAGCTACAAAAACAATATTTTGAAATTAGTTTTCTATTGCTATTGATAATCGTCTAATTTTCACTCATATGATCAGCTTTCGGAACGAAACTCCAAAAGTAAGTCTTTTTCATTTCACTTCAGAGAAAAAAATATAGAGAGTTGCTAGGTTCTCATTTGAAATGGTGTGACCTTAAGTCATTTTAGTTCCTTGGGACTTTTTTCTTTAATTTGAATTAATTTGATGACTCTAGGTTAAAAACGGAAAGTGTGATTGCAATTAGATCACTCCAATTAAATTTCACCGGGGTTTTCCCGATTTATTTCGAATTCCCAATTCCCCCAGTGACCCTGCAGGATTAAAATATTCATGTTTTTCTAGGAAATTTCGGTAGAGGCGTATTTTTCGAATGACAAGGTTTACACTTGTTGAATAAATTCATTGCAGAGTTTCAAAAGTTTCAAAATTCTTCATCGTTTTCAATCACGAAAGTTTCACGTGAACCAAAGAAGGCCCAATCTATTCGCCATTCAGCATTTCTCGTGAAAAATCGATTCCGTCGGGGAAAAGTGCGGCGTTCTAATAACCTGCTCCACCCACAGCAGGAGTACGAGGTGGCCAATTCCTCGAAGAAAATGAATCGTGATTGAAGGCGCTTAATGGAGCGTAGAATACAATCAGCACAAACCAAACAGAAGTGTCAACCCAACTATGATGGTGGAAAAACGCTGCGAACCAGACCGGCAGTGGAGTGGAGTAAATCAAATAACTCGATTACAACCAGTTTGCTACCCAGTGTGTAGGTACTACTGTTGCGAAGAAGACGGTGTCGACGGCAATCCCTGCCTCGCCAAATGAGAGCACTATCATTGACTGCCATATTTGCACTGGGTTCTTCAAATCATCACCGCTTGGGAGGTGCATCCGGCACTGTGATGGTGGTAGTCTTTCAAAGGGCAATTGCATTTTCTTTTCGCGATCTTCTTTCAACTCGTTCCCGTCCACCGGGGGTGTTGTGTTATTTGAAAACCACGTCGTCGACTCGAGTTGAGCTGACGACGAAGAAAGCATCTTGGGTAGCAAATGGGTAAAGCGGAACAATTGACTACTTTGTACTGTAGGTGACGGTGGTTGGGGTGTTGGCACTTCTTGGTGGCTGTGGCTGGTGCGGTTGATACGTGACTGGAGGATGGAATATGGGAAATCGCGACCGAGCTAGCTCCGAAGCAGCTATTAGCAATAGACAAGCGCGATTTAATGGCTATTTGCGATGAAAGTAGTTGCTGGCAGGGCGCGTGAAACGTGCCTGGGAAAACTTCTACCAACCGATTGAGAAACACGATTCTAAGGAAATCGGTGACATTTGATGGATACAAAGAAGGAGGGAGTCGCTGTGGTAGATGTTCCATGAAAAAGCCTCACCCAAGAGCACTAAACAGGTTACTGCGGTTAAACGTGATTGGCGTACGGTTCTCTTGGTGTTCACCCAATGTGGAAATCTACCCCGCGTTAAGATTCCGGCAGATTCCGGAAACATCTTGAAGGCCGATCGATATAGAATCACAAACCGAACAAAGCGCAATTGGTCCCATAATTAAAACCTCCCCCACCATTACGGTAGTGTTTATATGAAAAATCCACTTGATTGCACCCAAGTCAGCTGGAAATGTAGTACACTTCAATAACAACCCGGCAATTCCGGACCTGTAATTACAACCCCAGCTCAGAATGAAGCAATTTTTCCACATTCTGCAGAAAGTATCCTCTCTGTCGATTGGAGCAATCTCGGACAGGACTCAAACGAGGAGGTGAAATTGTTATTTTCACATTGCCTCGCCCTCCCATCGAGCGGCCAGTTACAATCTTTAACTTTAATTACTACTGAAAGCTTTCTCCGTATTGGGGCCAGAAATGGGGTGATTCAGCATTCATTGTGTTGTGTCCAGCAGGTGCTGCTAGCTGCAAACCAAGGAGACGGCCAATAACACCTAATTATCGCACAAGGATTACACAATCCCCCACCCTCAGCTTTTGCAGGAACGCGAGAAACCCGAGGCAAAAATTACAATCGAGAAGGGAAAATGGTAACGTTTGTAATAACACAGAGTCAGGGCACAACCCGCTACTGGCTTCATAAACGGGACAAAGAGAGCGAAAGCGAGTCCTGTTGCTCGGAATCGCAGTCTGGCGGGGTACTTACAAAGAACGGAAAGCTGCACCGTCGTCTGCATCGGTTTATCCGGTTGGAGGGCCTTGTGCTTGGCCTGGCAGGTGTATTCCATGTAGTCATCGTCGGCGCTGGGCTTGATCCGGAGCTGGGACGTCACCGTGTACCGTTTGCCCTCGGTTTCGATTACCTTGTTCTCGATGGAATCTGCAAAATAAGACCAAGAAAAGAAGGACGTGAGCAGAATGAAATTATTGCACTTTGGGGACTGCTGCTTCGGGGGGAAACAAAAATGGTCGTCGCGTTTTCGGTTATTTAGTGGGTTATGATGGCGACTGGCGATGTATATGTGTGTGGAGGGGGGGGGGGGGGGGGTCTTCGGAGCGAGCATTTAGGGTGAATAGCTCATCTCATGAACGGTTGAATATGTCTGTTAGATTCGTTATGGGAAAATGAAAACTGCTTGGGATGTTTTCACTGGAATTTGAAGGATTCTCCATTTGTTGTTGGGGATAGTTGCTGGGAATGCTCTTGAAAAAAACAGCTGGGAATGCTCTTGTTGAAACACGTGTATAATAGGACATTTATAAGCAGGCAGTTTACGGAAGGGGCTCGAAAAAAAACTACGGAAAATAAATCCATGAAACAAATTTTACTACCATTTTACAAAAAATAGTCAGGACTTCATTTACTCAAAATCGTTATTTTCGTCAAGCAATGTAGACTACCTGCATTAATAACAATGTTTTACTTTTACATTATTTCTACTGTCTTCTAGTCGAATTTTTTTTTAGTTTTCCTTTTACTGCTCTAATTTGTTTTTAAGACATTGTGATGTCAATGATGCTACAGTTAAAATTATGTTGTCGTATCATTCGATTCATGGGTTCATTTTTTGCACAATCTGTTCTACGCGTATTTCTGAGAATAATTTTCGTGTTCTAAGATGCCGAGAGGAAGTGTCAAAGTTTAAGTGCGAGAATAATGCTGCTGAGTTTATGCGTTGCGAAATAATGTCGTTGATGAAGAAGAGAATTGCTAAGTCGCGGCGTTCTTTGAGTGTTTGTATGCCGATGAGCATGCAGCGTTCTTCATATGATGGAAGAGGAAATTCAGTCCAATTCAATTTATGTAGGACATATAAAAGGAATTGTTTTTGGCTGATTCTATGCGTTCTTCCTGTACGTCAGAATATGAATTCCATACTAAGCAACAGTATTCCAGAATTGGTCTTACGTATGTAATGTAGAAAAATTTAATTGTGTATGGGTCTTTCAAATAGAAGCTGAACCTTTTAATAAAACCCAGCATACTATTTGCAATGCTAATGATGGTGTTATAGTGTTCTGTGAAAGTGAGTTTGGAGTCTAGGATTACACCCAGATCCCTTCAATTTTTCTTTCGTTTTTTCGATCAACTGCTTCTCAAATATCACAACAAAATTGTTGAAATAGATCCGGGTTTGCGTTCTTCAATACTACAGTGATTTTCAGGCAGTCCATCTCTTTCATCGACCTTTTAGAGTAATGGGCCCATATCAGTTCCGGCGAAAATACAACATCCTCTACCGCATGGTACTTCCCGATGAAGGCAGCTACTTCTGGCAGGAATTTGGCACTGTAACTCTCCTCATTCACAGCAAGTCCCGAGGGAAATATCGAAATGCCTTTATCATTGATTGTCACAAATCTTCGGGAAATTGGTATGCGAGATATATTTGACCTCACTGCACATTTTCTTTTTAGTTGCCTGGGTCTATGCCGATTGTTTTGGTCCGTATTTACATCGTTCCATTACTATTATTTTTTACGGCTGACTTGCAGGGCCTGCACCAACCCCCGGTCTCGCCAGAGGATCATCGTGCACAGCTCTGTTAAGAGTCCCACGCTGACACGAGGACGATGATCAGCCGCCCCTAACATGGATAACAGACGTCGTTTTGAGCCGCCCCTGACATGGAGAACAGATGCTATGGTTGGTGAAGGCCTGGACTTTTACCCTTATAGCGAGGTGACTCACATTGACAGGGCTGAATTCGGATATTTGGTTTTTGGAAGAAACTCAACAGAGTCCAGCAATTGCTAAGACCAATACCCGCAACCCTCCTACGCCCTAGGCAGCCCACGCAGCCTGTCCGTTCATGATCCGCAACCTCTGACCCACCGAGTGACTTGCAGTTCGGCTCCGCCAGTTTCCACCTACTGAACGGATTGCCCGGTCTTTCTTGCCTCCTGTTCAACATTGCGCTAGAAGGTGTTATGAAACGTGCGGACTTTCGCATGCGGGGTACGATTATCAATAAACTCGGCCAGTTCATCTGCTTCGCTAATAACGTGGACATTATCGGCAGAACGTTCTAGGTGGTAGCTGATCAGTACACCAAACGTGAAGCGGAAAAGGTTAGATTGAAGGTGAATTCGTCGAAGACTAAGTATCTGTTGACTGGAGGAACCGAGCGTGATAGAGCTCGCCATAGGCAGAACTGTGACAATCGACGGAGATGAGTTTGTGTACCTCGGATCACTGGTTACGTCGGATAACAACTGCAGCAGCTGGCTACTATGGACCTTGAGGTCTGCTAAACTTCACCCCTGCACAAAGTGTACAATACGCTGATGAGGAGCTATTCATAAACCACGAAGACTTTTCTGGAGGGAGGGGGGTGGGGGGTCTACCAAAGTCTACGTTCCATAAAAAAATTCAAAAAATTGTATGGAGAAAAGTCTAAGGGGGGGGGAGGGGGGTTGCGTTGTCGGGTACTGAGACTTTCAAAAATGAGTCTACGTGGTTTACGAACAGGCCCTAACACCAATAGTTCTCAACGGGCATGAGACGTGGACAATGCTCGAAGAGGACCTGCAAGCATGAGGAGTTTTCGAACGACACGTGCTTAGGACCATCTTTGGCGGTGTAAATGAAAACGGCGTATGGAGGAGAAGGATGAATCACAAGCTGGCGCAGCTCTATGGCGAACACAGTATCCAGAAATTCGCTAAAGCTGGAAGGGTTCAATGGGCGGGACATGTTGTTAGAATGTCGGACAACAACCCCGCAAAAATGGTGTTTGCCTCGAATTTGACCGGTACAAGACGCAGAGGAGCGCAGCGAGCTAGGTGGTTAAACCAAGTGGAGCAAGACCTTGGAAATGTGAGACATTCGAGGAACTGGAGAAAAGCAGCCCTCAACCGAGTTTTATGGAAAAAAAATACCGTAACGCAGGTACGGTCCTAATAGGACGTTGGACCAGCATAAGTAAGAGAGTAAGCACACTTCCTTGATGGAAGACACGAAATATCCATCCCCAGCCAGTCGTTATCTAGGGTCAGATATGCCTCATCGTCCATCGCCACAACTAGATCGCGCTTCACCGGGAAAATCACCTTTAGCATTGCCTCCAGCCGCTGCTTCAGGGTGGTGACCTGCTGTTCTGGGACGGCCGGCTTAGACCTGCATTTCTGCATTACTATGCCCATAGGCTGGAGGTACTTTTTGATAAATAGTCCTGTTGCACCGACTACTCGGCCCAAGGATGGAAGAATTTCGCCACCTTAGCCTTGTATTTGCGCTTCAGCTTCTTTTGGACCGCGCAGGATCATCGGAAGACCGGAACCAGGCATCTTTGCGATGCTCTTTTCTTCGTCCAGCAAGAAATTGGTCTTGTAGATGCCGGATATGTTGCATCCCATCAACGCGAAGTGCTCCACGATAGGTGATTTCATTTCTTCTCAATACAGGCGATATATCATCGAACTGAGGTTTTGTACTCCTTCTGCCATGGCTTCTGTAAAACAACTGATATCGCTGTCAAAGTTGGGCTGTAAACAAAAGAGGTACTATGATTGGGGATTCATAGGTCGACTCACCACCGGGTTGTATAAAATGCCGATGAGAACTGTCTATTTTTTTAGTAAAGATTATACTCGAAAAAAATGCAACAGACAAAAATGATCACCAAAAAATAATTTGAAGTCGGATATTTCTGAAATTCTCAGGGAATAAATAAACACACATGAGTTATGTTTTTGCCAAGTTGGTTTATTTAACCTCCTTTTTAAGGCTAAATGCCTGAACCTTGGACTTAACGCTATCCATCTAGTCCTGTGCAACACTTGCGCCATCTTTCTAACACACTTTCATCCCCTCTTACTTCAAATCCTTGTCGTTTTTGAAGACCTTGCCTGTTTTCCGGACCTTGCCCTTCATAATCGCTCAGAATATTTCTATTGGACGAAGTTCTGGCGAGTTTGACGGATTTGCCTCCTTCGGCACAAAAGCAACATCGATGGCTTCGTACCACTCCATCACCGGTTTCGCGTAATGGTACGATGCCAAATCCGACCAAAACAGAGTGTCAATTTCGTGTGACCAGAGGAAGGGCAGCAAGTGGTTTTGGAGGCATTCTTTTTAATATATTTGACCATTGATGGTGTCGGTCGTTATCTACGGCTTGCTGAATTTGCCGCACCCACAGATTTTATCGCGATCTGTTAAGTAGTTTTCAAGATGCATTCTAAACAAGATGAGCTACGCCAGCAAATCTTGGGCGCGGTGATCGATAATCCTGGTCAGTCGCACAGATGGATCGGAAAAAGGCTTGGAATCCACCATTCCACCGTGTCCCGCGTTGTGAAGATGTTCCAGGAGACGAAGACCATCGAAAACGGAATACCCCGAGTTTTTTGTCGGTACGTCCCGCATGGAGGTTCCGGAAAAGATCCGGAAGAGAAAGATGGACAAATTCGCGAAGAAGTACCTGTTGTGGCAGGCGATCTGCGAGAACAGACAGTACAACAAGCCGTTCGTTACAACCGGAACCATAAACGGGCAGATTTATCGAGAGGAATTCTTGACCCCTCCTTCCCTCCCCCCCCCCCCCCGTCCCCCCCCCTCTTTCCCGCCCCCCCCCCTCCCCCCACCCGTATGAATTGGTCCGAACCAAGGGGCGTAATTTGTTCCCGAAGGAGGCGACCCCGCCAAATACACCAGAACTTCGTCCGATCGAAAAGTTTTGGGCGATAATGAAGAAGAAGTTGAAGAAAAGCGGAAAAACATTCAAAAACGATGAAGCTTTGAAGAAAAACTGGGAGAAATTGTGTAAGGAGGATGGACAAAGCCTCGCCCAAGATCTCATGAGCAGTGTTAAGAGAAATGTACGAGCATTCAGCTTGGGGGAGGAAATTCAATAAATAAATTATGCCAAAACATAGTTAATATATGGTTATTTAATCCCTGAAAATTTGAGAAGTATCCGATTCAAAATGAATTTTTGTGTGTCTCAATTTTTCCGAGTCCAGTCTTTAGATGGGGAGCAGGGTAAATGCACCCTTCTTTTTCGGGAAATGCTCCTTAAACTTTGGAAAAATGCTCCTTAGATGCGTTTGCCTGGTATAATGCAATCGGAGGTATTTACCTTCTGGTTAGCGCTTGCCTGTTGTTTTGACGGGTCTTAAGTTTCTTCAAGATTGTATAGCGGAGCTTCGCTCTGCAATCTTCAAGGTAGTTTTGACGGGTTTAAATTTCATTTTGACGAGTCTTAATTTCATTTTGAAGAGTCTTAATTTTGTTTTGACGGCTCTTAAATTCAGAAACTTAAAACCTGTCAAAACTATACAATCTTGAAGAAACTGAAGACCCGTCAAAACACCCGGCAAGCGCTAACCAGAAGGTAAATACCTCCGATTGCATTATACCGGACAAACGCATCTAAGGAGCATTTTTCCAAAGTTTAAGGAGCATTTCCCCAAAAAGAAGGGTGCATTTACCCTTTCCTTCACCCCCCCTTACTCATCAACCTACTCCCATCATCTTTATTTGTGTTATTTTGAATAATCGAAAATTCCCCGCCCCCCAACCCTACCCCCCACCCCCCCCTTTTTTTTTAAACCAAAAATTCATGCTGAACAATGCATTAGGTCCTAAGTAACATTGAGAGATTCTCTTCGTCGACTTTCTCTTTCGTTAATGGTTTCTCTATTACACGATTTGCTGATGTTTTTGACGTATTGGATCCTTAATTATACTCTATATTACCGTACTGTTTGTTGAAAATACTTGATCATGTTTTTACATAGTCGTAGGAACGCAAAGGGAAAGTCGACGAAGAGAGTTTCCCAATTTTACCTAGGACCTAATGCATTATTGAGCTTGAATTGTTGAATGGTAATTTTTGATGATTGAAATTACATACGCGAAGATTTTGACGTGAACGTGTTGAAAATCTCTCAAACTCAATCACTTCCTCATCGTACTCGCCCTGGAGAATTCTAGCCCGTACACCACATAAAGACACCAAGATCTGCAGAACATTCACCGGACTGTCCTCAAAAATTGATCGCTGATATCCACCCCACCCCAGTAAAATAAAGTAAATTACAAATTGAGCATTAGGGAGTAAATTAACTGGTAAAGCTAATGTGTTACATTGTTACATACCGAGATTTTCAGCTGATTCACAAAAATTCTGCAGTGAAAACTGCAAAGTATCGAGGGCGTCATTATCAGGTGAGATATGGAGTTGGTGTAGGAAAGCCCGATACAAGGAACTTGGACATCCAGAAAAGGGTGTCACCTTCAGGATCTCTCCTCCTCTTGCCTCCAAGAGCACGTCTGCCCCATTTCCTAACGCAACCTGAGTCGTCCACAAAACACTGTCATAATGTGCACCCGTATAAAGCAAGAATATGGTCTTATTCGATGCCACGCTAGAGAAATACGTGATGGACCGGCCAGTACACTTTTGCCATACGATTATGTTGACAGCAAATAATTCACAAGCTGCGGATAATGATTCCTCTCCACCCCATGTACCATCGTGGGCCAGCAAAGCTACATATTTCCGGAGTCGATCATAGTCATCCAAGCAATCGGTCTTAATGAGGTCTTCAGCGAAAGGCAGTAAATGATCCCAGTATCGCGGCAAATTGTTCCTGATGAACTCGACCAAATCAGTCCTCATCTTGTAACTTACCTCTGGAAACATAGGATTCGTAGGGCTAATTCGCCAAAGCTGATGCACTAGACTCCCGTAGAGGCAATTACCGTCACCTGGTATACGTTGAAACCAAACTCCACCTTCTGACAGGGGGCAATAAACAAGTTGAGAGTGGTTTTCCATTTTATCACTGTACTATGACCAGTTTTATTAGCCTTGAGAAGTAATACGCTAGAGATTCTATCGCAAAGCAAGATTTTGAAAAAGTGTTCTTCTTCCTTCTGTTCTGCGGTTGAAAAAGCGTTTGCGTGGCCTTTACACGCACACATACAAGAGTCCAAGAATTTTAAATCTTTATATATAGATTAAATACTCAAGATAAAATAGTGAGTGTGAATGTTTAAGATGTTTGTGAATATTTATAGGTGTGTGTGAGGTGGGTGCGAACCATTTGTCAGTGTCTGTGCTATGAACATCAGGGGCCCCACACACGCTCTGACGTGTAGTGCGGCATTGGCTCCGCCCCCGGGGGATTTGGTCGGGTTGACGTGGGGTCGGGGCGTCTGTGGACAGGTTGTGCGACGGGTTTGTGAGACGGTTTGCCAAATCTGTCGTACGACTTGCCCGCGGACGCTCCGACTCTGCTCCAGTTCGGCCGAGTTTCCTGGCGGCGGGGTTGATTGTACATTTATTATTGCCAGTGGCATCGCTGGTGTGATGCTTGCTTAAGACATACAAAAAGTGGTAAGTCGCGGTAAGACTCACAAGAATAAAAATATGGTTCAAATGGTAGCTTCCGCGGAAGGTAATCCTAGCCGTAGCTTTCGTTGATATCTGATTTGCTTAAGCGCGCGTGCTCTGGTGTATACAATGCGCTTCAAAGCTCCGCGTGCGATCATCAATTGTGTTTCAGAGTAATGAAGTAAAGTGTAGTTCCGGATTCGAATGCAAGAGGAGATAGTGTCACAATTGGACAATATAACTTATAACAAAAAAATTGTTTTCTTTGGATCATATAATTGTTTTCTGCTTGCATGCAGCGTGCATTCCACAGACAGCGCAAACAAAGTGAACTAATATATGTGTTTTACATTGAAACAAACCACACGCGTGTCCCCAATAGCATCGTTACTGTTGGTTTAAATCAGCATTCAAACCTAAATAAGTTCATTCCACATCTCTAGTCAGCCGGCTGATAGGAGAGTAAATCGAAAACGACTAAACAATTAAAAAACGGACTTATAATCACCATTTACCAAGATGGACCTACGAACAAACCTTTTCCCTCTAACAAACTCCTTCCCTGAGATACTTGTGGGGGTGCAGTAGTATATACGGCCTCTTGCAGCAACAAGTATCCAACTAACATTCCTTCCCTTCCCTAATTGATCTACACGGGCGTGGCCAGCGTCGGTATTGATCCAAATACTGAGACCACCAGGAATTGCACATTGAGAATGATTCACTACTCCCAGGTGACATTCTGTTGGTTCTCTGTGCAATTTCAGCTGGTCTCGATCAATAACGAAGTAGCAAACCACGGGTGATCAATATGCTCATGCTCATGCTATAATTGACCTATTAGCGTTCAAAGCGTTTCAATTTTTTGTGATTGTTGGTGTTGTAAAAATTTTTTTTTTAACAAACTAAGAAATTTAAAATAAAAACAAAAAAAATAAACAAGTTTTCACTGAATCTCCCAAGCTTTTCAGCTTGTGCATGCGAATATCTTTCATAAACACTAGTTTAAATCGAAAATTGCCAGAGAGTCTGATAATATTCCAGAGTGAACAAATCTACTTCGCATAAAACTATCTTTCCTCACCTGCCATCGATCAGGCTCATGAATTGAGAAACAGGTTAGGTTTCGCCACCTCGCACAACATAATCCACACAATCGCCATTGCAATCTCGCCGTGCTAAATTTTTTAAACTCTAGCCATAAATATGTCTCGGAAAAACATGAATCCCTCCACACGATAAATAAATTTCCCCGGCACTTCATCAGCGCTAAGCCCGTTTTCCAAATTGCATTTTCGCCCGTTCCATCTAATAGCCCCTTGGCGTAGAACAACCGCCGGTACGCACCTTCAACAAAATTTCCCTTTTTCGTAGATGATTTTGCGACACTCACGACAAGTGCAAAAATTGCTTTCCCCCAACCCCTCCACCCCTTCCGCCCCCCACCATAGCATGTTCTATTTTTCATCACTTCCGTTTTACTGCTGAAAACCTGATGTGGGGAAAAAAAAATCCTTTCCAACACTCGGTCAGAAAATAAATGAAAGTGGATGCTCGTGGAAAAACAAAAAAAAACAGCTCCGCTTGCCGGGTGTCGGATTCTACCTAGCCATTTTTTTCTGTTTTGTTTTTTTTTCTCGCAACAGCAGTTTGAAGTTTTCAAAAAACATAAATTCTAAATGCATCGCCACTTTGGTCTGACGCTTTTGCTCATGTGCGCGCACCGTTCCAACAAACGGGATGCTGCAGACTGTTGAATATGTGATGGGAAAAGGGTTGAGGCAAACCCATACAGGCACATTTCACATTTCGAGATGGAGGGGGATAATGAAAAGTGAACGCAACCGTTGGACAATGGCGAGTCTATTGGTTTCGGAAGATTGCGGGCGAGCCCCGGTTGGAGTGTTCGATTTAACTAAATTTTTTTTTGCGGTGGAAAAAAAAACCCCGGCGCTTCAATCAATGCAAGAGTTGCGATGGGGATCCGGGAGGGGTGCAAGTGTGAATATTGTTCAAGTGGAATTAAACGTGTTGTGTGGTTTTTATTTGTACGAACAGGTGGATCTACCTTTTGCCATTGCCCTGCATGTGACAACTCGTTCTCTGGAAGGACAAACATCCGGAAGTTGCTCGCCAGGATTGATTGCAGAAGGATCTAAAAAATCCCCCACTACTCCATTTGTCATCCTTCATTGGTTCAAATATCGAAAGTCAAAATCAGACAGCACCGAACCTCCCGTCGGTCTTAACCTGCCACTGATATATTGACTTACCCGGCACATCCTGAGATAAGAAATCAATCCCCGGTAGCCGGCAAGCAGCGATCCGGGCAAAGATGGCGTAAAATATGGAGGTCTCCATATCGACAAATTGCTGTGAATCAGATTTTGATTGTTTTGCTGTTCTCTTCATCCATCTCGCCCCATGGGGGGTTCGGAGATGGTGAAAAAAAAACAGATTTTCCTCCTGTTTTTTTTCTTTTTCTTTTTCCAAAGACAGGGAAAGCAACCAATTTGTTGTGTCTATCGAGCACACAAACACTCATATATCCGAAAGGGAAACAAGATGATGTGTGGAAGATTGTGGGAGTCAGAGTGTTTTTATTTCGTTCGATCAGCGATCAGATTTCACACATTTCGGTCGTCGGAGGGAAAGGGAAGGAATATCAAACAGTTGGAGGCAGCAGCAGCAGCAGATGGAAGGAAATATGTAAATGGTTGTATGGCTTTGGAGCATATTTAAAATATTCGTTTCGTATTCATCCGGCACATCGAGGGGGTGGTTGCATGAAGGTAGGAAGGCAGTCGAGAGTTGAAAAAAAGAAAAAGCACAGACGGGAAATCGAAAGCTCCTGCTATTGAATTTGAACGATGGGGTTCGAATTAAGTCCGGATATCTGAGTCTGTGGGTGTGGCTTTGTACGGTGAAGAACCAAACGTATGGAAATCGCAGCTGGTGAGTTGATTCGGCGAGGATAGTGGAAGGAATGGGGCGGATGTTAAGACTAGCAACGGAGGATGCCTCTTGAATTGATAAGCAAATGTAAAGTTGGAATAGTAGAGTTGATAACCTGTCAATACGGTATGCGTAGCTTGAATATCAAATTGCTTCTAGTCGGAAGAAATTGATAGCATTGACGTGCCCACTTAATAAATGGACAAATATTTATTGAGAATTATGTTAGGGGGATTCATCTATTTCAGGTATGCTACGCAGAATCCACCCTTATATGGATATTTTGCCATCGTCGTGCACATATCTGACGTATTTCTTGTTAATAATTGTTTGCTTAATGATCCAATATCTATTACAATCGATCCTATAAAGATTGAAAGTATATTTAGAAAGCGTCAAACTTGTCATGGATGTGTTACTATTGTCGGCAAACCCTTTTTTATTCGGCTATCGTTTCAATTAAACTACATGTGGAAAAAACATGTTGTTATAATGAAAAAAAAAAACCCGAATTAATCCACCGATGGTGAGACTAAACCCTTGTTACACTTCATCAGAATTAAGAACTCAAATGTGGCCAATATGGTACTGGATACATATTTTCATTAGAAATTCTCGTAAGAACCAGGAATATTGGATATGTCATACATTCAGTTCATAAAACGAACTATTTGTCAATCCTAAACGTATTGTTTATCGATGTGATTAAAATATTGCCATTAATAGTCCTTACCGACCTGTTTGTTAGTTATATAAAAGGGGAAATTACATTAATATTAGAAATTCCATATAATCAGTCCATAGAATGAATTACTAGACAATCCTAAGCGTCAATTTTGATTATCGATATGGATTCAAGATGCTTAATAAAGGGTGTATTCGATAAAAATGGCACACAGAAAATCTTCTGTAACTTTTGAATCGTATGAGTAAAAAACCTAGAAATTTGAGTAGATCTTATCCATAGTGTATTATTTACATCTGCCAAGTTTCATAGTTATACATTCAGTAGTTCTAGTCATGTCGTCGAAACAAGAAATTGTCCGTGAGAAAATTTTGTGCACTCACAATCAAAATCCAGGGGCGTCCCACCGGTGGATTGCTAAAAGGCTTGGAATTGCAAATACAACTGTGTCTCGTGTAATAAGAACCTTCAAGAAGCGTCTGAGTGTCCAAAGGAAGGAAGGGAGTGGTCGTAAAAGTGGTCCAATGGACAGTAAAATGGCCAGGAAAGTCGTACAACAATTCAAGAACCGTCCAAACATGTCAATTCGAGATGTCGCTAAAAAGTCTAAGGTGTCAGTCGGTTTTGTGCAGAAAACCATGAAGCGTGCTGGGTTACATGTTTACAAAGTGCAAAAAGCCCCAAACCGGATAGAAAAACAAAACATCACTGCGAAAACCCGCGCCCGGAAACTTTACACGAAGCTGCTCACCAAATCCGGTTGCATCGTGATGGATGACGAAACATACGTCAAGGCCGACTTCCGTCAACTTCCTGGGCAAGAATATTTCGTTGCCAAGTCGAAGTTCGATGTTCCGGAGGATGTTCGAAAAAAGAAACTATCGAAATTTGCAAAGAAGTTTCTAATCTGGCAGGCGATTTGCGGATGTGGTGAAATAAGTGCTCCCTTCATCACTTCCGGAACAATAAACGGTGCGATTTACACGGAAGAGTGCCTTAAGAAGCGTCTCTTGCCATTCATTAAGAAGCACAAAGGATCAACTCTGTTTTGGCCTGATCTAGCATCCTGCCACTACGCTCGAAACGTATTGGAGTGGTACCGAGCCAACGGAGTCAATTTTGTGCCAAAGGATATGAACCCACCAAATTCACCGGAACTTCGTCCAATTAAAAAATTCTGGGCAATTATGAAAACGGAACTTCGCAAACACCCCAAAATTATAAAAACAGAGCTAGAATTGAAGAAAATTTGGGTAAAAACAACAAAAACACTGGTAAAATCGGTTGTACAAAATTTGATGGGGGGAGTGAAAAGGAAGGTGCGGGCATTCGGGATGGGAGACGAAATTGAATAAAACAAATATTGTAAATCAAAACTCATTAGTAGTTCTTCATTCCCTGAAAATTTCAAGAAAATCCGATAATCAGTTTAATTTTGATGAGTATATATGTGTGTGCCATTTTTATGGAATACACCCTTTATGTACATGTTCGTTGAAAATTGTGTAGTTATAGTAAATGGAGACTTTGTGTAGTTTTCGAATATACTCGTTGCAGTTCAAAACCGGACCACTCGAGCCAATCGATCCTGCTCTAATTCTATAGAGTCGCATAGTGTGGCTAGTCCGCTGTATGTGCTATACAATGCACCAGATGCGGAATAATAGAACAAGCGGCATCGATTGGGGTGAGTGGTCTTGTTCGGTTTTGAACTGCAATGAGTATATTTGCATCTCACAATTATGTGAGCTCAGGTATTGTTTTGGTCATATCTCAATGAAAAATTATTCAAACATTATGAAATTTAGACCAAATATTTGAGGATTTTATAGTTTCAATTTGGCACCAGCAAAACTAAAATCAGTTCACAAATAGCTCAGTATGTAATCAGAGACTCTACTGTTTGATTACTATTATAATAGGTCATCAAGTACTGCTTAGTTCATATCTTCACCGAAGTTTACGCTCCATACACAATTTCAAAAAATTTTATGGAGAAAAGTCTACGACGGGGGAGGGGGGGGTCTGAGATTTCCAAAAATGAGTCTACGTCGTTTATGAACAGGCCCTTTTGAGATCCGCAATACGGCTCCTGTTTTAGCGTAGGAGGATTTTTTCCTAATTTAACCATACACAGAGAATCTTTGAAAACCAATGTTGAGCGAGAGCGTGAAAGAAAAAAATCCATCTGTTTGCGAGTTTTAATTCCACTCTTGCTCTTTTCATGGCAGTTTCGAACGTTCCTCTGGTTTAGGAGAACTCAGTACAACTAGCTTTAGCAGTCGATCAGTAGCTTGGGAGTCACATATCAATAGGCGCTCTCGCTCAGTTAAATAGCTCTTGCTCCCCTATCACATGGTACACAACACAGCTCTGTTCGTGAGCTATATTAGATAGGTGCTGCCGTTCGCGCTCTCGCTCGCTTGCCATATTGCAAACAGAAATATAGCTCCCGTTCACGCTCCCGCTCACATATTAGTTTTTTTTTGTGGGGTGAGCGGGTGAGCCATTCAATTAAAAAGCGCGTAAGGTCACTCGTTCATATTAATGAACTAGTTCTTTACCTCAGTTCATGAGCGGATTGCCCACCTCTACTGCCAAACCATGTACTTTTTAGAGAACTTCGACAACGTATTGACCTTGAAATAATCGTCAACCTTGCCACGTTGCAATGCGGTATAAAACTCAAGACCAGGAAGTTGCTTGAAGTCTGCTTTGACGTTTTTTTCCGTCATCCATAAGAACGCAGTCAAATTTTGTCAGCAATTTGTCGTACAGCTTACGCGCTCTTGTTTTCAAACTGGTTTCCTGCTTCTTGTTCCTGTTTGGGGTTTTCATTAGCTTGAACGACCTATTTCTTGCCCTTTTCTTCACTTTTGAACTAAAGAATACGATGTTTTGACCATTTTAGCCACATTCCGAATGGAAAGGTTCGGGTTTTTAGCCGAAGCTCTGCATCCCGCTGGGATTTGAAGTTGTCGTTCCGCTTACCGCCAGATCCTGGTTTCCTATCGAGAGTCAACCGATCCCGAAAGCGTTTCAAAACGCTACTTACTGTTAACGAGGGACTCCGAGTGATTTTGCTATGTCGTGATGTGACATAGACGAGTTTTACTCACTTTTGTGCACAATTTTTTTTCGCACTTTTTGTTCTTTCGACTCAATTTTTAATACAATGCTTTTGTGACAGCAAACCGTATGTCAAAACGATCACACACACAGTAACATTTTGTTAGCGGTATTGGTGACATCTTTATAACTATACTAGCTGAACCCGGTGCGTGCGCTGCTACGCTTGCAACTAAATGAAAGAAAATTTAATATAACAGAAATGAAATGAATTTTTTTTTCTTGAATAAGCAGGGGTTCAAACTTCTATCAAAACATGCTTCTTACCCGAAAAATACACGTTTTGTGTTTAAGTAACCTGGACAATTCTCATTTTTGGTAGAAATTTGTGTTTCATTTGTATGGGAGCCTTCCCTTCCAGAGCGGGGTGGTTTCTCAAACCACCATACAATCATTGCCTTCAAAACCCCCCACATGCCAAATTTGGTTCCATTTGCTTGATTATTTCTCGAACCATCACATTGGGCTCATCGATTATAATAAAAATTTGAGTTTCATTTGTTTGAAGCCCCCCCCCTCTTCTTCAGAGAGGGGAGGTGTCTTGAACTACCATAGAAACATTTTTGCCCTCAAAACCCCCCACATGACAAATTTGAATCAATTTGCTTGATTAGTTCTCGGGTTATGATGAAATTTGTGTCTCATTTGTATGAGAGCGCTCCTTCCTGAGATAGAAGGGGTCTCAAACAATCATAAGAACCTTTCTCAGCCCCAAAAACCCCTTCATATAAATTGTCACGTTGGTCGGTTCAGAACTTTCCGCGTCTATAAGGGTCTGACAGGCAGACAGACAGACAGAAATTCATTTTTATGTATATAGAAATCTAGCCTCCAAAAACCCCCATATGCTAAAAAGGGTTTCATTTACCTGATTAGTTCTCGAGTTATGCAGAAATTTGCTTTTTATTTGTATTGGAGCCCCCCCCCTCCTTCAAAATGGGGAGGGATATTGAACTGGCATAGAAACATTTCTTGCCTCCAAAAACCTCAGCATGCCAAAGCCAAATTTGGTTTCATTTGCTTCATTGGCTCTCGAGTTATGCTAAAAATTATGTTTCATTTGTATGGGAGTCTCCCCTTCCAGAAGGCGGAGGGGTCTCAAAGCACATTATAAACATTTATTTCTCTCAAAAACCTCCACATGCCATTTGCTTTAATTTTTATCGAGTTATGCAGAAATTCGTGTTTCATTTGTATAAGAGACCCCTTTTTCAGTGAGCGGAGGAGTCTAAAACCACAATAGAATCATTTTTTGCCTTCAAAAACCTCCACCTGCCAAATGTGGTTCCATTTATTTGATTAGTTCTCGAGTTATTTAGAAATTTGTGTTGGATTTGTTTGGAAACTCCCCTCCCTCCCCCTTCCAGATGGCGGAGGAGTCTCAAACTTCCATAGAAAGATTTTCCTCCTCCAAAAACCTCCACATGCCAAATTTGGTGCCATATGCTTGATTAGTTATTAGTTATGCACAAATTTGTGTTTCATTAGTATGAGAGCCCCCCTCTTACAGAGGGCGGAGGGGTCTTGAGTTACCATAGAAACATTTCTTGCCTTCAAAAACCTCTACCTGCCAAATTTGGTTCCATTTACTTGATTAGTTCTCGAGTTGTGCAGAAACTTGTGTTTCATTTGTATGGGAGCCCCACCCCCCTACCAGAGAAAGAGGAGGGGTCTCGATCTACTGTAGAAACATTTATTGCCTTTAAAATCCCCGCAAATTTGGTTCCTTTTGCTTTACTAGATCTAGAGTTATGAAGAAATTTCAGTTTCATTTGTATGACAGCACCACTTCTAGGTGAGGGGAGGGGTCTCAAACTACCATAGAAACATTTTTTACCACCAGAAAACCCCACATGTCAAATTTGGTTCCATTTGCTTGATTAGTTCTTGAGATATGCATGTTTCATTTATGTGGGCGCCTCCCTTTCTAGAGAGGGGAGGGGTCTCAAACTACCATAGAAATATTTTTTGCCTCCAAAAACTTACGCATGCTAAATTTAGATTCCTTTGCTTGATCAGTTCTCGAGTTATGCAGAAATATGTGTTTCATTTGTATGGGAGCCCCCGCTTTCAGAGGAGGGAGGGGTCTCTTACTATCTTAAGAACCTTCCGCGGCCCCAAAAACCCCTGCATACAAATTTTCACGTCGATCGGTTCAGTAGTCTCCGAGCCTATTAGGTTCAGACAGACAGACAGACAGACAGACAGACAGACAGACAGACAGACAGACAGACAGACAGACAGACAGACAGACAGACAGACAGACAGACAGACAGACAGACAGACAGACAGACAGACAGACAGACAGACAGACAGACAGACAGACAGACAGACAGACAGACAGACAGACAGACAGACAGACAGACAGACAGACAGACAGACAGACAGACAGACAGACAGACAGACAGACAGACAGACAGACAGACAGACAGACAGACAGACAGACAGACAGACAGACAGACAGACAGACAGACAGACAGACAGACAGACAGACAGACAGACAGACAGACAGACAGACAGACAGACAGACAGACAGACAGACAGACAGACAGACAGACAGACAGACAGACAGACAGACAGACAGACAGACAGACAGACAGACAGACAGACAGACAGACAGACAGACAGACAGACAGACAGACAGACAGACAGACAGACAGACAGACAGACAGACAGACAGACAGACAGACAGACAGACAGACAGACAGACAGACAGACAGACAGACAGACAGAAATCCATTTTTATATATATAGATATCTTGGGTTTATTTTTCATTAGGGCGAATCTAATAATTGAGAGATTCTCTCCTGGCTGACTCTCTTTCATTTATTACAGCGCCATTAAAAAACTTTCGAGGGATTCTTTAGTACAGATCGAAACACAACAGTGCTGGCTAGCATTCTCTACAAATAGTTAAGAAAAAAAAGAAAAGGGATAAGAAAATGAAAAGAAAAGAAAATATACAAAAAGAGTGTCTCAATATTAGATTCCCCCCCGTGAAAAAAACCCTAGATATATAAAAATGAATTGCTGTCCTTTCGTGACAGAATAACTCACGAACGGCTCGATGGATTTACTTGATTTCTTTTTTATTTGTTTCGTCTTGGTTTCCAACAAGGTTTATATAAATTATAAAAATTTACTGGAAAATGAAGAGAAAAAAAATTATAAAAACAAAATTGTCATTTTGTATGGTAATATCATAATATGCTAGATAGCAAGACCATCTTTCGATTTGGAAGGAGAAACCGTTGGAAAGTTTTATAAAGGCGTCGTAATTAACAAAAAAAAGAGAGAGGTGAGAATCACTCATTGTTACATAGGACCTTTTGAAAAGTTATGCGAAAAACGATAATACGCGAGAGTCGCTTATTTCGCAATTTTCTACGGGGTTTTCGGAAACTTACGTGGTTTTTTGAAAAAAATACGCGGCTTTCGGAATTCACGCGAGTAGATACCGTTCGCTTAGATTTGATAAGAAACGCGTCTAAAACATAACTTTTATCGCTTTTTACGAGGTTTTCGTAAATTACGGGTTTTTTTTCGCGGGTTCAGGGATTTACTCGGATTTTTAAGTAGTTTTTTCTACATCGCACTCATTCCTGTGTAAAAAGCAACCTCAGTGTAAACGATTTATAACGTGTAGATGCACGTATAAACTGGAACGTTCGTATTGGTGACACCTCGCAGCGAGATGTAAATTCTCGATCAACAATAGAATAGGGCCTATCAACATTTGTAAACATTCTGAGCCCTTTTTCTAGCAAGCCATAAGCCACCCACGCAGACCAATATTTAAATTTAATGAAAGATTCCTCTACACGATGATGCTAGAGATTTGCGTGTGTAGCTTGCGAGAAAAAGGGCTCAGAAATGTTTGCTTACAAATGTTAATAGGTACTATTCTATTGTTAGAGAAAATAATATTATATAAAATATCTTTTGCGCCGTTTATATTTAATTTTTTTTCCTTTGCAATGCCCCCCCCTCACCAAAAATCCCAACCCCCAAACCCCCGCTAACTAACACAACAAAAAAAAATACATAATGTGGCGATTCTCATAATTCAAACTAAATTAGTTCTCCAACCCCCCCCACGCCCCCGCGCAACCCGGCCCCCCCGCCCCACCCCCCCCACCACCAAATCCCCAACCCCCAAAGGAACGACCACCATCCAACACAACCAAATTTGTTCGCACAACGGGCGCCCCTACCACAAAGCATATAGAGAGAAGAAAAAACAACAACCCAAAAAACAACCCGAGCAGAAGCGAATAACTTGATAACTGGCCTTGGTATTTAAGAGCTCAGATTAAGAGGTAAAATACCTGAGGATAATACCATAAAATTGTTCCCACAATGTCATGCGAATACCGAATTGAGGTAAGACAATACCAAAATAATACCTCTAAGGTGACCAGATACTTACCCAGGTATCCGGAATATCAAGTTTAGTTATTCTAGAGACATTTTGCTTGCAATTCTTAGGTATTTTGCTTAGGTATTTTACCTCTTAATCTGAGCTCTTTAATACCAAGGCCAGTTATCAAGATCTAAATTAGGTATTCATATGCTTTTGTGTTCTGCTCGGGTAGGAATTGCAAGCACAATATCTCTCGAATAACAAAACTTGTTATTTCAGATACCTCCGAATACCTGAGAGGTACTATTTTGATATTGTCTTACCTCATTTTGGTATTCGCATAACATTGTGGGAACAATTTTATGGTATTATCCTCAGGTATTTTACCTCCTACTCTGAGCTCTTAAATATCAAGGTCAGATGTCAAGTTATTCGTTCCTGCTTGGGTTAGCAATAAGCGTAAACGGGAAGTATCAGAAAAATCTGGTGACAATCGTGCCCAAAATAACCTTATTACGCCTACGTTACACAAAATCATTTCAATACGACCCTTTGATTGATTACTAGCCGCAAGATCAGTCGCCGTCGGATCAATGAGTGTAGCTTTTTCTCATTGTAATGCCTTGAAGTTCCCAAATGAAACACCAGAGCCTTTGCGCTCATTGGTGTCTGGATCAGGAAGTGGTTCTAAATATCTTCTGCTAAACAACCAAAGTTATAATGGTTGTTTTCAAATGACTTCGTTTGGCGCAACGCACATAATAATATCTGAAAGTTTTCTTGGACATTGAACCTTACAGAGTTTAAAAATTAGTAAATTGCGAAATTGTGAAACCGCTTACGGTACAGGTTCTAGGTCAAATTTACCACAAAGCGAGTTCATAGTTGCCACCGAAGGACGCAAACCATCAATTTTTAGAGATTTATTTCATGGAAGATTCGCTCAACAACATTATTCCACCACGAAGCAAGACATTGTACAACAATTGCAAGCAATGCTTCAAGAGCACAGTGGATTGATTCAAGACTGCTCTAGATTGAATGCCATCTAGCAACCATAAGATTGTGATTCGAGCTCATTCTTTTTCCGATTTTCCAATAAGTAGTTTAATTTTAAGCAGCACAACGTCTGCCGGGTCAGCTAGTTGATAAATAAAAAAGATGTGGCTAATAAACCATTTTGCTGTACGCATCCATATCCTTGTGCTAGGGCTCCTAGTTTGCATGAAAATGCTAAGGGTTTCAAGAATTTTACGTTTCTTCTTACTTCCCCTCTTTGATTACAAAATCATATACGTTTGTTAGAAAAAGTACTTGAGAAATAGACATTTTGTAACCTCGAGGACCTTTGCAAAATACTGTTTAGCCCTCTGCCCTAAATAACTCGCATCGTAGGGAAGATGTACCTATATTAATCTCATTACTTTGCAATTCATCCTTCTTAAAATAAAAACGATATACACGTGACAGAATTAGTTAGTGATGTTTCTTGTAGTTATTTAACGTAAGCAAACATTATTAGAAAACGAAACCGATCCTTCAACTGCCCAATTGTTTGATTCATCGTAGGATGAATATGGGAACAATGAGATTAATATGGGGCCAGTAACCCTATGTAGGTTTTACAACAATATTCTTCTCTGTAAGAGTGGTGGCTATTTATGAAACTAATTTTCAAATATTCGTCTTGAGGAAAATTTCCATGAAAATCTTTTTCTGAAAATATTGAATATCGAAGTAACAGAATTTATCAGACCGGATACATCCCTTAAAAGGATAAATTCTTAATGTAACAAAATAGGAATAGGAATATTATTAGTATTTCATCGATCATGTGAGCTCAGAAATTGCTTATTAAATTTTCCATCATAAGGAAATCGTCATCAACATGGCTTCAAATGGTGAGTTGACAACTTCGAAGGAGGGTGCAACCGACCTCTGGTCTCCATAAGTTCCTACCTCACGCCTCCACGAGTCATATGATCACAAAAGACTGTCAGCTGAAACATGGAGACGCTGGTTGGCGTAGCCTAGGCAATGTTGTCATTTTGCCAATAGCGAAGTGAGGGGGTGCGACCTGTAAATCATATCGTATAATTTTCTATTCTCATATCAATTAATGATTTCAGCAGGCTTTGGAATCATCTTTGCATTCCAAAACCATTTATATCAGGAGCCTGGAGCAACATGACATCACCCACACTTGTGAGTCCCCCCAACAGCATCCTTACTGTTGGTTTAAATCGTCCTCAAACTAGATGTTTTTAACGTATTCTTGTATTCCATTGAAATAAGCCATTTTTATTCTGGTGAAATAAACCGTCCACACTTGTGAGTGGCCCCAACAGCATCCTTGCTGTTGGTTTAAATCGGTCGTCAAATTGGATATCTCAACATATTATTGTATTCCATTGAAATAAACCAGCCACTCTGTGTGTGTGGCCCCAACAGCATCTTTACTGTTGGCTTAAACTGGTCCTCAAATTCGATGATTTAACATATTTTTGTATTCTGGTGAAATAAACCATCCACACTTGTGAGTGGTCCCAACAGCAACCCTACTGTTGGTTTGAATCGGTACTCAAACTCGATGTTCTTAACGTATTCTTGTATTCCATAGAAATAAACCACCCACACTTGTGAGTGGCCCCAACAGCATCCTTACTGTTGGTTTAAATCGGTGCCAAAATTTGAATAACTTTAATGTGCATCTCTGTACAGAGAATAAATCGGGAACATAGTTAAATATCTTATTCGCTGCCGACATCAGTTGAATTCAGCACACCGTTTACCAAAACGGATCCCGCTGCAAACCCAACCATTTTATCCAACATCCCAGTGATTTCTCGTGGGAGTGCAGAAGTGTTCTCGGCTTCCAATAAAGCGAGTATTACGTCAACATATTCCTACCCATTCCCTACTTGACATGTATTCGGGCGAGGCTGCCGCCGGTATTGCCTTGGTTTGGGATCACCAGTTTTTACACATTGAGGATGTATGCTGATCCCAAGCATGATCTTTTGGTTCTCTGTGTAATAACAGCTGATCTGGCAATAACGGAGTAGCAACCTCGGACGGTCAATCATACTCATGCTTATGCTCATGCTCATAAGGAAATCGTCATCAACAACTCAAAGTCATTATGAACTATCCAAATTCAATTACACTATCATTTATCAGAAAGTCTGGCACAGCTGAAATCCTCCTTAACAGATCATGAAGCTTTATGTTGACTTTATGTTGATAACGTCAAACAATGTTTTAACATTATCTACACTGCTGGTCATTAAAATAGGTGTGCGACTACAAGTTATAACAAGTTATATAACTATCGATTTGCATTAACAACGCACACTATTGCATTTATAGCGTTACCATACCTCTCCATTCATTACAGCATCTTATCTCATAAACATTGCTGTATTTGTGACATTTTTCTCTGTTTGTTTTTGTCAGAAGTGTAAGGAGTGTAAACAAGGCAACTTCTATTTTTTTAGTTGGCAAATATAATAGGTGTGTTGAAAATATCAATTGATTTTAACTCAAATATTTGTGTATACGAGTAATATTGTGAAAGGTTTCCATGCAGTTGCTAGTCACAAATAACTCAGATGTTCAATAAAAAAAGTTTTTCGCGTAGATTGGGTCGATCGCGCCAATGTACACCACATGAAAGATTCCTAGTTCAGAATTTTCGTAAAGAAGGTAAAAAATCATCGCAAAAAAACGTTTGGATTAAAAAAATGGACTTTTTTCGGATGGTGATAAAAGAAAATCTAAGACAGATAATTGCTTTTGATAAATTTCCCATGGAAGGTAACTATTTCAGCTTACTTGCAAAAAAAATCTACGCCCTAACGAGCGGCCTTCCGGTAGTTAACCGGAACATTCACCATGGCGGACGAAAACTTGCGTGTAGGCATGTTTTTGAGCTCTTTCTTCGTTTTATTTATCAATTCCTCCTCAGTTTTCGCGACAAAATTGAAGGAGTAGATCTTACGCTTAAAGATTGGCCCAGAAATTCTCGATGGGACGCAGCTGCGTGACGTTGGGCGGGTTCACCGACTTGGGTACCACATCGATATTCAGCCGCTCCATCTCCTCCAACGATCGCTTCGAGTAGTGGGCCGACGCCAGATCCGGCCAGAACACCGCGTCTTCGCCTTTATGGCATTTCGTACTTTAAATTTCCCCGTTAACGGCCAGTCCGGAGCGAAAGAAGAGCGGCTTTGACATCCCCTTCTCACTGATTGTCAGCCACAGCAGAACTTTCTTGGGGAACTTGGTGTATGAAATGAACTTCACCTCGGAGCTCAATTCCTTCGTGGGGGAAGTAAAATACGAAGTGCCCTGCCAGTCGGTGGCATCCAGGGTGAGATAGGTCTCGTCGTCTATCACCACAGCCCCGTTGCGATTCGCCGGGAAAATCGAGTTGACCATCTTATTCAGTCGCTGCCGCTGCGTCATTGCCTGCAGCTCCGAAACCAGTGGACACGACTTCCGCTTCCTGACATGTATGTTCATGTTCGCCAGGTACTTTTTCACTGTTTGAACTGACCTCCCGGCCAAGCGCACGCAGCGATGTAGCCACTTTCCGCCTCGGTCTTCCTCTTCAGCATCCTTTGGAGCTTTTTGTCGCTCAGGGTCGTCGGCCGTCCGGAATCGGGATTTCTTTCGATGCTCTTTCGATTGTTTTCTAATAGTTTCAAGATGGTGTAGATGCCGGAACGGGCGTATTCGGCGTCCACAAAGTGCCGCGCAATGTCCGTTTTCGACGCGGCGGGGTGCCGTTCTTTGAACGCGCACACTTCTGATAGGAGTTGCTTTACTGATTTTGCCATCACGGTTAGACTTCGACTGATAGAGCTGTCAAATTTTGTCTGCTGATTCATGGGTTACTATGATTGATGCTGCATGGGTAGTTCCGTCAATGCGGGTGATTGGAAACCCATGAGAAATCGGCAATTTTTGTCCATTTTTGGAAACTGATAATCGCATTATATTATTGGCAAAGTCATCCATCCTTTCGCGTCATCCAGACGGATTTCAGCGCAAAATGACAATGTCATAAGTTCACGGACAGTTCGTCGGAGACTACAGGATGCTAATCTTCCCGGAAGAATTGCAAGAAAGGTACCATTATTAAGGAAAAAGAACCTGCAGGCACGAAAGGAATTTGCTTTGCAGGATCGCGCATTGGCCGGCCCGCAAGGTGCAAAATAATAGCGGAATATCCTTTTTAGCGATGAAACGGAGATACATTTGTTTTCCTCTGATGCTCAACGAAATTTTTCAGCAGGACAACGATCCGAAACACACTTCTAAGTATGTGAAGGAATGGTTTCCTGGAATAGTTTTATGAAACACACCTTTTTCACTGACTAGGCATATTTTATATTCGATTGTTAAGAGTAAGTCATTTAATGTTTGAACTCTGAATTTTCTTGTGCAATTAGTTAATTTTTAATACACTACCAAATGTCTTACTTTGAAGTTGAATTAAATAAAATTGAATAAAAATAACTTGAAATTTCGCATTTATTTTTCCTACACCTATTTTAATGACCAGCAGTGTAACTCTAAAATTTTACTTGCTGGGTTCTGCATTGATATGCGTTTTATAAGTTTTGGTGTTGATCTTTGCCAACACTGAAGATTTACCCACCCTCCGACAATGCCGTGTAGCCCATTTCATCTTGAACTAGATACTTTAAGCATATATGTAGTATGTATGAAGTATAAATAATCAGGTAATATTTTATCAAACTGACACTCTCAGATTTTGATTAATTTCTTGCAAACTTTGTAATTGTAAACCTAGCAAGGTAATTGCTGGACGCAGTTTGGACTTCCATTTCCAATAACGCAAATGTTGTCCTTCACCAGGTAACTACTAGAATCACGTACAGAACGTGCAGTACGATTAACGGTCTCTTGGCAAAGACTGAATAACTGGCAAGCTCGACATAAAGAGATGAATCCAAACGAAAAGAAAAAAAATCCAAACAAAACAACGACGACGCCAACTACGATGGAGAGAAGAAAGGCGTGATACCATCGTTATTCGATTCAGACAACTTGCTTCATTTGCTGATAAACTGCTCAGGAAGAGGAGAGGTCGCACAACGTCTTGCACCTCGCCGAACGGTGTTGGTCCTTTCTCGCATTCGTGCCGGGTCGTCAGACAGACTTCGTCAGAAAGAAGGATCTCAGTGTAATGAAATTTTTGCTCGTGTGCTACTGGATCCAATGAGGGTAAATATTTACACAAAATGAAGTGAAAAATGAGATTTTTTTTCGATGTTCTTCCAAGCCAGAGACCACGTCGATATTACTCAAGGGATGCGATCGGTTGACCCGGTATGTGCCTGTGTACGATGAAGATGATGACGACAGTCAATGCGATGCCATTGCCACAGATGGTTGGCCGTCCTTATCGGGGGAATTTTGTAATTGGAAGAAAGAGCTCTGTTTGCACAGCGTGAAAACCATTTCTGTTGTTGTACGAATAAAAAAAAAAAGTTCGTTAAAGTCATGCTTACTTAGCGAGATGAATCTTGGAGAGCTGTTTCGAACTTTTCCACAGAGTCATTGGCTATAAAGTGGCAAACGGATTCCTAGAATTCCTCCTTCATTTCACGACCATGATTAATTAAAACTCTTTCCATCAATCAGAACGCGCTTCGTTGATTGTTCTCCATCTGTTCGAAGCACTGCAATTTCCATAATTGTCTGACCATTTACAACCGAACGAAATTGAAACCCGTTCTGGTCTCGCAACTTTCCACCCCATGCCAATCCAACGTGCATTAAGTTTGGCCATTTTCTGGTGAAATGAAAATTACTTTCAAAGCAATCATTCCAAGTTCCACAAATGCCGAAAAACATATTTACGAGAATGATTATGCCGTTTTCGTATGCCACAACCTTGGGGCTGTCGTGTCGATTTTCTGGTCCTCTCCGGTATCAAAAGCCCATCAAGGCCACAAAGCCCAGAGTTCAATTCTTTTAATATTACGCGTTCGCGTGTTCCGTCGTGGAGTTTCTTCGTTTATGACTTTTTCCGCCGTACCGAAGATGAACCGTGCTAGGCCTGGCCTTCAGCTAGCGGGAAGCAATTTGAAGTGATTTCGCGAGCTCCCTGCCTGCCAGCGAAAAGCCATCTCCGATGGACGGCGGTGGTGGCCTGAAGACTTTCACTTTCTCGCACTGTCTTTTATTATCATTTTGATGCCATCATTATCATCACAAGCAGCAGTCCCTCTGCGAAGCAATAACCATTGGCGCCTTCTCAATTTCGGCTAACAGCCCCCGTGGCTTTCTTCCTTTGCCACCTCGATGTTGTTTATGACCTTTCGGAGAGTTTTCTCGGGTCGCCCGGTTGAGTCACACCGCAATGAAACGATTAATCTTAATGGGTGGAGTGGGGGTCCTTTCAGCGGAAGTATCATTTGCTGGGAGGAAGAGTCTTAAGCAGCACAACTCCTGGAGGATAGTTTGAGATGTCCAAAAGCAGTTGGGCTCTAATTAGGAAAGCTACTTTTGAAAGTTTGAAAACAATTATACTCAGCTGTTCATTTCGGATTTCAATTAGCATTGACGTTTGCACACCTCGTGGATGGAGCTACGATGTGGAATAATTCGTTGAAGACATTGCATGCCACCTTGAAACCAGTTACTGATACGTTTCTTCACACAATAATCTCCACGAAGACACTCCTCGATCGCTCACCTGGTCACGTCCATGCAACCGTTGGAGATAGGGAGGATTTGGTATCTATCTTAAGAAGACACTGGGAACCCATGTAGCCTTCAGTAGATATCAAAGGAAAAGGAAATTAATAGTCGAAGAGAATAGTTAAACAGAATGCCCGGTTTGGTGTACAGAACAAAAAAAATAATTTAAAACGGTCGTTGGGAGCATCTAGTCTAAGAAGGTTAAGTGATGCTCCATTTCTCTTCAAGCGGTTAAGACTTAAGCATTAACTATACTCCTAGCCCTTTATGGCTTATGGTTATAGCGCCATTACTCACTCTCTGAAACGAGAAAAATTTCTTATAATATAAGACCGGGTGGCGAAAGAAAACTTATCGCATTCTCTGATGTGATCTTCATATGACTTTCATCGCAAACAATGATTTGTTTTTTCTATGTTGTTTACAAAAACTGTAACTTAATCTTATAAACCCACATTTCTGATTATGAAGCAAACTAGTAAAGTTTGGGCTACAAACCTACTTATGGCACAAAACGATCTACAACCAATAACTCTGAATAATTTAAAGCTGAATAAATAGTTCACCCTGCCTGTAATCAGTACTATACAGTTTTTTTTTTAACGTTTTTGAGTTATAATCTGCAATGATCATATTTTCATAATAGTTTACAAACCTGTAAACCAAGATAAAAAAAAAGAAAGAATAAAACCCTGTAAACTATGATGAAAATTATAAGGAAAGAAGTATCAGGTGAAAACCATAATTGAATTGAAATAATGTATCGCCTCTTGTCCCCAAATAAGTAATTGATATGCCTTTTCTTTGGAAACTTCACCAAAATAAATCTTGATGAGCTCTTTAGGACGTTACAATTGCGCAAAGAACAACAGCCGTTCCGGCCCTGCGTTTAAGTTGGGAGACGGGATCTTCCGAACCCCTACCGCAGGCAAATACGCTGCTTTTCCGAACGATTCGTTTCTTGATGGTTCTTTGGCTTTTAGTGCTTCGAACCAAACGTCATGTTCGCGCAATTTCACTAATCAACCGAGCTCACCGTCATCGGACCCGAGACGCCGGACGCCTAGCTCAGTCGAGCCGTCGCAATTCAGACGTTCCTGTGCTAGCGATACGGTCTTTGATGCTGCCCATCATAGCTCGAGTGCATCCCAAGTAAATAATGTTGCACCTGCCTCTTCAAACATCCTGTTGTATTATCAAAACGTTGGTGGGATCAACAGCTGTCTCGCTGATTATCAGTTGGCCCTTAGTGACGACTGCTATGACGTTTACGCGCTTTCCGAAACTTGGCTCAACGGAAACACTTCGACGAATCAGTTGTTCGACGAGTCATATTCCGTTTATCGACAAGACCGGTCGCCTTCAAACAGCATCAAAAGCACTGGAGGTGGTGTATTGCTAGCAGCTCGCTCAAGTTATAAATCTCGTGCGATATGTCCTCCTTCTAGCACGACAGTTGAGCAATTATGGGTCGCAATCACCACTGTTGACGCAACACTCTACCTATGCGTCGTCCACATCCCTCCCGATCGGGTGAACGACGAAACACTAATAGAAACGCATCTTCATTCGCTCAACTGGATAGTCTCGCAACTGGGACCGAGAGACAACCTCATCATTGTGGGCGATTTTAACCTGAGCGCGATCTCTTGGCAATATAATTCTTATGGTTCCTTTTTCCCGAATACATCTCGTTCGTCGATTAACCTGGCGTCACGAAAGTTGCTTGATGCATATAGCACGGCTGGACTCAGGCAGTTGAATGGAATTGTCAATGAAAACAATCGCCCGCTGGATCTTTGCTTCGTTAGTGAGGATCTATGCGAGGAATGTATGGTTATGCAAGCTCCGTCGCCGCTCGTTAAAATCAGTAGGCACCATCCTCCAGTGCTTTTGAAACTCAAGATATGCCCTCAGCAACGCTACCATGGTACATCGAACAGCATCTCTTACGATTTCAGTAAGGCCGATTTCAATGGCATGAATGAATTCTTCGCAGGTATCAATTGGGACGAAGTTCTTCGAGATTATCGACCATGTCTGGAATCCTCCTGTATGCCATCAACCAGTTTGTTCCAATAAAATTTATTCACGAACCGACAAAACCTGCCTGGTCAAATGCTGATCTCAAGCATCTAAAAAGGGTGAAGCGAGCATCTCTCAGATGGCATAGCAAATATCGCACGGACTCCACGAGAGCAAGTTATATGGACGCGAATAATGATTACAAGCAACTCAATGACCGCCTGTTTAACGCCTATCAGGACCGTTTGCAACGCTGCCTCAAGTCTAATCCTCGAAGTTTCTGGCGTTATGTTAATGTCCAAAGGAAGGAATCCGGACTGCCTTCTACAATGACTAACGGTACGCTAGAAGCTGATTCCACCACGGACATTGCCAACCTTTTCCGCTCTCAATTCAGCAGTGTTTTCACTAACGAACACCTTGACCCGCATGAAATAGTCGCCGCCACCAGAAATGTTCCACGACTTTCTTCCCCTGGGATGCAATTCGTTATCACCGACGATATGGTTATATCAGCAGGGAAAGAATTAAAATCATCTACTGGATCTGGTCCAGACGGCATCCCATCGCTTGTGCTGAAACGTTGTGCGGATACACTTGCAACACCATTAGCAACTATATTTAACCTCTCCTTGGTTACTGGTGTATTCCCAAACTGCTGGCAACAGTCGTATGTTTTCCCAGTTCTCAAGAAAGGTAGTAAGCGAAACGTATCAAACTATCGAGGTATAGCTGCATTAAGCGCTACTTCTAAGCTGTTTGAGGTGATTGTTTTCCAGAAGCTTGTTCGGTGCTAAACACATTACATCTCAGAGGACCAGCACGGATTTTTGCCAAAACGCTCGACAACAACCAGCTTGACTTGCTTCACATCGTTTGTGATACGCCAGATAGAGAATGGTCAACAGGTAGACGCTATCTACACTGACTTATCTGCTGCGTTCGATAAAATGAATCACCAAATTGCTGTAGCTAAATTTGACAAACTAGGTATGAATAACAATTTGGTTATCTGGCTCCATTCATACTTGACCGGTCGAAGTATGTCCGTCAAAATCGTCATCCTTTCTGGTTTGCTCCGGCGTTCCCCAAGGCAGTCACTTGGGGCCGTTTTTATTCTTGCTCTATATGAACGATGTCAATTTCATCCTAAGGAGTGTATCGAATATAAGCTATCCACATACATTTGCGTTGTACGCATGTATTTGTGATGGTTTTTTATGCTCTGAACACTGCATGCTGTGCGTTTGACTGTCAGCTTTCTTTTGTTTACTTGTTTGTGCGGTTCAAATTCTGCGTTTTCAAAATGTCGCGTATTGAAAAGGAAGTGAAAATTAAGGTTCTGGACACATGGCTAAGTGAGAAGGGTATTACTATGCGAAAATTGGCGAAGCGGTTTGGAATTCATCATGCGAGTGTTAAAACCATCATTAATAAGTTTGGGGAACACTATTCTTTGGATGAGCTACCAGGAAGAGGCAGAAAACCCGGTTCTTCCAATCCGAAACTGGAACAGAAAGTGGTATCTCTAATCATGAAGAACAAATCAATGTCAATACGTGATTTGGCCAAAAAAGCAGGAACAAGTATCGGAATGATCCAGCGTATCAAGAGGCGAAACCACCTGAAGACCTACAAGAAGCAGAAAATCTCGAAACAAAGTGCAGAACAGAAGAAGCGAGCAGCAACAAGGGCCCGGAAATTGTATTCGCGTCTTTTGCAGCGTCCGGATGCATGCGTTTTGATGGACGATGAGACCTATGTAAAGGAGGACTCAAAAAACCCTTTCCAGGTCCACAATATTTTACTGCCGTCGTTGGGGAGGATGTGAGCGATGCGGACAGGTCGATTCAAGTGGAGAAATTCGGTCGAAAGGTACTGGTATGGCAAGCAATATCTTCCTGTGGTTTGAAGTCAACCATTTTTTTCACTACCGGAACTATAAATGCGGAAATCTATCGATCTGAGTGTCTCCAGAAGAGATTGTTGCCTTTATATAAGAAGCATAGTACACCTCCACTGTTTTGGCCGGATTTAGCGTCGGCTCACTATGCCAAAACCACTCTCAATTGGCTTGCGGAAAAGGGTATAGATTTCGTTGAGAAAAATATCAATCCACCAAATTGCCCTCAGCTTCGACCCATCGAACGTTACTGGGCAATCGTGAAGAGGGTCTTCAAGAAGACTGGTAAGGCAGCTGGGAACATGCAGGAGTTCAAAAAAATTTGGGCTCAAGCGTCCAAAAAATGCGATGCAACACTTGTCCGGAACTTGATGAAGAGCATTCGATCCAAAGTTCGAAAATTCGTGAAGGAATAACTTAAATTTCATCCGGTCTTCATTATGTTCAAGTTTAACCTCGTACAATAGAGGATCAATTTTTTGTATGAATAAAATATCGGTTTTCAACAAAATTTGAAAGAAAGTTTGTGGATAGCTTATTTTCGATACACTCCTTAGACTGCTTTAAACTTTCATACGCCGATGATCTTAAGCTTTACTGTACGGTTAAGAAACCTCATGAAGCGCTATTCCTGCAACAACAACTGGAAGTTTTCGCTGAATGGTGTCATATCAACCGAATGTCACTGAACGTGTCCAAATGCTCGGTTATCTCATTTGGCCGGAGACACTCACTTTTCCACTTCAACTATGCATTGGGGGGTACACAACTACAGCGCGCATCGACAGTAAAGGACTTGGGGATTCTGATTGATACCAAACTGAATTTCAAGGATCACGTCGCGTACGTAGCGGCTAAAGCGTCATCGCAGCTTGGATTCTTATTCCGCTTTGCCAAAAAGTTCAAAGATGTTTACTGTTTGAAAGCTTTGTACTGCTCACTTGTGCGTCCTATCCTGGAATATTCTAGTGTCATATGGTCACCTTATTATCAGAATGAAATCCAACGCATCGAGGCCATTCAGCGAAAATTTATCCGTTTCGCTCTACGTCATCTCAGGTGGAGAGATCCACTCAACTTGCCGAGTTATGTAAGCCGCTGTATGCTGATAAACCTGGAATCACTAGAGGCGAGGCGCAACGTGGCAAAAGCATGCTTTATTGGAGACCTCCTGCACGGAAACGTTGACAGTTTTTTCGCTGCTGAGCCTCTTGAACATCAACATACGTCGTCACAATCTTCGTTCACATTCGTTTCTCAACATTTCGCCTGCAAGGACTAACTCTGGCTTACATGAACCAATGCGCAGCATGTCTCGTGTCTTCAACAGGTGCTTCAGTGTATTTAATTTCAACTTGTCCCGAGAAAAAAAAAAATTTATATATGTTTTTTGTTTTATTTTTTTTATTTTTTATAAATATTTTATTTTTTTTTTTTTTTTATTTTAATTGTAATTTATCATGGCGGTAAACATATTACCTCTCGCCAAAAATAATAATAAAAAAAAAAAAAAAAAAAAAAAATATTCCCAAAACAATTCCGTCCTCCACCTCACAACAAAAAAAAGTCCCCCGAGACCACCCCAACCTCCATGAGAAAAATATGCCCCCAAAAATTCAACAAGCAGAGTGGCACTCGACACTGAAGGAGCCTGTACTGCCCTTTTCGGCATAATTGTCCCATTCGCAAAAACATCAAATCGAGAAAAATGGGTTTCAATGTTTTCATTGATTTCTCTCAATTTTCAATGATTTTCTCGACAAAATGAATTGTTTGTGTGCACAGCATAAACTATGCACCAAGTAACAACTAAATTATACAAACAAACAAAAAAATCTAATTTAACGTGACGAAAAAAAGGCATGGGACTGAATGTGCACATAACCAGTCCCATTGCTGCTTGTGTATTTTCAGAGACGTCGTGCATTGACAGATCATAGCAAGCGTTGGCGCTGTGTTTCGGAAGTGCTTCATAAATAATATTTTAATTTGTGCCGTAATAAACATTGAATCCGATATGTCTGCGCTCGAGTTGTTAAAGTTCTATTGTAACAGTGAATCAAGCACGACAGACGAAGAAGATTTTGTTGGATTCGATTTAGTCGATGGAACAGGTGAACAGTTCGTGCCAAAAAGTCACTGCTTTCAACTCGAAAATTATGTTCCGCCCTCGGTTCCGCCGCGCCTTGATGTACCGGACAACTCAGAACCCATACAATCTTCTTCGGCGGAAGAGGAGAACTCAGTTGATTCAGACGGGAGTTTTTTCGAAACATCTACAACAACACGCGTCAAAACCCGGAAGAGAACATTAAAAGAAACTAAAAAGAGAATCAGTGCGAAAAAACGACGCAGGTCCCACCAAATCAAGTTGACCAAATGCTGCACTTGTCGACAAGAATGTTGGAAGACCATCTCGAAGGACGAACGAATTTCGGTCCATACCAGATTCTGGAAACAAGACGCTGCTGGTCAAAGTGCATTTATCCGTTAAAGAGTTCAGCGTATTCCCGTTAAGAACCGCAAAAAGAATAACTACGTGCTTGATAATCCAGTCAAGCTGTACACTTACGTATTCAATATTCAATCGGAAAGTGGTAAGTTTGTGGTTGTCTGCCGAAAATTCTTCCTAAACACCCTTGGATATTCAGAAGACTGCGGGTAAGTTGTCTTTTTTATAGCACAGAACATTTTGTATTAATATAATATGATTTTTTGTATTATAGCAATATCATATATAGATGCGTGGCTGGTGACGAAGAAGGCGGAAAGAAATTATCACAACGGGGAAAATACGAAAGGAGCACCGTTAAAAGAGACGCTGCTGTGGATCATATTAAATCATATAATCCGACGATATCGCATTACCGGCGCGAACACGCTCCTAATCGCTTATATCTCCCGTCGGACCTAACTGAGAAATCGATGCACCAGAATTTTCTGGACACGCATGATTATAATGTCAGCTACTGTGTATATTCCCGGCAAATAAAGGCGATGAATATTTCATTTGTCAAGCTTGGACATGAGCAGTGCGAAACATGCGTAGCGGCTAGCCAACATTGCAAAGATTCTGGCCATGATTTTGAGGAGTCCTCTACACAGGAATTATGTTCAACGTGCAGCAAGTTTTTTGAGCATAAGCGCCTAGCTAAGCAATCCCGAGCTGCTTACCAATACGATGGTGATGAGGTTACGCCTGGCCATGTCATGCTAGCAGTCGATCTACAGAAGGTAAAAACTCGTAAAATTACTGAATGCAAATTTTCATATTTATTTCATTATTTTTAGGTCATTCAGCTTCCTCGGCTAGAAGGCCTCAAAACTGTCGTGTTTTCCCAAAGGCTTCTGGCATTCAACGAGACATTTGCGCCAGTCGGAAAGTATACCCGGACTCACCCTGTCATTGCATGCCTTTGGGAAGAATCGGTTAGCGGACGGTCAGCTAACGACATTGCTAGTTGCTTCCACCGTGTAATTCACAGATTTGGAGATGCAAAGAAGATCACGTTATGGCTGGATAATTGTTCTGGCCAAAATAAGAATTGGAACCTATTCCTTCATCTGATTCTTGTGATGAGCTCAGATTCAGTTCAGGTGAAGGAATTGGTTCTAAAATATTTTGAGTCAGGACATACGTTTATGTCAGCCGACAGCTTCCATGCTGCTGTTGAAAAAAGAATGCGGAAGAACACCGGGGATCCGGTAATCACATATCCTGACTTCAAGCAAGTTGTGGAAAAAGCGAAAAAGAATGTGGAAGTCCTTGATATGACACACGACGACTTCTTTCAAACAACGGTAACAGCTTCGCAGTATACGCTGAATAAACTTCATCCACGGCCTTACATCGAAAATATCCGAAAAGTTGTTCTAAACAAGGGCAGCTACCAGTTCGGATACAGCAGCTCAGTTGAGGAAGGGAGTGAATTGATACGTTGCCTCCTATTTTCAAAAAAGCAACTCAAGATGATTTCGGAAAGTAACTTCAAATTCGACCATACACTTAAACGGTTGAAAGCACCACGTGGTATTGATTCGGATCGAAAGAAAGCTTTACTCGACACTATCCTGCCGGTCATTGAAGAGAGCAAGAAGCAGTTCTGGAAGGATCTCGCGGAACAAAAGGTGAACATGGAGGATTAATTGTTTGCCCAGGCCTGTAAGGTTATGATTATTGGTTTCTTCGAAATAAATTGCGGTTATACTGTAAATTATACTTTAATTTTATGCAAAATATAGAAAAAAAAACAAACTGAGTGATTTTCAACCACTTTTAACATGAATTTCAAATCGACTCGCCGGTGGGACAGTTATGCTGCAATTTATAAGATGGGACAATCTGACTTGCTATTTTTATCATGTTTTGTAGAAGTGAAATCTTTTTTTAATGTTTTTTTTTCATAAATTTAATGGCAAATCATGACGATTGGGCAAATAAAGTAAAAACTGAAAAAAAATGCAATGGGACAATTATGCCGAAAACGGCAGTATTACGGTGACATAATTAGAGTGCCAAAAGGGCACCAAATCAGTTTGACAGAGTTGCCGCCGGACACCAGTTACTTCTTTGAGAAGTTCCACAGAGCACACTTTCAAATCTTGCAATATTTTTGACGGACTCCCCAACTCACCGAACGGAGTAATGGTTTCCTTTAGTCTCTACCACCCATACAACATACAGCTATGACATTCAGCGGTTGGCACGTTACTCCTATTTATACATTTAGTCAGCACCAACAGGCTTAGTAAAGCCCCAATGGTGGTACGTTACAACAAACAGACAGCAGTAATCTCTACCTAATGCTATGCGGGAGATGACATCCGTGCTCCCTCCGCCCCATGCTAAGGACCTTAAAATTTTACTCTACGGGACCTAAAGCTAATTGGGTTTCAAACATATAAAGGATACTAAGCTGAATTCCATTTGATCAAGTATAGAATAAGAAAAAGGCAACAAGCTTAACTTTGACAAATAAAACGGTGCAAAAATGTCAGCAGAAAACTTTTCACGTCTAGATTTTCACTACTTATTGCACTATTTACTGTACAAAATCATCGTACAACAGGGGATGCCAGATCCCGCATACAAGGCAGGGGTGATCAGCGGTGCGAGCACACAGTCATATATAAATTACTACTAGAAAACCAGGTTTGACCTACAGAAAGAGACTGCAGCTGGAGCCTCCTTTAAGAAGTCAAACTACTAATGGCATTAACTCGATAAATTCTATAAATAGAGATTGGACTCAGCTTCATGAAAGTGGTGAAAGAACAAATCTTGCACCTACATAATCTCTTTATAATAATATAATTGAAAGTAAAAAGGAGTAAAATGGAAAGAGCTCACCCAAATTTCAAAGACGTCCGCCTCCCGCATCGTAACCACAATGATGATTATCTATAGTCGTGACTAAAGATGATCCCGGTTGACTTCCTCTTTTTGATATTGGAACCAATCGACAAATTCCACTATACATCCTGGGGCCACATCGTTGCTGGTGGAATATCAAATGAATTGCTCACGAACAAAACAACAATCATCACATCTTGGGCTATTGCCCTTTTCGAACTCAAAAGTGTTATAGAAAAATCACAGTTTTCAACGATTTTAAGAGAAACTTATAACCAAAAATCACAGCACGAAGCAAAACGTGACAGCAAAACAAAAAACCAACCACCTTCCCTCAGCTGTTCATTTCGGATTTCCAGCTCAGAAGATCGATCAAATTCATAGTAAATCACTGCGTTTATTTGAATTTGAATTAGTTGCAATCAAAAACCATCGACTAAACTGTCCATCCAATCTCAAACAGAAACCATCCCCAGCAACCATGACTCAAACTCCCAATCCCACCCAAACGTCGACACGCACACCCAGCAGGTGGTTAATTGTTAACTAGGGCAAATCCTGACGGCTTGGTCAACCATGAAAGCCGGCATTGCATCTCCTTCAAACCTCCCCCCCCCCCCCTCTCAAGTCAAGTGCAGTGTGCTTGTTTATGCACGAGTCCTCTCCTTAGCGAGCCAAACAGTGGAAATTAAGCATCACTATTCATTTATTTTTAATTAGCGATTGCATTCCGGGCAGTTACTTTCAGCTGGGGGTAAGCCGCAGCCTGAGTAGTCGTGGTCGGTCCCCCTCTGCTTGAGCTCATTATTAGGCGCTCACTCACCTTTACCCGACGACTCATGGCAAGCAACGTGCTTCTAATTGAATTTTGATTACGTTTACACTCGCGAACGTGGCCGACCGAGGACCTCATCGTTGATAAAACAACAACAATAGCAGCAGGGTCCCGCCTGCCTCGCTGCACTCGCGCAGGGACGTGCGGAAGGCTATTGTTTGAACATAATCAGTACCACTTCCGGATGCACATTTACCCACCTTGGATGGCGGTGGTTGATGTCTAACTTGTTCGCGAAATCGCTGCTGCCAGGGTGTCGGGAGAACATAATTCAATCCTGCAAATCGACAACACGGCAGCCGCAATAGTGGTGATTATTGAATGAAATGCAGTCTAAATACCACGCATCGTCAGCCTTCGTCGTGAGCGATTTTGCATGTGTGGAATATTGAAATGATCAAGGTGGCAATTCGCGGCCTGTAGATTATGGATGGATTGCCAAGGTGGCGCTTTTTGGGGATAAAAGGAATCACGTGTCACCAACAGGTTAAATTACAGGCCACCCCTCGTGTCAGCTTACGCACCAACCTCGAACCATCCCATCCGGTTCTCACGGCTCCAGTAACCAATCACTCCAGAAAGTCAAACACCACAGCTCTTTGCATTTTCCGGTTGGTGATTTGTTAGAACCGGCAACCTTTGACCCGGATGAAATCGAGTGTAAATCCTTGCCCGGTCGAGGCATCCGAAAAATTCAACGGAAACCACCGAAAAGGTCATTTGTTGTATCTACTCCAGCAAATTGGCTTACAACAAAGGGCAAGGGATCAGCTGAGGATGGTTTGCGGGTAAGATGCTATCCTTGAAAAATGATGATGGTCAACAAAATAAGTTTTAATTTATTTAATCTCTTTCACCTTGGCGTTCGGTGCTGGGAGATGAGGATGACACACCGGCACGGGGCAGCAACCACAACCAGTACGAACTAACAGCAGTCGGCGGCAATGAATATGAGTTAGGTAACACACTGATACTGCTCTAAGGCTGGGTGCGTATGAAATCTGAACTGCTGCTGCTAAGGTAACAGATTGTACTTTTTGCTATTTATCTGCTGGGAGGAAGAAAAAGGATGCCAAACGGGGGAGGGCTGAGGTTATTTATTGCGACTTTGACCGCATTTTGCCCTAACAGCAACGACGACGATGGGTGCGTTCCGTGGTGGTTAGAATGTGAGAAGATTCGGGGTGCAGAAAAGTTGGATGCTAAATGACCTTTTTTCCACGTGGATAGGTGGATGAGACTTAGGACTGAGGATAGTTTGTTTTCTTGATCATAGCAGTCGATGGTTGTCGACCACTTTCGCAATGGCTTCCGAACTGCTGGGTTGGTGGAACATCAAAAGCCTTGCGGGGCGTTCTGAATATTTCAGTGAAAAATGGATTTGATCCATTGGTTTTATGTTGTTTTACATTCAATTAAGCCGAGCAAATAATTGCTCCTCTCAATTGATTTAAAAACACATTTTGATTCCCGTTTATTTCGATTAAATGAATTATAAAGCTCGATTCAAAGTAAATCTGGACGCACGCTTTAATAAACCACCGCGTCCCTGGTGATTGGAACAAAAATCTTTGACAGGCATTAGTAGATGTTTCATTGATGAAGAAATTGGTGAAAAGTTGTTCTCGATTGATCGACGCATCTCGAAATTACAGATCATGGAACTTGAGAAAAGAAAATTAATTGAGCACAAACATCTAAAGAATCCTTCGTGTTAAAATTCTCAAAGTCAATGGTGTGTCTTGTAATAAAACGTTACAAGGATACTCTGAGTGTGGATAGAGCACAGCGCATCTACCATAAAAGTGGCACTAGGGACAAAGAGCTGAGGAGAAAGGTGTTGAGGTACGTGAAAGGCAACCCAGGTGTCTCCATACGTGAATTGGCAAAGAAATACGATTCCAACTTTTCCACCGTGCGTAACATCCTTTCAAGAGAAGGATATAAGTCTTTTTGTGCCAGTAAACATCCGAATTGCTCCCTTAAACAAAATTTAGTGGCCAAAAAGCGAACATGATTACTATACGAACGAGTTTTGATGAAATTTGATGGCTTGACTAAACATATGTCAAAATAAATTATAAACAAATCCCCGGACGAAAATTTTACCTGTCAACTGGTCGTGGGGATGTCCCTTTCAGGTATAAATTTGTTTTTGCTGATAAGTTTGCTCGGAAACTAATGATTTGGCAAGGAATCTGCAGTTGTGGCCTTAAAACCAAGGTTTGCATCACATCTCACATAATGACATCGATGGTTTACATTAAAGAGGGTCTGAAAAAGCGGATTTTACCCTTCATTCGGCAACACAAGACCAACGTTATGTTTTGGCCGGATCTAGCCACTCTAAAAAGGTACTAGAATGGTATGCGGCAAACAATGTTAATTTCGTCGCCAAAGAGATTAATCCTCCGAATTGCCCTGAGTTCAGACTGATCGAAAAATATTGGGCAATTGTCAAGAAAAAACTTCGAGGATGCGGTAAAGAAGTGACAAATGCATAAACAATGCGTTTAATGTGGTATAAGTTCGCCGGTACAGTGTCACCAGCGACTGTGCAGATCATGATGGCATCGATCACAAGTAAAGTGCGACAGTTCGTTCAAAATGGTGAAATGTAATAACTTGTTATATATCGTTTAAAAGCTGAATGAAGCCTTTTGTTTGACGTTTTGATCAACCATGTTTGTTGTTTAATTCTTGAGTAATGATCATTTGAATCGGGCTTCATCCGTCGTATTTCTAGACCCAGCATGGATGTTAGACTTTAAGAAATTTTCAATTTGTTGAACCAAGTTTTTGTCTTCGAGACGTTTAGAAGACACCCATTGTTTAGTAGAAATATTCTAAGACATTTGCTGTTTTTATTTCGTATTATCGTGACTATCAGTTTGAAGCTGGTTTGCCACGCCAGCGAGACGACCTGGACCCTATCTATCGAACCAAACGTGATCCGAGATTTTTCGTCTTAGAAAGTCCCAACGGTGAATTGATACCAGACTGACTGGGTGAGATGCAACTACGCTTACCACTAAACCATCGGTGCCGTCAATATTTTCAGACATTTGAAAGGCAGGCATGTGAAATGTTGGATAACATGCTTCGTCACGAAAATTGTCAGCCTTTGAACGTTAATTATTCATACATTATTCGTTAGATATTTTTAGCTTTTACATCAATCGATTGAAAATTTTGCTACGCATCTTTTGAAATAACTAATTAAAGCCTGTCCACGTTACATTTTGAACACTCTTCTTTCAGTGTAGATTTTGAATAATTTCACGGTTCGCTGAAACGTTTCACTTCTACGGCAGCTGAAACTATCCACTTTTTTTCGTGGTTCCGCTTTATTTCTTTATTTCGTGGTACAACATGTTTACGTTCTTGTTACATTCAGTAAAATGGCGTCGAATCAATTGGAAGTGCGCAAACGCATTTTGTACGAATGGCAGTAAAATCCGAATTTATCGGTATGCGATCTTGCCAGGAAGCAAACTAAAAATACCGAAAGGTACCATGTTTTGTGTTTGCAAATCATTTGACCAGCACTTGACTGTGAATCGGAAGGTTGGACGTGGAAGAAATCGAAAAGTATGCTCCCGACAAATGGACAAGAAGGTGGTAGCCATTATTGAGAAAAGTTCCAACCTTTCTGTTGGAAATGTGGCTCGCAAAGTTGGGAAGTCAAAATCATACGTACAAGAAGTGAAACAGAGGCAATGACTGAAGGCGTACAAAATGAAAAAGTAGCCCAACCCTGATGACAAGCAAAATTTCACTGCAAAAAGCGTGCTAAGGGGCATTACACCAGACGAATTTCACGCTAATTCATCCAGTGTTTGGCAGCACCCTCTCAGAATCCAATGAAACTTTGTGGGTGTGTGGACTTTGTCTTTTCAAACAACTTTGCATACTTTGTTTTTTCAAAATTTATCTAGACTGCCACTTAAAAAGGGCTTAAGTTCTATGATCGATTATTTTTAAATCAACATTACTCAAAAAGGACAAGACTTACAAAAACGTTATGTATGGGTGACTTTTAGAAAATCGTCTTAATTTTTTTGGAAAAAAATGTAAAAATTGTAATATCGATTCTTACACGGTAAAAAAAAATATTTTAAATTTAAAGTCCATTTGCAAAAAATGGCTATCTTAGAATTGGATGAAATTTTTTTTTAATAAAGGCAATATAGTTGCCTAAAAGTTTGCAATACAGTGCAAGATGGGCACTTTTAAGGAAAAAAAGTTTCTCCAACAACACATTTTTTATGTCCTACTTTTACTGTGTATCGCGCCAACTCGTCATAAAATTTGGTCCTAAAACCTAACAGAAGCCAATTTAATTTAATTATAATGACAATTTGGATTTTTGAGGGTCTTTGAATGTTTGAAAAATCAAGGCTACCATTTGGAAAGGGCTGATTTTTAAACTATTAATTTTTTTAGGCTTACGTGATAATACAATTATATCAGGTGGTTGATCCTGTTTATCACAAAAACTGTGAAGTATATTAAAAGAAGGACAATAAATTGAAAAACAAAAGCATTATCATAATATCTGAAATATTGACCTATGACTCAATTTCAGTTGACTCGCAGTTCAGTTGTTTATATCAAAATTGCTAGATTTCATTTAGCAAAATTCAATATATTGCTCCTAAATTTTTTTCATGTCAGATGGAGCAGCGGCCCATTAGAAGAACAGAAGGAAATTTTGCCAGCTTGTGCAATTTCAAGTCCAAGTATGGATTGGAAGCAGACTGGCACTTCGTTGCAACGTCTCATGGGTCTATTTGATGCTATTGTTGGTATTCTCAAGCGAATGGCAAAGAGAGCAAGCCTTGCTCAAGATTATGGAAATACAATCAAAACCCTTCGTGAACTATATGACTGGGCAGTTGAACAGTCAAATAGAAGTATTACAAATCTGAATTTCTGCTTCATATCAGCTGAACAGTATGAAAAAATGTCAGAAGAACTTGCGGCGTTATATAGCCACGTAAAGACAATACCTGGTACATAGATTCATTGCTTTGTACCTATTTAAGGAAATCAGATTTCAGCCCAACAAGTTTTTTGATTCAAAGGATAATCGTCTTTAAGTGGATATGCATCAAGTCTTATCAAATTAGAATTCATTCAATTCTTTATGACAGCTTAGTTTTATTTGATTCTATCCCCTATAGAACAACACCCCTTGTTGAATACCATAATTAGACGAGTTTGCGTGATACACGGTAAAAATAGGACATGAAAAAGTTGTTGTTTGAAGAACTATTTTTCTTTAAAAGTGCCAATCTTGCAATGTATGGCGAACTCTCAGACAATTATATTGCCTTTATTAAAAAAAAATTCCGTACGATTCTTAGACAGCCATTTTTTGCAAATTGGCATTAAATTTTTAAATATTTTTTTTAGCGTGTAAGAATCGATTTCACATTTTTTACAATTTTTTTCTATAAAAGTTCAGACGATTATCTAAAAGTCACTCATTTATAACTTTTTTGTAAGTCTTGTCCTTTTTTAGTTATTTGATTTAAAAAACATCGCTCAAAAAACTTAAGCCATTTTCAAGTGTTAGTCTAGATAAATTTTGAAAAAACAAAGTATGCAAAAATGCTTGAAAAGACAAAGTTTACACACCCACAAAGTTTCATTGGATTATGAGAGGGTGCTGCCAATCTCGAAGACGAGTTACCGTGAAATTTGTCACCAATTTTTGCAAACATTTTCTTGTATCATAATGAACGACAAAATATACGTACTCGTAGACCTTAAACAGCGCCGGGTCTGTCTTTTTATACCGCAGTGCAAAGTAACGCCGTTGCTGAGCATTTCCAGACAAAGAAGGTGTCCAAATTACCGAAGAAGTATTTGATATGGCAGGCCATATGTAACGAAATTTATCAGAAGCAGATAATTTCCCATCAACATGAGGTGCTCTAGGAGTGGACAGTAATTTATTGCTAGAACTAAGAGAAATGAAGAGAAAGTATTGATAAATTAGTTCCGTTTAGCGTAACGACAAGCTTTGAAATTGAAAGAAACAAGTTGAAAACGAGCGGAGGGCATATGAAGGTAGTATAAGATCGGGCGCATAATCTTTTACCAATCTACCCGATGCAGGGTACGGTGAGTGGTGCAAATTACTCCGCGTATTGGGAGAATACAACAAAAAACAATCAAAGTGTAGAAAGCCCATAATGGGGGAATCCATAAACTCATACTGGTGGGGACCAGTAAAGAATGTGCACACCAAAAAGTAGTCGTCGGAAATGACCTAATGCAGTCTTCTCCGTGTACGCTTTGCTAATCCGATCACTACTACATGAATATTAATGTATGTGTGCTATGATGAAGACGTCGTTTGACTACAGTAACCTTTATTCAGTAAAATGGCGTCGAATCAAGAACGCGTGCGCGAAGCAATTTTGCACAAAAGAGTGGAAAATCCAGATATGTCGCACGGCGATATTGCCAAGTCATTAAAAATCGCAAAATCGATGGTTACTAAAGTGCTAAAAAACTTTCAGCAGCGCTTAACTTTAAAGAGAAAGGTCGGTTCCGGAGGTAACCATGATTCTCGTTTCGTCGCGGAGAGGAAGAAAGTGATTAAAGAATTTAAGAAGAAACCGAATATCTCCGTTCGTGATGTGGCAAAAAAAGTGAAAATGTCTCCATCGTTCGTCCAGGAAGTGAAGAAAAGTGCAGGCTTGAAATCATTCAAAGTAGGTGTTGCTCCAAATCGTAACGACAGCCAGAACAAGAGCGCAAAATCTCGATCGAGAAAATTATATGACACTATGCTGAAGGAATACGACTGCATAATATTGGACGACGAAACATATTGCAAAGCTGACTTTAAGCAGATACCGGGACTACAATTTTATACCTCGTTGCAAAGAGGAAATGTTGCTGATCGTTTTAAGCAAAAAAAATTGTCGAAGTTCCCAAAAAAATACCTCGTATGGCAGGCAATATGTGGATGCGGTCTCAGAAGCGACATCTTCATCACGACTGGCACTCTAAATGGACAAATTTACGTAAAAGAGTGTCTGAATAAACGACTGTTGCCGTTCATTCGGGAACACAACGGTTCTGTGCTGTTCTGGCCTGACCTGGCATCTTGCCACTATGGAAAACTGGCTAAGGATTGGTACATTGCTAATGGTGTAAATATTGTCCCAAATTATTGCAATCCGCCAAATTCGCCAGAACTCCGTCCGTTCGAAAAGTATTGGGCTCTGGTCAAGAGGAATCTTCGAAAAAAAAAAAAATAAAAAAAAACAAATAACAGAAAAAACAAAAAATAGAGAAAAAAAAAAAGAAGGAAAAACAAAAGAAGGCAAATAAAAAAAAAAAAAATAATAATATATTATATATATTTATTAAAAAAATAAATAAATATTCGATCCACATTTCATACAATATTTCGCATCAATATTTATCACACTTTTACCCCACCACCACCAAGCCATGTCCAAACACTACACTGCACGCCGAGCTATTTTTACCACGCTAGCGTGTGTATTAAATTCACCACTTTGACTTCGTGCTTCCAGACTTACACGCCACGCGGTGGGTACAACACCAATGCCAGTGCTCGTGTTTAGGCTTCAGACACCGTGTATGATGATTCGGCAAACACCACAGCCGAGTGTTTCCGATTGTGTCCGATTGCGGAATACACGCGTGGTTAATTTATTTTATTTCTACCCATGCCGTGCTTGTTAAACTCAATCAACTTATGCGCCCGTCACCCAACGGCCAAGAAAACAAACCTATAAGTCAAATTATCAAATTTTTAGAATCATCCGACGAGCAATGCTCTATCCGTGGTAACCAGTGTCATACTGGGTGTATGTTGAGAGCTTTCTTGTGATCGTAACCACTCGGCTCGGGTGTTTTCCCAAAAATCAAGACACGGTGTCTAAAGCAAAACACGAGCGTGTACACTCGTGTCGCGTCCATTGCGTTGCGGGTTCATCTATAAGCACGAAACTGAAGTGGTAAATTATAGCCACATGGTGGTGTGTTTGCAGTCAAGTTCGGCTCTCGTGCAGAACGGTTTGGTGTTTTCACCAAGGCTGGTGTGTGTTTGTAGTTTCCAAATTCCCCCTTTCCCCCCTTAACCCTTCCTTACCGCAAAAACCCCACTCCCCTTACCCCTTCCTTTTTTTTCATTCGGACATTTCGTTACGAAGATATGAACGAAACAGTACTTGACGGCCTATTATAATAGTAATCAAACAGTTTAGTCTCCGATTACATACTGAGCTATTTGTGTACCGATTTTAGTTTTGTTGGTGCCAAATTAAAGCTATAAAATCTTCAAATAACTGGTCAAAATTTCATAATGATTGGATAATTCCTCATGGAGATATGACCAAAACAATACCTGAGAGCACATAATTGTGAGATGAAAATATACTCGTTGCAGTTCAAAACCGAACAAGACCACTCACCCCAATCGATGCCGCTTGTATTCTATTGTTCCGCATCTGGTGCGTTGTATAGCACATACAGCGGACTAGCCACACTATGCGACTCTATAGAATTAGAGCAGGATCGATTGGCTCGAGTGGTCCGGTTTTGAACTGCAACGAGTATATTCGAAAATTACACAAAGTCTCCATTTACTATAACTACACAATTTTCAACGAACATGTACTTATTAAGCATCTTGAATCCATATCGATAATCAAAATTGACGCTTAGGATTGTCTAATAATTCATTCTATGGACTGATTATATGGAATTTCTAATATTTATGTAATTTCCCCTTTTATATAACTAACATAAACAGGTCGTTAAAGACTATTAATGGCAATATTTTAATCACATCGATGAACAATACGTTCAGGATTGACAAATAGTTCATTTTATAAACTGAATGTATGACATATCGAATATTCCTGGATCTTCCTGGAATTTCTGATGAAAATATGTATCCAGTACCATATTGGCCACATTTGAGTTCGTAATTCTGGTGAAGTGTAAGAAGGGTTCAGTCTCACCATCGGTGGATTAATTCGGGTTTTTAAAACCAACCGTTCTAACCAAGAAAGAGGAGAATCGTATTGTGCAGTGGATAATTGATTCAGCAAAAGTCGGCTTGCCGGTAGATATTCAACGTTTAAAAAAATCCGTGGCGAGTGTCAACGCACGCGACCTCTGCGCCATTCAAGTGTTCGTCGTAGTGCTGCTTCCACCTTTCGATCACCTCACGGCCGTCTGTCAGAATGCCCCCATCTTTATCCCTACAAATTTCGGCTCGCGGCACAAAGCCTTTTCGGGACGTGTTGAGCTTCTGATAGAACTTCCGTGTTTCTTGGGAACGGTACAGCTGCTCCATCGCCTCGCACTCAGCTTATTCCAGGCGGCGTTTCTTTTCCTGGAATAGGCGGGTCTGCTGATTCCGCTTCCGTTTATAACGCTCCTCGTTCTGCCGGGTCCCGTGCTGTAGCATTATTGCCCGCGCTGCGTTCTTCTCCTCCAAAACCTCCCTGCACTCTTCGTCGAACCAGTCGTTCCCTCGACTCCGCTCAACGTACCCGACGACGTTCTCTGCTGCGTCGTTGGTGGCTGCTTTGATATGAAGGTGGTGAAAACCAGTTGTTCAACAATCTAAATGGAACTTGGGGCAATTTTGCAACTGAACCACTTCAAAAATTGGTCGAAGGTATTCAACGAATTTGAAGCACGAGGAGGACACATTGATGGAACAACCTGAATTCACTTGTATTTTGGATGTTTTTTTATTTTAAATCAGAACAAAATAATTTATTTTCAAGTTTACCAGTCTTACTTTTGCAATTTAGTGTACTTCTTGCAAAGTACATTCCTTAACTAGAATTCTACGCAAGATGTTCATTGAAAAAAAATGGCAATCAAAAGTTTCGATTATCTGGATGAGTTTTGAAGAGACAATTTGATCAACAAAAAAATAACGGAACGCTCCATTAAATGAAGGGAAATCGATCAGTTAGGAACCATGCTCCTCCATTGAATGATGACTTGGTTACTGTTCACATGAACAGAACAATCACACTTCATATGCTGATAAGTTATAAGTCATAAATTCTATTTATAATAAATTTATGAGATTAAAAATTCTCATCGACACCTTCCGTATACCGTGCATTCCAAATCGCCTGCGATGCACCATTTTTATTCAAACAACCATCAATAAAACACAATTGAATAACCTAGAACAACACTCACCGGACTTGAACTCGGACTTCCCCCGGTACCACACGATCTGCGCCACCGGTTTCGAATTCGCCACCACACAGGTCAACGTGAGATCCTGTCCTTCGCGAACCTCCACCTTGGAGTTGTGATTGTAGCCCTGAATTTCGATTGACGACGGAGGAGCTGAAAGAAAGAAAGAAACAAAGAGAGGAAATAATCAATTATACATTAAGTCAGAAACAAATGCATCGTAGAACTAACCGACAGCTTGACAACTCTAGCAACGATTTGGACGCGTTGCGGTGAACTACGCAGCAGCTCTTTTATTATTTAAAAGCATCGTTGTCAAGCTTGCTGCGATTCGTTCCTGTTTTTTTTTTTGTGTGAAGGAAAATGGGAATGACTTGAAGGAGCGCTTTGTGATTTTGGCGTGTTTTGAAATTCGACGAGACTCTACCGATGCTGTTGGAAGCGTAATTTAATCAAATGAAAAACGATGTCTTGCTATTTCATTTTTTCGAAGCAAAAGAAGCAAACCGAAAAAACGTGTCTGCTAAAGCGTCAGATGCAGTAAAAAGTATGACTTTATAACACTAAGAACGGGGTGGTGGTTCCACTTCAAAGGGGAAAGGTCATCCTTTTAAAGTCACATCGTTCTTTGCCTCGGCAGCGTCCTTCTGCCAAACGGAGTTCAAGAATCGCAAAAGTACAGAAGCTTTCAATTTAATTGGAAATTATTCATCATTATACCCTCGGCTTCGTCGTATCGGTGTCGTCGTTCTCCCATCAGCATGGCCCACAGTCATCATCATCATCATCATCATCATCATCATCGATTCCAGCAGCAACACCAGCATTTGGGTGTTATTAGCAGCATCCTGCCGGGTGCCGCGTTCAGAATGTGGTAGTCTGGGAGAGGCAGCATTATTGAATTTCGAAGAAAATCCTTTTCCTTCGACAGAATCCAGCCTGCCTGCCTCGGAGTGTAATAAATAGAAACCCAAGTCCCGACGCAGGTCGGCCTTCGGGTGTTGTCGTTTGAATTTTTCAGGGTGTGGCAGCAGAAATTAAAATTATGAGATACCATAATTTATTTGCCGAACCGGTGGAATGTTGGAGAAATATCGGACACCCACGGCAGCGCCACCTAAGTCGAAGACTTCCGCTAGAACAACTCCGCCAAGGCCAGTCAGGCATTTCCAGTCGCTGGAAAGGACTTTTATTTGATTTTGATGCGATACAGATGCCCGACGAGGCGTGGCTGAGTTTGACTTGATGGTCAATAATTTGATAATTCCAGTGGCACCTGGTGTCGGGTTTCGAAATTCCAGCAAGGCTGGGGGGATGGAAGGGGATCTCTAGCTGGCGTGGGCTGAAATTTGGTTTTTTTCGCATCAATAATCATTAGGGATGATTAGTGGGGTATTAATCATGGCGAACCGGTGCTGGGGATTGGAATTTCGCAATTTCATTCGAACGTGGTGGGACGTTTTGTGTAATCTGCCATCGGCAGGAGGTGTGGGCTTGGGTCTGGGGAGAAGAAATCGATGGATTTAATTTTGCCTATTTTAGGAGATACTAGACTTCATGAGAACTAGAAGAACTTACGTTATAAACTGAGCAAATTAGCTGTGAGTTTTGATTTCCAAACATGGAAAAATACCTAAAATTTTTGTGCAAACAGAGTTCAAATTTTCTAGCGAAAAAAAAAACTCTTCTGACTAAGTGAACCCCGTAAAAACAGTACTTAAAGGTTGTTTTCATTTCACAAATCATGGCTCAGTTACCCTTCTCACTCAATGTTTTCCAGCAAAAATCAGCATAGCTCACTCTGGATGGTCGATTCGGGGGAAAAAACTCCATGACATGTGTTTGTTCAAAGCAAAACTAACAGTGCCTATAAAAACACGCACATGCCCATCCCGGCCCAACTGCCTATGGTGGTCAGAACTCGATCCACAAACTCGACCTGCACTAGTTCTCTAGTGGGTTGAAATTCCAAACCGAACCAGAATGGGGGTCAGTAAAACTGTGGGTGATTTTTCCTTGTTCCAACCTCAGTTAGTCAGTCAATCAGTAAGCCACTCTAGTGATGACCCAGAATAAAAAAAAAAAGAACAGAAAGAAAACACAGGCAGCTGGTCCCGCTCGTCAATTGTGTTCCGGGTTTTGTTTTTCATGGACCATTTTTTTTTCCATTGTTTTCGTTCCCAATAGACAAATTGGATGGATTTTAACCGTTCCAGGAATCGCCTCCGTAGATTCATTTCCATGTTCCGTCGCTCGATTGATGAAGTGACTCAGTCACTCGTAGCGCACAGAACAAACAACAACTGGCGAATTTCAATTTCCGAACACACGGATAACATGTTCCGGATATTTTTGCGCACACCGATCAGCGTGGATGTTGATTTAAATATGTATTGAAAATCAAAATCGAACTGACATCCGTTCTCCAGAATGTGTAAAGTGCTCTGTAAACGAAGATTTCCATGCAAATTGCATTTGGATGGAATCGTCTTCGATGTCGACTGCTTCGTTATCGGCACAGATTTGCCTGCAGTTGACCTGAGTTTCTCACCGCACAAAAGTCAACACACTTAAAATGTAATTTCCTTTTCCAAGTGCTTCCTTTCGTCTTCCTTTCCCTCCCGACTCCGCAGATCCGTCGGACACAGTTCAGCAGTCGGTGCTTACATTGACCTAGAGAATTAAATTTATTCGATATGTGTGCACATTCGAAGGAGAACTTTTCCTGCTGCCCAGTCAGGAAGGGCCCATAACCGATCCGCATTTCCGGGATCTCCCAACGTCGCCGTTGCCGTTGTTGAAGCCGACGCCATAAATTTTCGTTCGGGGCTTTGCGTTGGCTTTTTCGGTAAAATCCTGCGGGAAGCCCACCACCAAAAGGCGGAATAAGTAGTAAAAGCAGCATCGGTGACGGAAATGGGATTCCATACGAGATTTATTCCCGTGGCTCACTCACATCGTGGATTGGGTTGGGTTGGGTTTGCCGACGACGCTGAGTTGGGTTCCTTCCAACTTCCTTCTGACAGCTCAGTGTGTGTGTTTTTTTGTTTCTTTTTCAACTGGTTGAAAAACTGTGCGATGTTCTGCACTTCCGGTTTCGATGACTGGATGGAAATATGTTAGCTTACTTTCGTCGGGACCAGCCCTGATGGTGATGACGATGGTGACGCCAACGACGACGACGTCGAAGAGAGTGGTATTGGCTGACCCTATGATGCGTGAAATAGCTCCACCATTGGGGGTTTTGGCGTGAAATTGTGCATTTAGGAGGAATTTTATACTGAATTGCTGGCGGGAAGCCGGTGATACCTTTAATGGGGTTGTCGAGGTTCTGAGAGAAGGAGGATTGCTTTAAAGAAAACTCTTCAGATTTGATTCGAAATTTCCCTCTTTGCTCATTAACAGAGTAAAGTCTTAAAATGGATCTGATTAAAATACGAAGAAAGCTGTACGGTATTCCCAGGACAGCACTCATCAGACACATATCCGGCTAAAGCTCTACTAAACTTGGATCAATACCCAAGTTGTTAAATGTTTAACAGCTTTGGAATTCTCCAACAGAGCTAATTAAACATTTATGACGACGATAGCTGAGAAGAAGATTTTGATAACATAAGACTTCGGTAAATCCTTTTCCAAATTATAAGAGATTGTTTTAGATTACAAATATTGTCGAAGACTCGACCGTATATTTATACCTTTTATCTCAGTACACTGAAAGACAATCAACTAATGCTGGCATTCCCTACTCCTTCTTACACTACAAGGTTCAACTGTGATGCATACGCAACCAACTGTTTTTCTCTTCTACTTCGCCTATCTTGTTTATGTTCTGCCGCCATTCTATTCTCTTCTTGTCATCCGCTCACGGGCACTCACCGCGGCTCTCATTCTCTGCTCGCGTCATACCCTCGAACAAATTATCACTTTTAATATATACTATGATGCTCACGCGTAAATTGTCATTTTCAATACTTCCCCTCAATTTACTAGCTGTAGACGACTAATCATCTCCTGAAACTTAATCTTCATCAATGCTTTAGTGAATACGTCCGTGATTTGTTTATTTGTCGATATGTATTTTTAAAAATTAACGTCTTATCCCTAATCCAAACTCCTAATGAACATATATTTCACATCAATATGTTTTGTTCTTTGATGTTCACGCGGTTCTTCCGCAATCCGAATGCATGGCTGGTTGTCCTCAAATACCGTAAATGGAATTGCGGTTATCCCAATCTCACGCAGTAATTTGACCAACCAAATTCCTTCCTTTACACCGTGGCACAGTGCAATCAGCTCGGCTTCCGTTGACGACAGGCTTATGATCTCCTGCTTCTTTGATGACCAAGATACGATGTTTCCGTATACGTAGAACACCTGTCCTGAAATCGATCGTCGTCATCTTCATCATTCGCGTAGTCAGCGTCCACGTATCCTTTGAGTGGCACAACGTCATCCTTCTTCGCCAATACGATTCGCATAGTCTTTGTCCCCTGGAGGTATCGCAGTATTCGTTTGAGCCCCGTCCAATGTTCGTGATTTGGTGAGCTCTGATATTGACTGAAAATACTTATGGAAAAGGTTAAGTCCGGCCTTGACATTAATGTCAAGTATTGTAAGCAACCCAATAACGCCTTATATGGCGCTTTTGTCTCATCTCCGACATTCTTTTTCCATTTTACACTTAGGATCCATGGGAGTCCCAACAGACTTACAATTTTCCATACCATACTTACATAATATTTTGTTTATGTACTTCTCTTGTGATATTTCTAATATCCCAGCTTTGAAATCTCGACTGATGTCTAGACCGAGAAAATGCTTTACTTCACCTAAGTCTTTCATCTTAAATTCATTCGATAATTGACTCTTAATCCAATCTATCTGGGTAATATCTTTGCAAAAGATCAGGATGTCATCAACGTAAAGAATGATGTATATCCCTTTTGAGGTGGAAATATAAACGCAAGTATCTGAATTGATTCTTTTGAATCCCAACTTCTGTTATGAAGCTATCAAACCTGAGATTCCAAGCACGACTTGATTGTTTGAGTCCATATATGGTTTGTTCAGTTTACATAGGTTCGAACTACCAAATGGCAATTTCATGTACACTTCTTCCTCTAAGTACCCATTAAGAATCACCGTTTTAACGTCCATTTGATGTATTAACCAATCATTTTTAACAGCAAGAGAAAGAAACGTTCGAACTGTTGTCATCCTTGCTACTGGTGCAAAAGTCTCTCCATAATCCAAACCAGGACGTTGGGAACAACCCTTCGCCACAAGTCTTGCTTTATATCTTTGATCATCTTTGATCGTAAATAACCACATGGAGTTCACAGGCTTGCGATTATTTGGAATGTCTTCCACTAAAGTCCATGTATCATTTTCACATAAGGATTTCAATTCCTCGTCAATGGCAACTTTCCATTTGCTCCAATCATGTCGCTTTTTAAGCTCGTCTACTCTCTGAGGAACTTCCCCTGAATTACTTGATAAAAGAAAACTAGTCTCATAGTCTCTTAACCAGGCAGGCGCCCCTCCGAGAACGTTGACCAAGATTCTCTGTCTCAGCCGTCTCCTCATCAGTGTCGTTTTTAGCATCATGAAAAATATCAATATCATCTTCAATGCTCTCCTGATTCTCTATTTGCACAGACACAAACTCAGGATCCAGAACAATATCTTGTTCAGGTGTAGCACCTGTTGGTAAAACTACCTCGAAAGACGCATTATTCACATCTATTGGTAAATCTACCACAACGCCATTCATTGTTTGGGGTCATTGGTAAATCTCACCTCCCAATGCATTCATTGTTTGGGGTCATTGGTAAATCTACCACACAGCGTTCGTTATTCACATTTATTGGTAAATCTACCACAACAGGATCATTGTCACATCCATCCATTCTTTCATTAAGTTGTTTGAAGTAGTAGCTTGATTCGTCAAAGACGACATCTCTGGAAATGATAATCTTCTTTCTATCATTATCCCACAATCTGTATCCATTTGGTGCATAACCAACCATACAAACTTTCCTACTCTTCTTCTCCAGTTTGGTTCTATGTTCCTTATGAACATGTGCAAACGCAACACAACCAAACGTTCTCAACTTGCTTACATCTGGTTTCTCATTGAACCACATTTCATATGGGGTCTTGGAACAACTTAAAGCACTTGTCGGACTCCTATTTGTTAAATATGCCGAAACATAAAGTGCTTCCCCCCACATTTCATAAGGCATTTCACTCCCGTGTAAAATTGCTCTTACCTTTTCCATTAACGTACGGTTCATACGCTCACTAACTCCATTTTGTTGCGGCGTATAAGGAGCAGTAGGAATCATTTGGATTCCTTTCTTAACACAGAAATCTCTGAACTCTCTCCCAAAATATTCACCACCGTTATCCGTTCGCAATCGACTAATTCTAGAAGAGAACATGGCAGTCGCCATCGCTTCAAATTCCCTGAATTTTTGAAGCACCTCACTCTTTGCTCTGATCAGGTAAACTACTACAAAGTGTGTGAAGTCGTCAATGAACGATACAAAATACTTATAACCATCATAAGTATCATCTGACATTTGGCCACAAACATCTGAATGGATCAACTCTAGCGGCCTACTGGACCTAACCCGCGGTCTGCTATCAAACGGTTTCCTCGACTGCTTTCCGTCTACGCATCCTTGACAAATGGATGTTTCAGTTGAAACGGATGCTGGGTGAACATGTAACCCTTCAACCATATTGTCCTTAACCAGTTTTAACAGGGAAGTGTCCCCCAAGTGACCATATCGTTCATGCCATAATCTCGAACAATTCTCTACCTTACTTACGTTTGCAAGATCTAGAAAATTCTCTGGATAAATATCTAATATATACAATCCTTCAGATTTCCTTCCTGTGAGAAAGACTTCTCTATTTCTGTTGAAAACCTCAACCTTACCGTTCTTAAAGATGATGACCATACCCTCGTCTTCGAGTTTCGATACTGATATCAAGTTACAATGTAACTCAGGAATATAGTACGCATTATACAATTTAATGAATTTATTATATTCGGTTCTCAACTGCAGATTTCCCATACGCGAACATTTTAGTTTCGTGCCATCCTGGGCCGTAGCTACCTTGACTTCCTTTCCCATCTCCCACAGTTCGTTGAAAATGTGAAGTTCACGTAGCATATGGTTTGACGCACCGCTGTCCAGGATCAAAGATTGTTTGGGAATCCCCGCAGGCAATCTATCAATCCTAGATCCCATAAACGATCGGACTGGAGTATAATACCGCTTCTCCTCTTCATGCCTGGCGAAAATGGCATCTCTTAGGTGTGCGCTGAATGGCAAGCCTGCCTCATGTCGCAGATGCCCAAGCCTTGGTAGGTCTAGCCGGGCCAACGGTAGCGACACCTTAAACTGGCCATTCTGCCGCTCTACCTCCACAGTGGTCGACGCTTCTGGTTCAGTAACCACTTCCTTTTTCTGTTGATCCAGGTGGAGGGATGCTTCGACTAACGCAGACAACAAGGCTACGTTCGCCTTGTCACTCCCCTTTTTATGTTTATTGGCCAAGCAATTCTTCTTCACGTGGCCCATCTTGCCACAGCTATGGCACTTATAGCCCGAATAATCCCGTTTGGTGTTGAATGGTTTGCGGTTTGGATTCTTGCGTCCAACAAAGGCAACCTGTTTGCGTTCCATATCCTCGGCGTTTCGGTCCTTGCTGGATGATTTATCTGCGTCAAGAAAAATACGTTTGACTTGATCTAGTGACATTTGGTTTAGTTCATCTTTTCGAATGACAGATAGAGCACCTATTAGGTGATTGAATTGTTCAGGAATCGCAACCAATAATGTATTTAGTTGATCTGCTTGTGAAATGACTTCACCCATACAATTCAATTGCCTAATAATTTCTGCATGTTCAGTAAAAAGTTGCTGCAAAGATTTAAAACCCTTGTTACGAAGCAAATACAATTTAGATCGTAACCCAAGCATGGCCGTAGCACCATGCTTTTGATAAGTTGCTGTTAATTTATCCATGATGGATTTTGCATACTGACATTCCAAAATATGCGCCATCGGATCATCATCAATTGCCATAAGCAATTCATTTACTGCCAACTCATCATCTTTAACCCTTTTGGCAAACTTTTCTTCTCGTTCACGCTCTTGTTCGTCTGTCCCCCCTTCAATTGGCTGAGCATAATCCTCGTCTACAGGGGTTCGCATTAGAGTATGATCAAGTCCTTCTTGTTTTAATAGATGTTCCATCCTTTTCTTCCAAAAAGGAAAGGATTTTTCATCCCCTTTAAACACGGGAATAACGACTCGTCGAAATCTATTTTCCATAATGCTGGAACCTGATAAATGTTTACAAAAAAATGTATCGGTCTTTGTTCAACAGAAATCTCCGCCTTGAACAACCCTATCAAATTTGCTCAACAGAACTCTCCGCCTTTAACAGCCCTATTAACTTTGTTCAACAGAAGTCTCCGCCTTGAACAGCCCTATTAACTTTGTTCAACAGAAATCTCCGCCTTGAACAGTCCTATCAATTTTGTTTAACAGAAGTCTCCGCCTTGAACAAAATTGCATCTGGTGGCACAGCAACTCTGGGCCCATAACCTGTTAAATGTTTAACAGCTTTGGAATTCTCCAACAGAGCTAATTAAACATTTATGACGACGATAGCTGAGAAGAAGATTTTGATAACATAAGACTTCGGTAAATCCTTTTCCAAATTATAAGAGATTGTTTTAGATTACAAATATTGTCGAAGACTCGACCGTATATTTATACCTTTTATCTCAGTACACTGAAAGACAATCAACTAATGCTGGCATTCCCTACTCCTTCTTACACTACAAGGTTCAACTGTGATGCATACGCAACCAACTGTTTTTCTCTTCTACTTCGCCTATCTTGTTTATGTTCTGCCGCCATTCTATTCTCTTCTTGTCATCCGCTCACGGGCACTCACCGCGGCTCTCATTCTCTGCTCGCGTCATACACTCGAACAAATTATCACTTTTAATATATATGATGCTCACGCGTAAATTGTCATTTTCAATAGACACACACACCAAACACCAAAAAAACCGAAAACACACGCCGGCCCCCCCCCGCCCCGGGGCAGATTAGGAAGAGGGTGAGGAGGAGGTGGTCGTGTTAACAGCCCCGCTGAACGCCGCGGAACCCCCCCCCCCCCCACCAAAAAAAACCGGAAATTTGGAGGAAAGGGGTGGGGTTGGGGCGGGTTTGTTTTTTTAAAAATGGTTCTGAATTCAACAGCCGACGGGAGTGAAAAAAAAATTTAACTATGTTCTGTTCCCCCACGTAAAACCACACAGAGAAGATACTGTAGAGGCCACACACAAGTATGGTTGATTTATTCAGAAGAAAACAAAAGTATGTTAAACATCGAGTTTGATGAACGATTTAATCCAACAGTAAGGATGCCGTTGGGGTCAATAAATCATATTAAAAATTTACAAAACTGTTACTTAGATTTTTTATAAACAAACACACATGAAGATTTCTGTGTTAGTGAATCTCTCTCTCCTTTATGGAAAAATGAAGCTTTTCACACAGCAATAGAGTATTCTGTGTTTGTGCGAAAGAACCACAACCCCAACGACTGTGATAACGAGGATGTATTGGATTGCAAGAAAGCTAATGATGACAACATTAAGTTCAAACTGAGTAGAGCGAATTGGAATCCATTTTAAAGGATCAAGAAAATCTTGAATGTGTAGTAGAGATCTTTTATGAATTGTTGATGGAAATAATTCAAGAGGAAGGTCCACTAACGAGGAGACGATGAAATTATTGCTCTAAAAATCCAATTTGGTTCAACAAGCAAATAATTAATTTAAAAACTATAAGGGACAGTCCAATGGGGTTGTACGCAAAGTTGACGTAGGACTACGCAGCAATCTAATTCCCATACACGGCAGGGCCATTCGCTAACTGGTTTAAGTCAGTCCTGAAAAGGGCCAAGAAATTTCTATTGTACACTCTTTTGGTTGCTCTTAATAATGATACGGCCCCGGTTATATTTTCAACGATGGTCGAGAGGGCCACTATCTTTAACGCGTAGAAGATAGTTATGGATCTGTTGGTTCATTGGTTGTTCAACGTGCTTTGCCATTTACTCCGGGCGTTACGCGGCGTTTAAATCAATGCCATGTTCAGCCGGGGCGCGGTAATTGAAATTAATTTCAAGCAGCACAAGAGAAAATTTCAACCAAATAAACCCTTTTAGTTGGCAAACTAATTTGGTCGAAAAGGATGGATTTAGTTGACGGGGGAGAAACAGTTCGCGATTGAACTTGGACTTTCTTTCTTGGTTCATTTCCTCTTCATTGCGGGTGGCCATCTGCAGGTGACGTGGGATGATTGATTCTTGTCTAGTTGTCACGGGCGGCTTTTTCCCGCCAACTCGTAGGCTTCAGCCCCCCCCCCCCCCACCCCCAAAACCCCCACCCCCCCCCCCCCCCCACCCCCCCCCCCCCCCCCCCACCCCCCCCCCCTCCACCCCATACAAACACAAAAAAATACTTTTCCTATATATTATAAAAAAAACATAAAATGTTATTTCCCAAAAGAAGGCGGTACCAACGAAGGCACCCAAGTAACAATTTTAGTTTTATACCAGCCGTATAGCACTCCTCCGGCTTTGTTGATAAAACTACATTCAAAATTGTTTTGTCTACCAACACCTTCTCTATGCTTCTTTATAGCCAAAATTTGTACAAAGTGGCCCACTCTATAGACGGTTGTGAAGACAATTTAATAAAATCTTTATAAGACCATAAAGATTTTGAAAATATTCTAGTGATAGATGCTATGACCACTTGAGAACCTTCATAAAACCTATTGGCTGCAAAATGGCCACAGCTATCAAATTTAACTGTGATATCGTGGTTGGTTTTTTTGGTTCTGCTTTGTTCGATTCTCTGCTCTTCTGATTCATTTAGCAGTAAATAATATCTGAGAAAAAAAGTCTGTGGGAAATTTTGTTTCATTGCAAAATATCCAAAACAAATTTAGATTTTTACAGCGTAGCATGCTCCAAATCAGATGCGCATTGAATTTTATGGTGAATATTGGCACGATAAGAGCCGAAAATTAATGCGCCTCAGAAATTATGCGCGTTTACAACAACAAACACAAAATAAAAACAAATTTATTCGATAAATTAAACATGAATTTCTTGAAAATTGATGAAATTCAATAAAGTTATCTAAAAGAATGTAGTAGTTGGTTTCCGATCTACAGTTCATTTGCATTACATTTAAAATTTGGTGCATTTATTTCTCCACATTTCTATTATTTCTAATATTTCAATATGGCGATTGGAAAAAAAATCACATTTCTGCCATAAAGCCAAGTTACCTTCGCAATGACTACTTTAAAACTATTTGGTTCTTTGGTGGCTTTCCTCAGTGCCAATTTGCTGCCTCATGCATTTACTGGAGGCAAAATGGTTTTAAAATGCTTTTTCAACTGACCATGATAAGATAATATGAATTAGTCCTAAAACGGCATTTCAAAACAGCGAGTCAAAAATGAGTTCATAAAGTTGAAATAAAACCTTTGATAGGAATAAAAGGAATTTGAGAAAACGAGGTTTTAAGATCGTTTTAAACAAGCTGTGTAGGTTCTCATAAACCTGACTAAAATATGAAACCTATTGGCACCTCTTGGTGTCATAATAAAACCAAATTGATTTCTTGTGACTTTGTTAAAACCTTAGTAAAACTTAATAAAGCCGGATGGTTTTGGCAATGTTATGTGCTACAAATTGCATCAAAGGGGACGAACTTCAATTATTGCGCAACAATTATTTAGTTTTAATTATTACACGCTAGATGGATGATTTTCTTAACCGAAACATTCCTAATTTGCATGCCACCGCCAGCAACTAATCCGCTATGCATAGTTAGGAACTACAACGAACTCAACCACATGGTCGGTCTGAAGTGTCGCAGTTCGGTTCGAATTATCCGTTCTAGAATTTCGTTCGTTGGTTGTTCAACGTTCTTTGTCATTTACTCCGGGACGCGGCGTTTAATGAATGCTATATTCAGCCGGGGCGCGGTAATTGAAATTAATTTGAAACAGCACAAGAGAAAATGTTAACGAAATTTAACTCTTTAGTTGGAAAATTGATTTGATCGTCCTGAAAAGGACGGATATTGTTGACGGGGGATAAAAATGGTTCGCGATTGAACTTGGGCTTTCTTGTTGGTCTTCTTGGTTCAGTTCCTCGTCGTTGCGGGTGGCCATCTGCAGGTGATGTGGGATAGTGGATTCTAGTCTCGGTTTTCCCGCCAACTCGCAGGCTTCAGCAGCGAGGTTGACGGCAGCAACTGTTCGTCAGTGCACCCTTCAGGGTGCTTGTTGCTGCCGACTGCGTTCCTTCGGCAGATTTATACACAGCTTCACGACTGCCGTAAGACTGAATGAAAATGCGAAGGTGTACCTCTTAAATAACATTCATGACTGCCTAGGAGACGTTCCTTACTTGAATATGAAGTCTGTGCTAGGATTATACTGTGCATTTGGTAAATTTACTCTGAAAAATCGACATTATAAAACATCACCTTTTTTTTTTTTTTTTTAATCTTTATTTTACGTCGGCCTATTTCCTCACATGGTGACAATTACCGACGCCAGGAAGACGACTCCACCACCTGGACCCTACCTAACGACTCATGAATATGAACCGGGACCAACGGCTTTACTTCCCTTCCGAAGGAAGACGTGACTAGATTTTTTCGCCTCAGAAAAACCACCGACGTCGACTGGGATTGAACCCAGACCCACTGGGGTGCCAAGTAGCAGTCACGCTTACCACTACACCACCGACGCCGGCAGAAACATCACCTTGTATTTACGTTATTTTCAATAGCCTTATTTTGAAAATCAATCAATTCCAATTTTAAAATTGATGCGTGGAAACATTCCAGATGGATTGGTGCAAAGATTTTGAAAATCGGTCATGAAATGAATTATTTATTAACGTTCAAAACCTAAGCATATTTCGTGACGCTCCAAATTTTTGCACTCGCTACATGTACCCCTGTCCTACGTCAAAACTCGGAAGCAAAGAGCTCACAAAATGTACAGAAAACAAAATAATCAAATTAATTTGGGAAAATATTTGAATATTTTCGAACAACTTAATTTAGCTATTTCTTCTGCACTAACTGAGTATTACATAAAAACTGAAAAAGAAATTAAGTCATGTCCAAACAACTTCTTCACTTACGTCAAGACCAAGTTAAAATCGTGTAGCTTTCCCTCAAAAATGACTTTGGACAAAAAAGAAAGAGATAATTCAGAAGATAACCTGTAACCTTTTTGCAACATTTTTTGAAGAAACATATTGTAAATTTTCTGACAAAGATCGTGACTTTGAATACTTTTCATACTTTCCTGATTTTTCAAGTAATGTAGGGATCAGTCAAATTAATGTGCAAGATATTTTGAAAGGTTTAAAAGATTTAGACGCAAGTAAAGGTTCAGGACCATATGGAATCCCACCAGTATTTATGAAAAATTTAGCAACTGAACTCACATCCCTCTTATTCTGGCTGTTCAATATGTCACTTGAATCGGGAAAATTTCCAAATGAATGGAAAAAGTCTTTCTTAGTACTCATCTACAAATCAGGTAAAAAATCAGATATCAGAAATTACCGTGGGATTGCCATTATTTCGTGTATTCCTAAACTTTTCGAATCAATTAATAACAAAAATATGTTTAGTCAAATAAAGCATATAGTGACGGCTGCACAGCACGGTTTTTTTAAAGGCCGTTCAACTACTACAAACCTATTAGAATTTGTAAATTATTCAGTAACTGCAATGGACAGTGGTAATCACGTAGAAGCTCTTTACACCAACTTCAGCAAAGCGTTTGATAGAATTGATATTTCAATGTTGATTTTCAAGCTTGAAAAAAAATGGAATTGATATGAGACTCCTCAAATGGATTGAGTCGTACTTAACTGACCGCCAGCAAATAGTAAGATTCAATGAGAAAAAAATCAAATACAATCCATGTGACATCGGGGCTTCCCCAAGGCTCTCTTAGGTCCTCTTCTTTTCATTTTATATGATAACAATATTTCATTAATTTTAAAAAATCTCAAAGTTCTTATCTATGCCGATGACATGAAGCTATTTTTAGAAGTCAGTAAAGAAGATGTATGCTTTTCAGAATGAAATACAAGTTTTTCATAAGTGGTGTTGTAAAAGTCTATTAAAACTAAATGTTAAAAAATGTAATCACATAACTTACAGCAGAAAACAAAGTACACCAAGTGTTGCAATTGTATTAGGTTATCAACATGTTGAAAAATGTGATAAAATAAGAGCTTTAGGAATTATCTTAGACTCTAAATTAACATTTGTGGATCATTTAGGTACACAATAGTTCATAAAGCAAGCAATATGTTAAATTTTATAAAACGTTTCAGCTATCATTTTTAAGATCCTTATACAATTAAAACACAACAGTCCTGGCTAGCATACTCTACAAATAGAAGAATGAAAAACGTAAAGGTGATTGGAATATGAATGAAAGAGAGCTAGCCCGGAGAGAATCTCTCAATTGTACATTCGCCCTAATGAAAAAAAAACCCTAGACTTGATATTGCATATGTAAGGTCTATATTAGAATATTGTAGTGTTGTTTGGTCACCTTATATGAAAAAAAACATCACGAACGAATAGAGTCAATCCAAAAGCAGTATTTATTATATGCACTACGTAAGTTAGGGTGGACGGTGTTTCCTCATCCATGATATGAAGCACGTTGCATGCTTATCAATATTCAAACCTTGAAAGAGCGTCGGGAATATGATATGGTTCATTTGTAAATGACATCATTTCGCAACGTATTGACTCAAGTGATATATTATCAAAATTAAATTTCATCAAAATCATAGAATGTAAGCTAAAATGTAAATGATATTATGTAGTCTACATGTGATTGACGAATGAATAAATAAATAAATTAATAGATGTGACTCACAAGTGTGGGTAGTTTATTTCAATGGAATATAAAAATACGTTGAAATATCCAATTTGACGACCGATTTAAACCAAAAGCAACGATGCTGTTGGGGCCACTCACAAGTGTGGGTGGTAAATAGAAAAATACCTCATGTTACACATTATTAATTAATGATAAGATGTAGCTGTAAACCTCTAAAAAGCTCAACCGTTAGTTGATAAAAATATACTGAAATGTTAAGGTCATAATATAAGGAAATAACACGATGTTGCAAAGAAACACCAAACAATGCACATATAATAGTAATATGCAGCCACTTGCCTCTTCCGCCGCGGTGCCAGATGATTGAAACTCTGAAACGGCGAAAATTCCAACGTGATATAATGAAATAAATTCGATCACCCGGCAGCCCAGCAAAACAACAAAGAAAACAAAACCAAAATAAAAACAGTAAAAAAGACAGGAAATTCGAATTCTTTGACAACTCCCGCTTCACGCCGGGCCCACATATGATTCTCCATGTCAGTGAATCAGAAAATGTAGGATCACAAACAATTTAAGTTTCTGAATTAATTGCTTGGATGAAGAAAATTTGTTGTTGTCATCTCTTGATCAGTTGAAGCATGAGGTAGGAGCTTGTGAGGACCAGGGCTATGTTGCGAGGACATACTCTCCATCCCAGTTGTCGACTCACGCTTTTGCAGCCCTCACGCGTTCATCCATACGCACCTACACATAAACACACACACGGTTTTAAAACACACGCACACACACACATACATACACACATACGACCATACATACACACATAAATACTATTCCCCACATAGAACAAGTAGAACAATTTGAAAGTCCTCAATTTTGCATACTTACTAGCGCCACGTAGCGGTGGAATTCCAAACAAAACGGTTCTCCTTTTGAATGCTCTTGACCTTCTGAACAACTTTGCCGAAAACTAGAACTTTCTATCTTATCAGATAGAACGAGTTGAAAATGTTTAATTTTGCATGCTCACTAGCGCCACGTAGCGGTGTAATTCAGAACAGAACGGTCCATCTTTTGAATGCCCTTGACCTTATGAACAACTTTGCTCAAGACCGCACCTTTGCAGATATTAAGGGTCTCGAGATGAATGCATCTGCATTATCCCCACACACATTCCGGCCCTTCGCTTGCCTCTTGAACCTTGTTGGGCTACCCGAGCAGGGACGAATAACTTGATAACTGGACTTGGTATTTAAAGGGCGAACACGAAATTATTGCGACACATTCAACAGGGCATAACTTTTTTACCATTGGGTAAAAATCAACCAAATTTTGCACACTTTCTCATTGATGTGTATTGTTTACATGCTGTCAAACTCGAAGTCGTGTTTTTCGATTCAACGAAAATGGAGGTGAACCAACGCGAGTCGAGAGAACAAATTCTTTCCAAACACCTGGAATTTCCTGACCTGTCGCACCGGCAGTTGGGAAAAATGTTGAACATTCACCATTCAACCGTCTCCAGAGTGTTGAAGCGGTTCCAGGAGCGGTTGACGTTGGACCACGGCAAAGGAGCTGGAAGAAAACCGGGACCGGAGAACAAAAAGACGGAGGGAAAGGTGAAGCGGATGATTAAAGCAAATCCCAACGTCTCAAGCCGTGATTTGGCTAAAAAGATCGGCATGTCGCAGAGCTACGTCCAGAATGCAAAGAAGAGAGCTGGACTACATACATACAAGGTACAGAACTTCCCAAACCGCGATGAGCGGCAACAATCGACGGCTAAAACTCGGGCACGGAAGCTCTACGAGAAGATGCTGACAAAATATGGCTGCTGTGTGATGGACGACGAAACGTATATAAAAGCCGATTTTAAGCAAATTCCGGGGTTGGAGTTTTTCCCCCTCAAGAGCAAGTTCTATGTGGACGACAAATTTAGGAGGAAGAAAATTGCCTCCAAATATCTCATTTGGCAGGCCATCTGCTCTTGCGGACTGAGGAGTGAGCCTTTCGTGACAAAGGGCACAGTAAATGGCGAGATCTACAAATCTGAGTGCCTCGAGAAGCGCCTTTTGCCGTTCTTGCAGCAGCACGACGAAGCTCCGCTATTTTGGCCAGATTTGGCATCATGCCACTATTCTAAAAGTGTCCTGGAGTGGTATGAGGCCAATTCTGTTCATTTTGTTCCAAAGGACATGAATCCGCCAAACTGTCCGGAGCTGCGCCCGGTGGAGCAGTACTGGGCAATGATGAAGCGGGAACTTCGGAAGAGCAAGAAGACAGTCAAAGACGAGAAGGACATGTTAAGAAAATGGAAAAAAAAACTGAGAAACTGGTACCGGATGACACTGTAAAGACTTTGATGGAGGGCATCAAGCGAAAATGCGTTCAATTTTACACTCAAGGCTCCATCGATTAACTTTTCTTTTGATTTTTGAAGTAAATATATGTATAAAACTACCCTAAAATTTTGGTTTGATTCTAAACATTATAAGAAAATTGGCATTACATTTTCGGTGTCGCAATAATTTCGTGTTCGCCCTTTAAGAGTACTAATTAGGAGGTAAAATACCTGAGGATAATACCACAACATTGTTATGCGAATACCAAATTGAGGTGAGACAATACCAAAACAGTACTTCTCTGGTATTCCCAGGTATCCGTAATAACAAGTTTTGTTCATCTAGAGATATTTTGCTTGCAATTCTTAGGTATTTAGTTTAGGTATTTTACGTCTTAATCTGAGCTCTTTAATTCCAAAGCCAGTTATCAAGATCAAAATTAGGTATTCATATGTTGATGTCTCCTGCTCGGGTATCCATTCCACTGATCACAAAATCTTCTAAGTATTTTTCATTGCAAAAGACGCGTTTTTTTTTACACGGATTTCGGAATTAGCATGGTTTTTTTTAACACGGATTGAAAAGCGAACAAAAAAAAACCGCGTTAATTCCGGAATTCGTGCAAAAAAGCCGTGCAAAAAAAAAACGTGTAAAAATTACCGTCTAAAAATACCTTAGTGTAAAATGAATAGAATGAAAAAAAAACCAATAAACTCACTTGAATTTGAGGTGAATCGGCCTTAAAATAATTGAATGTCAATAGGTACAGCTTTGCAACGATCTTTTGAAACCATTAACAAATTAAATTAATCCGAATGAAGTCATCGTTTAAAACGGCTAATTCAATCTTCGCAATTTGAACAAAAACAACATGTTCTAAAATGAACCCGACATTCGCTTTGTCATCTGATGTTTTGTCGAGCAAGGTGAGTAAAGGTAGGAGTTCTAGTTTTGCCAGTATACAAGCGAGAAGCTCGTGTGGGAAAAGGTCCATTTTCAGTGCAAAATGTACACCCCCCCCACCCACAAAAACACACCGCACCCCACCACCCCACAAAACACTTTTTAAAACCCCAAACACAAACCAATTACACCCTTTTTTTCCACCCTTTTTTCTTGTAAGCATACTCATAGGCTGTTTCATAGAAAAATCCTTTATGACCGAATCATTAGTTGGATATATTAAAACACGTATTACATACTCACCTTGATGCCGAGGATGTTCTGGATATCAAATAAGCAAGGGAAAAAGAAGAGCAGACGATTTTTGAATGAATTTTTAATACGCGTCACCGCTGTCATGTGAGCCGCCGCCAAATCTTCCGTCGGCGAAACAAACAAAAAAGCTGACAATTTTCACAAAGAAAGTGAAGATTCTGATGGTTCTGGTTATGTTCTGCAATCGCGTATGTGTGGGTGTGTGTATGTATATGCGATGCCTTATGAAAAAAAATAGGAAAGAACCGAAGAGCGTGTTTTCTATCCCCTCAAGGAAAAACACCCGACGACCTCGAAGGCGGAAGGCAGCCAGCCCTGATTTATGCTTCGTTGAATTCAAGAAAAGGAAGCACGAAGCACAAGTTTCATTATCATACACATTATGCTTAAGTTCACATACGAGCACTGGCGGGAATTCCATCTATAGCTTAGCTGCTGCTGTGTTAGAAGAAGAAGACACCATTTTCACAGGGTCGTTTCACACATGCACAAACAAACGGGTGTCGTCCCCCTTTCAACGGAGCTTATCCATTTGCAAATGCTCTGAAGTTTCCTGGGATCAATAGCCCGCTCGGTTCGTAAAATTTTAAATTCTAAGTATGCGATCCTTGTCACTGGAATCAAAATTTCCCAGATGGGATGGATCCAAGCTAAATCACAGACAAGCGGATGTGATATTCCCGTCATTCCAGAACACCAGTGGTGCCATCTATGTCTTTTGATTAGCCAATCAAACTTAAATCTTAAATCAGCTGAATCTGCATTTATTCTATTTCTTCCAATCAATCACTCACGCTGTCCCGATCGATCGGCAGCGAAAGAGAAGGGAAATTATTCCTAAGATGGCAATTTTCCGACTCATCCAAGCGATTCATCAGCGCGCCGCGTCGCCCGAATCAAAGCAAATAAACAATCGAAGTGTTTCGACGCTGCGACAAAGCCGGGCTCTTTATTCGCTTATCGCTAAACGGGCGGCAAACTTTCGCAAAGTTAGTACCTCATTTTGTCACCCTTATTTGTGTCACATTAACACATCCACTGACTGCTACAACTAGATGATGATGATGATGTTGATGATGCTTTTGCTGCTGGTGCTGCTCCTTTGACAACAGTCCTCAGAATCAATTTTACGGCTTGACACAAAACGAATGGCTGATGATGGAGTATGTCTTTTATTGCCTCCCTTTCGCCCAATTGGGGAAGCTGGGTGCCGGAGGTATTTGATTGGTTCGACGAGATCGACTTTGGGGGATTTCTGCCATAAGCTCTTCCTTTTCTCTCTTCTTTGGTCGGCTTGATGTCATCCGAGAAGGATGAGACGAGGCGCTCAGCACGGCATATAATAAATAATAAAACAGAAATAAAATTGATCGGCTAAAAAACGGCACCGAAGCTGACAGGTACGAACCGGTGCGGGACGTGTAGTGCCATGTAGCAAGCAGTCCTTTGTGTATGGTCCTTAGCCCCGGGAGGCAGAAGTCGAATCAGAAGAATCGATGACGACGCTCCCCGGGAGTCTTGTTTCAGTTCGGTTCTCAACATTCACCGAGAGCCAATTTCTCTGCGCTATCTATTGTCAGAATTTCACTTGTTATTTTATTACGTCTCGTAACGTTATAAATCATTTGCTCCTTTCGGGTTTTGGGCGATTTGAGCTTTTATATTTCGGGTTACCGTAACGTTTTTCACTGGTCGTGTAGAATCGATGGAGGTGGGGAAGTTTGCAACGTTTCTCCTGAACTAGATGGAGCGCAAAATGGTAGAATTAATTTACAATTGCCATTCATAGAAATTGGAAACAATTCCCCGAACCCTCGCAGCGGTTTGATTCCTGAGTTATGGTAGAAAAACAGGTAACTATGTTCGCATAGTTTTGCCGGGACGGTTGAGCATTGAAAAACCATGTACCCAGAAGTCTGTTCAAGCTAAATACCACGAACAAAATGAATTCGTACTAGCAGGATTGCTATTGGTATACACTCTAGTCTTTTTTTACACGGGGGATACGTACCGTGTAAAAAAAAAACAGTGTAAAAAATAACCGCGTTATTTCAAATATCGTCGTAAGAAACCGCGTTATTCCGAAAATCGTCGTAAAAAACAGATTTCTTTGAAAAATCGTCGTAAAAAAACCGTCTTATATCGAAAAACATTGTTATAACTAATAACTGTGAACGTGCATATGCCTTGTTTCAAAGTATATTGCATTGTTGAAAGACAAAATTCATGGTTAGCATTAGTTTATAGCTAAAACAGGATGAAATAATCCGTTATTATCAGTATTTATGTATTTATAGTCAACTTTCCATACATCGATATTGAAGGGACCATCGAGATAGAGAGAGATCGACATTCAGATTGAGACATGCCCGGTTTCAATCGCTTTTACTCAGCCATATTCAAAATTAAATTTTCGATAATATTTTATTTACGTGTGCATCCAAAATAAGAAAGCAAGATTGTAAATATTGATGAATGCGATTAGCGGAATAACTGTAACGATGATTCAAAGGCGGAGGTTGGTATCTTCCATTGAATTCCAAGTACTTTTTTTGTTATCTTGATAGATACGTATTTCATCTACAATGTGCAAACCTCTTCAGTGTCGTACTAATGTTCGAACATTAGTATGAAACTGAAGAGGTCTGCACATTGTAAACGAAATACGTATCTGTCAAGATTTCAAAAAAAGTAGTTGGAATTCAATGGAAGATACTAATCTCCGCCTTTGAATCAAGATTGTAATGCAATTTTGCATGCTTTTGTTTCGTTTCTCGTAATGGATCGTAACCCAGACAAAAAAATGCAACATTGGTCGTGGGCAAAAAAGCCACACATAAATTTACTTTAAAAAGTCAATGTATGCGTGGGGTTGCACAGTGTGTTAGTTATGGAATGTGAGAATGAACGTCCAAAAGCTCACAAAAAAAAAAAAAATCTTGGTCCATAACCGGGAATCGAACCGGAGCCGCACAGTGGTCGGAGAAGCCTTTTTTCACGGCGAAATTAATAACTTCTAAAGGTTACGTTTCCGAGTCATGGTGTCTTCTATAAAGTTGTATTTGAAAAACATGTCCATCTTGTGGTGATCTTTTTGTAGTTCCAAACTTTACCGCTAGGGCAGCGCTGTTACTAACTTCTTAACAAAGCACAATAGAACGGTGATGTCAAACACAAGTTTGTAGGGCATACAATTTCAAGCCACTTTGCTCAAGGCATCATTTTTTTAGCTCTTTATTTGACCATGATAGAACTAATTTTCTGCTTTAACTTAGGGTGTCTCTAAAAAAATGAGTTTTTTTATTCTAACTTTTTTGTTTCTCATTTTAAGAAAAGTTAATGTCCAAACAAAATATAGAGAACATTACAGCGCACATTTTTGCTTAACTAAGATTTTAAATACAACTTATCATTCAAAAGTTAGGGGTAATTTTAACTAAAAATATGCGTTTTTTCTTTTCGACCTTATGATTGTTTGGGCGAGAATTGGCCAGAAAACCATCAAATTTTTGTTTAAATGCATATTAAGGAACATAATTCTATAAAAATGAGCCAGGGTATTCCTGGGGCACACGAGCGGGGACTGCTTAGAACCGGACATGTTTTTCGTTAAAATCACCCCTAACTTTTGAAAAATTAAATATAAGCAAACACTTAGTTCAGCAAAACCATGCATCATAATTTGCTCAACAATTTTTCTGAAGAGTATTTTTTACTAACATTTTAAACTAAAAAGTAAGAATGAAAAAACTGATTTTTAAGGGACACCCTAATCTAAACCAGCAAAATAGCTCCGAACTAAAGCAAGCGCCGAACGCTCCAGTCGTGAATGAGCAGCTTGTGGCGTGTTTTATTGGCTTTGTCTGCGTAACTATACAGCATTCAGTTTTGAAATTTCCATTGGTGTGAAGAGTTTTATCAGCTACGTTTGGTGTGACGATTTGAACGAAAATGATTTCATTGGGATATTCAAGTTCGATTGATCGAAGGTTGTGTTTTTGCTCTCTCGTTGCGAATATTTTTTTTTCTCAGTTTTGCTTTATCTCATCCGTTTTCTTGCAATTGCGCGTCTGGCTCCTATATCATCGCCTGCGCTTCCTCATCTACAAACAAGAAGGAAGCACTGCAAAGTTTTTCAAGTTTCCCCGCTCGACCTAAAGACTGTATTCGATGAAATTTGGACACACGCAATTGTTCGTAACTTTTTAGTGTGTGGGTAAAAATTATTGAAATTTTAACTGAATGTATTTCATTGTGTTGTGTCAATTGTGTAATGAGTTTCGTGAAAATCGGTCGAGTGATTTCAGTGATGGCTTCGAATGAAGAAATAGTGCGCCAACAAATTTTGGGCACTCACTTCGAAAACCCAAATGCTTCTCATCGATGGATCGGAAAACAGCTCGGAATCGCACATTCAACCGTATCTCATGTGATCGAAACGTTCAAGGACCGTAAGACAACCAAGCGGAAAAATGGTAGTGGCAAAAAACGTGGCACATCAAATCCGGAGAAGGCCAGGATTGAACCAATTTAAGCGTTATCCCAACATTTCGATCAGGGATGTTGCGAAAAAGGCGAAAGTTTCAGTTTGTTTTGTGCAGAAAACAATGGAACGTTCTGGATTACATGTGTACAAGGTCCAGAAGGCACCAAACCGGAGCGATAAACAGAACTCGGTGGCCAAAACTCGTGCAAGAAAACTGTACAGGGAGTGGCTCACAAAACCGTTCTGCATTGTGATGGACGATGAGACCTACATTAAAGCCGACACCAAACAAATGCCAGGTCAGGAACACTACGTCACCACCTCTAAGTTGGCCGTTCCGGAGAGTGTACGGAAGAAGAAACTGTCGAAATTCGCCAAAAAATTCCTTGTCTGGCAAGCGATCTGCGGATGTGGCAAAATGAGTCAGCCCTTCATCACCTCTGGGACCGTCAACGGACAAATCTACAAGGACGAATGCCTCCAAAAACGAATTCTGCCCTTCTTGAGATCTCACGATGGCCCGACACTGTTTTGGCCGGATTTGGCATCTTGCCACAATGCCCGGCCCGTCTTAGACTGGTACAAAGATAATAATGTAGTTTTTGTACCAAAAGACGTCAACCCTCCTAACACTCCGGAACTTGAACTAAAGAAAGTGTGGTTAAAAGTAAGTAAGCAAGTCGGTCCTATCATTGCCCAAAATTTGATGAAAGGGGCCAAGGCCAAGGTGCGGGCATTTGGGTTGGGAGAAGAGGTTCAATAAACCAATGATGTCAAAACTTAACAATTTAGTAGTACTTTAGTTCCAGAAAGTTTGAAAAGAATCGGGCTCAAGGAAAATTTTTGGTGACCTATTTTGTGTGTCCAAATTTCATCGAATACAGTCTTTAGAAGCGAAGCACATTTCTATTGTTGGTTTCTTTCAGTGAAGTTAATTTCTACGTATGTTCCAATAGGGAGAATTCAAATATAAATCGTGCACCTTCGATTATCAGGCCAACTTCAATGAAAAGAGCATATGCATTTAAAAAAGTACATCACATCATGATTTTTGTTGTAACATTTTTTTTTTGCTGTACGGATTCTGATGAAACCAAACCAAAATGAAAGGTTAGATTGATGCATTGTACTAATTAGAAAATGGAGACTCCAGAATGAGGCATTTAGCTAAAACAGCTCGAACTTCTTACAGAATTAACCAGTTAGGCTCAAAATCATACCGATGTGTGTGTGTGTGTGTGTGTGTGTGTGTGTGTGTGTGTGTGTGTGTGTGTGTGAGAGAGAGAGAGAGAGAGAGGGGGGGGGGGGGGGTGGTGAAAAATCATGTTACTATTGTTTCTCACCAACCATTGGAACCACTGGAAACTTGGTTTCCAAAATGGCATCGGACATCGATTTCCTTCCTCTACACGTCGTCTTCGTTCCGAGAATATCCATATTGCAGACTATTTGACATTTTTTCACAAACCGGAAGTCGCCATCTTGGATTCCAAAATGGCGTCGGACCTCAATTTCCGGCATCTACACATCGTCTCCGTTCCGAGAATATCCATATTGTAGACTATTTGACAATTGTTCACAATCCGGAAGTCGCCATCTTGGATTCCAAAATGGCGCCGGACATTGATTTCCGACCTTTACACGTCGTCCCTTCCGAAATACCAATATTGTAGAATGTTTGGCAGCTTTTCACAAACCGGAAGTCACCATCTTGGAATCCAAAATGGCGTTGGACATCGATTTCCGTCCTCTACACGTCGTCTTCGTTCCGAGAATATCCACACACAAATATTCGGCAAAATTCGCAAAATCATCTTCAACTTTCAGGGAGTAAAATAAAACATGTTATGAATATTTTCCCATGTTTGTTTTATTCAATTTCAATTCCCTATCCAAATGCACGAACCTTCTTCCTTACACTACTCATAAGGTCCTGTACAATATTTGGACCAACTTTCTTCTACGTGGCAATCCATTTTTTCTTCATATCTTCCTCCGATTTCACTTCCTTAGGATGCTTCCAAAGTGCCTGCTTCATGATGGCCCAGTACTATTCAATTGGCCGCAGTTCCGGTGCGTTCGGAGGGTTGAGATGCTTCGGCACGAAATTAACCGCCTTAGCCTTGTACCACTCCAAAACCTCATTCGAGAAATGGCACGAGGCTAAATCCGGCCAGAAAATCGTAGGACCATCGTGTGACCTCAGAAGAGGAAGTAGACAGTTTTGGAGGCATTCCTTTAGGTACACCTCCCCATTGACCGCTCCAATTGTCACGAATGGGGTGCTCCGCTTTCCACACGAACAAATTGCTTGCCAAATAATATATTTTTTGGCAAACTTTGACATCTTCTGCTTTCTAACGTCCTCAGGGACATCGAATTTATGATGAGCAGTGAAAAACTGGAACCCGCTGCTGTTCTTCCGACTTCATCTTCGCAACGAGTGCACATCTGCTAGTGAAACTTACACAGCGTAAACAAATTCACATTGAACTAATTCACCCAAAATTTCAATAGAAAATACCCAACGGGTAAAAAGTTACAGCCATTTAAAAGTGGTGCTATTTGATTCCGTACAACCTTTAAGATTGAAAGTGTGTAAGCAAGATGGATTAAAAAGATGTTAAAACCATCGTTCATTGTTGGATTAAAAAATCAATATGTATTATTTGATATAGCAATATGCTTGGAAATTACAACTTTTGTTTGTTCATTTCAAAATGGCCACCCCGTGCATAGATGCACGCCTTCCAACGTTTCGGGAAGTCGTTCACGATGGCCGCGAGATTCTTCGACAGATATTTGCTCCCAAACCTTTAAAAAGACGATTTAAGATGTTCTAGAAAAATTTATGTGGTGAACAGTAGGCTCGAGACTCAAAGATGGACCTTACCGAATGGTTCATTGGATTTAACTCAGGGGAATTAGCGTTCGTTGTAGAAAGATGAAAATGCGTTCGCATAGACTAATAGTCTCTTTTGCTACATGAGCCGGTAGCCCAGTCTTGTTGAAAAATCCATTCAGTTTTGCCGAAATGCTGCGATGCCCAAGAAGCTACTGTGTCAGTAAGTAGCTTCTGAGTTGCCGCTTGATTCACTTTCACCCCTTGTCGATGAAGATCAAAGGGGGTTTGGCCGGAATGACTAATTGTAGCCCAAACCATGATTTTTGGAAGCAGCAGGAAGCAACTGCCGATCATTTTGGTGGTTGTGATGCTGCTCAATTGTGAAAACTTTTCCATCGGTGAAAAGCACTGGCCGATAACGGTCCTCAGATAAGCGGTTCAGGAGAACCTTACCCAAGAAACAATTTTAGTTTTGCTCCAGCCGTATAGCATTCCTCCCGGCTTGTTGGATAAACCTACATTCAAAACTGTTTTGTCTACCAACACCTCATCTATGCTTCTTTTAAAGCCGAAATTTGTAAAAGGTCCCCTGGACAACAATAGAACGTGAATTTGGAGGGGTCGGCTAACACTGTTGGTTCATGCCACCCGCGCCACATGCCCCCGCAACTTAACTTGGTTTTGGTTGGTTTTTTTGTTTTGTTTGGTCGGTTTCTTTGCGCTTCTGATTCTTTAGCATTAATAAAGGGTGATACGGTCAAAATTTGGTCACGGGAAAACGCGTGTAAATCGGTGAAATCGTTTATTTAAAAAATCAAATTAAATTTCTTTTTCAAGTTCAATTAGTATAAAATTCAGGAAAAATATTCAGTTAGGCTTCCGCTTTTCCAAATCCGAATTGCCGGGCCTTACGCTTGACCCCTGCCATCAGATTTTGTACAGCCACCTTGTCCACCTTCTTCGCCGCAGAAATCCAGTTTGCCTTGAACTGCTGCTCGTCCTTAGCAGTTTTTTTGGTCTTCTTTAGGTTCCGCTTGACAATAGCCCAGTATTTCTCAATTGGGCGGACTCTGGCGTGTTGGGAGGGTTCTTGTCCTTGGGAACCACCTGCACGTTGTTGGTGGCGTACCACTCCATGGCCTTTTTACCGTAATGGCAAGATGCCAAATCCGGCCAAAACAGTACGGAACAACCGTGTTTCTTCAGGAAAGGCAGCAGACGTTTATTCAAACACTCTTTCACGTAAATTTCTCGGTTGACAGTCCCGGAAGCTATGAAAATGCTGCTTTTCAAGCCACAGGTACAGATGGCTTGCCAAACCAGATATTTCTTTGCGAACTTTGACAGTTTCGTGTGCTTGAAAATATCTGCTACCTTTCCCCTTCCTTTTGCCGTATAAAACTCCTGTCCCGGAAGCTGCTTGTAGTCGGCTTTGACGTAGGTTTCGTCGTCCATTACCACGCAGTCAAACTTCGTCAGCATCGTCGTGTACAGCCTCCGGGATCGCGCTTTGGCCGTCGTATTTTGTTTATCATCGCGATTTGGAGTCACTACCTTCTTGTAAGTCGATAGTCCGGCTCGTTTTTTGGCTCGATGCACGGTTGTAGACGATACACCCAGCTTATTTGCGGCATCTCGGAGAGATAGGTTAGGGTTTCGCTTGAAACTACCGGCAACTCTCTTTGTCATCCCAGCGGCTCCCGGTTTTCGATGTCCCCCCAATCCAGACTTCCTGGCTGTCGACAAACGTTCCCCAAACACTTTAATTACATTTGTAACGGTTGATTTGGCAACTTTTAGCGATTTTGCCAACTTTGCGTGCGAGTAGCTCGGATTTTCGCGATGCGCGAGCAAAATTTTGATACGCTGCTCTTCTTGCTTGGACGGCATTTTGACAACTGAAGAGTGAATTCCAAAATCAAAATAGGAGCAACATTCTACACACACACACCTTCAAAATGAGGGGTGTTCAGGTTTTTTAAATGCAAAATTGAAAGAAATACGTCAAGTTGATATTGACCAAATTTTGACCGTATCGCCCTTTAGTACCTTAATATTTTTAAGAATGAAGGAAATGTCATTTACGTACAAAATAAAAAGAAGGGGTCCTAAATGAGAGCCTTGAGGGATACCAGAAGTGACTTGAATAGGACTTGATTTCTTTCCATTTAATTTTATTATTTGTTGGCGGCTGGTTAAGTATGATTCAAGCCATTTCAAGAGTCCAGGTTCAATCCCATGTTTTTGTAGTTTGAAAAGTAGCATTGGTATGTCAATACGATCAAAAGCCTTGCTAAAGTCTGTATAGAGAGCTTCTACGTGGTTTCCATTATTCATTGCACTCAATGAATAGTCTATAAATTCAATTTGTCGAGGTTGAACGGCCCTTAAAAAAGCCGTGTTGCTTATCAGTTATTTGATTTTTGATTTGGAGAAATAATTTTTCATTGACAATTGCCTCGAAAAGTTTAGGAATGCAAGAGATAATGGCTACTCCACGATAATTACGTATGTCAGATTTTCGTACAGATTTGAAAATAGGGACCAGAAATGAGCTTTTCGAAATTGTTGGAAAAATTCCTGATTCCAGTGACATATTAAAGAGCCAAAACAATGGAGATGTGAGTTCCATTGCTAAACTCTTCATGAACACTGGAGGAATTCCGTCAGGTCCAGGACCTTTTGCGGCGTCCAAATTTTGTAATGCTTGGAAAATATCTTGCACATACAGTTGGAAAACGCCAATGCTCCCAGTAAATTCAGGGTAAAATGCAAAATATTCGCGATCGCGATCCTCTTCAGGAAATGTCGTATAGATTTCTTGAAAAAATGTTGCAAAAAGATTGCAATTTTTTTTTCCGAGTTATCACCGACACGTTCATCAAGGTACATTGTGGATGGAAAATTGTCAGATTTTAATTTGGTTTTTACGTAATTGAAGAATTTCTTCGGGCATGACTTTATCTCAAGTTCAGTTTTTGTATTGTATTCAAGTGCAATACCGATGGCTAGATTCAATTGGTCGCATATGTCCAAATAGTTTGCTAAATTTTCACTGCTGTTGAATTTTTTGAAAATTTTGTGAGCTTTCTGCTTTTGATTTTTTAAATTTTTGATTTGTCTGTTAAACCAGACTGGATGACTCGTATTTCGGTGACGTCGTTTTTTCTTCAAAGGTATTTCTTGCAAAATTATTTCCGATAAAATTTTATAAAAAATGTCTACAGCAGTTTCGACATTTCCTTCATTCTTGAAAATTTCCTGCCAGTTTACATTGTTTAGTTTGCTTCTGATGTTCGCATAATTAGCTAGTCTGTATTCAAAGACTTCTCCATATTCACAGTCGTTGGGTCTTTGATATTCATGTTTAAATAAAGAATATTCGATTGCCGTGTGACGCATTTCATTTTTCCATAATGGGTTCAGTGATTCAGTCACACAGACATCTTCTTGAATATTCGTGAGCAAGAAGTCCAAAAAACAATTTTCTTCATTTCTGATGTGGTTTACTTGATTAAGTCCAAGTTTTGCGATTTCGTCGAATATGAATTGCAAAGTAATATTCTCCCCAACGACTGGGAGTAAGATATTTTCATTTTCGGAGTCTAGAATGAAGTCAGCGTCGCGTTGATTAAAGTCCCCATAGATGTGCACTTTTACTTCAGGAGGAAGTTCAGATAAATTTTTTTCTGCACATTCGAAAAACTTTTCATATGTATTTTTATTAGCATTATATGGTGGAAAATACACAGAGGCAAATACGTGTGTTTCACCTGCTATGTGAGATTTCACCCAAACATGCTCAAATTCATTAAATTTTGATGAGAGAATTATTTTTGAGTTGAATTTTGCAGAGACGGCTACGAGGACTCCACCGCCTGACTTCTTTCCAGACTCAGGAAAATTCCTATCATTTCTGAATACGTTATACGCACTTCCGAAAATTTCTTCACTTTTTACACTTTCATCCCAGCTAGTTTCAGTTGCCAGAATAATCGAAAATGATGTACCAAGAAGATTTTTATGACTTTCCTCCATTTTTGCTGGGCTTTTCATGCGATTGAAATTTTGACAATAAATCAAAATCTCAGTAGCATTCTGTTTTGGTGAAGAAATTGTGGGAAGCGCGTCGGTTGATGAAATATTTACCGATATTGATGATGTTTCTTCTTAATATGCTGATGGTTCTCGTGTGGGTGTGTTGAGATCTCTCTTCAGTACTTTTGAACTTTTGAATAAAGGATACCATAATATATTTAAAATAAAAACTAATAAATGGCTTAAAAACTTTATCATAAAGTAGAAGAGATTATTTTCAATCTAATCCGTATTGCAAAACAGCTGTAGGAGGCATCCGATATACAAGCAGCACAAGGTCCCTTTTTTGTTTTGGCCTGATTTGGCGTATGCCCATTACGCCAAAACCACAGTACAATGGATGCAAGAAAAGGCAGTAGATTTCGTTGAGAAAGACATCAAACCTCCCAATTGTCCACAGCTTCGTCCAATTGAACGCTACTGGGCTATCGTCAAGCGCAACTGCCAGTGGTATGGAGTGCAAGACCATGGAAGAGCTCAGAGAGAATTGGTTCGCTGGTTCCAGAAAATGCGACAAAACTTCTGTCCAAATCCTCATGAGTGGAGTCAAATCCAAAATCAGTAAATTCTGGAAATAAAGATGTTTTCATTAATTTTTTTTTTTTGAATTGGGAGCGCAAGACTTGAATAAAATGATACAGTTTGTTTTCGATTTAGTCCTAAGTAAAACCTATTTAGTTATTTTTGTCCACAAGACCCCTTTTCGTTATTTTGGTCGTATTTTGCTTCAGCCACCCACTAGAGGGGCTGAACATTAATTTAAATTAATTTTAAAATTATTTTCAAAAACCATTTGCATATAGTTTGATTTTTTAATTTATACCTCAGACAAACACCGAATAAGGTTGTTGAAAGCTCCAGAATATCAGTGGAACATTTTTTCATCCCGTTTTCCCAACCACTAGGAAAATCGCAGTCTAAGACCTGTCCCATCTGCACCATTCGAAAATTACCCAGCTGCAACCAGATCCCTATTCCATTCCCCAAAATTGGCACCGATTTCCATCTGCTCCCGACCGGGCAGCTTGGGAAAATAAGTGTACTTTCGTTCCATAAAATTCAACCGGTCAGTGTATTGCGTTCCATATCTGATTTGCCACTCTAACCTTCCCTATACCCCCCCCCCCCCCCGCCTTTTAATCCACCGCCGCAATCGACCAACTGACCGACCTCCAAAACGAACATCGTTGTCGCCATGAACCGTCGCCGGCGATCCGCAATGCAGATGTGTACCCTTTTGCCAGCCTCGGAGTCAATTTTCACTGTTTGCGTAGCCACGTTTTGGGGCAGGTCCGGTAGTTGGCCACCATTGCTGCCTTCTTTTGCACCATATTACACAGTCAATGAAAATGAATGCCTTTTGGTCGTCATCCATTTGGCCACTGGGAGGGCTGGCTAGGAAGTACCATTTAGCAAATTGATGGAATAATGAAGTTGAATTTTCCGTGCATTTCGGTGAAAGGTAGCTATTTGGGGGCCGGTATGAAATTACGCGGCAAATATTATAATTTCCACTCGGTTCCAGTTCCAGCTTTGCTGTTATAAAGTAATATCCTTTTTGTAACTTTTTTCACGGAAATTTACGTTCCGACATTATTTGTACACACCGTACTGCCCGGTGACCCGGAGTCATACAACGTCCCAAGGAATTGAAAAGATAACTTTCCATCGTCAGCAATGTTCCGTTTCGGGGAAATCAATTCTGCTCCTCGTATACATGCGGCACAAGGAGGTGAAATTGAAAAGAGATTACATCTGTGAGAGGGGGGGGGGGGGGGCAGGGGGTGATGCACATTCTGACTGTGAAACCGATTGCAAGCTCTTTATGCTTGATAAATATCAGCAAAAGAATGGAATTCAAGTCCCATTCTTCGGTCCTCGATTCCTTTCGTCGCCCGGACCATGGAAGAAAGCGGAAAAGCGAGGAATCCTTTTCATTTCAACAGTAGCAGCAACCGGATGCCATTTTTTCCGTTCCAATTGCACCGACTGGAATCGTTCAATGACCAGCAGCTGCTGCACTGTCCATTCAGTGGATGGAAGTCGCACACAAAGAGGGATTTCTGTTGGAATCACTTTACGAGATTTACCAGCCGGTATCCGAGATTTCTATTATCCATCCATTAGAAATGAAGCCATCCATTGTAGACTGGTTCTTCACCCGAACACACACACACACACACCCACACACCTGTCGGTACCAGCTCATTCTTTCCTAGACTAGTTTCGAACTACCGGGGATGAAATTGTCATGAGATGTAATTTACACGCCTTGTTTGGTTTCGAATTATACACAATCAGGAGAGTATCGAAATCGACTTGCCCGAGGGAGGGACAAGCCCATATTTTCAATATGTCCCGTTTTCCCACGAATCCCATCGAAAGTAGTCGACCAAAAACAAGCAGAAGCAGCCGACCAAAATCGCTGAATTTCATTACCATATATATTGGCTTCGCCCCCGAGGGCTTCCCGGCATGCGAGCGTCGGAGGTGGGGATTTTTTTTTTCGGGGGCGAAAATAAGCAATCATTCTCGACTTATCTTCCACGAGGGCTTATGCTGCGGGCGTGAACAATGAGTGCTTCGATCCGGATTGCGCTTTCGACTTTAGTCCTTTTCAAGGCTCACTGTCGAATTTTATTCTTGAGTTGTTTCCGCGAGACAGCTAGATAGAGCGAGAATCCGTGCAGCTCGTTGGACGAAGGTTTGACAGGTGGGAATAGGTTTTTTTTCTCGTGGATCTGTACCTCGCCCGAAGAGGATTTAAAGAGGGTTTTTCTCCCGAGTGGAGGAGAATAGAGATTAACAAATTACACGCTGTAATGGAGGTTAGGATTGGGAGATGTATTTATCTTGTTGTGATCAAATTTGCGAAATTGGATTAGAAGTGTCAAGTGGATTGGAGACCGTTGTTTGACCGTTTTGTTCGTTAAAGACTGATTATTTAGAAGTTCAATGGTTTGGTTTTTTTGTGAAGAAAAAACCGAGGGAACTTAGTCGGATTCAAACCCTCTCTGCTGTTTTGCTGATTTAAATTTTCTCCGCCTCCAAAACCATCCCACCGCCCCCTACCACTGTTTGCTATCGAAAGCACCCCCACCCAACTCGAATTTGAATTCAAACCGAGCCAAAATATCCGTCATCAAACGTATCACAAAGCGACCCTTCAGTTTCGAATTCCTACCCTCCCGTGCTTGGGGCCCTTCGGCGAAAGTGGGAGAGAAGAAAGCTACAATTTTATGAATATGTAAACAGATTTCATCGAGTATCCGTGTCTCCACCGAGGTCGGGAGCTTTCTTCGAATTGCTCTTTGTCATAAACCGAGCCAACCACCCAAAGGCGCCGGAGAAAAGGATTATTCCCGTCCTCAGCTCGAGCGACCCGTATCCCATTTCAAAATCACCTTTCCTTTCCCTTTTCCCACTCCACTCCGCTCCGCAATGTTTGCTCAACCAAATACTTCAACTGGCATCGTTCCGTCATTGGAGGAAAAGGGTTCTTAGGAATTGTGTTTCCGTGTGTGTGCGTCGACAATGGAAAATACATAACTCATCCATATTTGTCAAGTTGCTAAAAATGACACAACCATCATCATAATCCTTTCCACTCGCTTAGAATTACTCTCCGTTTGATAGGGGGGCTTCCTGTCGCCCCGTACAGCTTCTCCAGAGGATTGGACCATTACACACCGCACTCGAAGATAAGGATTCAACATACAGCCTCTGCAGTTGAGGAAAGCCTACATAAAGCCCAGACTGAATGGATCAAAGGTTTGCTTTTCTAAAGCTGCTGTTGTTATTGTTGTTGATGATGACGACGACGATGATGATGATGATGATGATGATCCACATGCCATTGTGTGTCGTTCGAAGCACGTGAGTAGTTCAAGTGCTGGTGCCTCTGTGCGGCTGCCGAGACTTGGTTCGAAAAGAAGAGTCATACAAATCGATCCAATACAAGGCTTTTACCTCCTTAGGTTACGTAGCTGGAAGACTAAAGACTTTCATCCTTGTGGCCAGGGCAGTTTAGAGCTTCAAAGAGTACAAAGCAATCTCCCTGCATGTAGGCTGGTTGCTGAACGAAGATTAATCGGTCTGGCGAAAGAATGTCTCAATCGAAAGGAGGTTTTCATTTTACTCGTTAGGCAAGATGCAGCGACTCCGGCATCGATTTTTGCGGATACTTTACGGAGATTGAAGAGCATACACTTTGAATCTAGTGACAATCGTGCCTAAGTAAATATTCAAGCTGAAGACCAAAAGTAGCCTTGACTCGATTATTGGATTTAGAATAAAGCTATGTCCATTTAGAATCCCGAATAATAAAATCATCTGTACCTCGGTAACGGATTGACGTACAAATTAGTTTAATACATCAAAACAAAGGTAATCTACTGTTCTTTAAGAAAAAAATATCAATACAAATCATTTCTCTTTGTTTCTGATGAAAATTCGCATCTTCTTCTTTATTCCTCCCATCTAACGCTGCACAAATCCGGATTTAACTTCCTTGGCACATTTGTTCCACATTTTGGTCATCTGAGTCGCGTCCCGAGCCGTTTTTCCACTTTTCTTAAGCTTCCGCTTCATTATTGCCCAAAATCTCTCGATGGGCCGGAACTGCGGGCAGTTGGGTGGATTTATGTTTTTATCGATGAAATCTACGTTATTATCGCGGTACCACTGGATGACTTCCCGGCTGTAGTGGCAACTCGCCAAATCTGGCCAAAACTGCACGGGACCTTTATGGGCTTTAATGAAAGGTAGTACGCGGTTTTTGAGGCATTCTTCCTTGTACAGCTTCGAGTCCATCGTCTTATTCGTCACGAACACTTTGGTCTTTGCTTCGCAGCTACATATCCCTTGCCAATCATCTGTTTTTTGGCAAATTTGTCCATGAAAGCAAACTTAAACTTAGCAGGAACATCTCCTCGTGCCGTCGCCATATAGAATTTTGGGCCAGGAAGCTGTCCGAAATCCATTTTAACGTAGGTTTCATCGTCGATGAGCAGGCATCCTTGGTACTTCGTCAAAACCTGCTGGTACAATTTCCGAGCTCGAGTTTTGGTGACGAAACTTTGCTTCAACGTTCTGTTTGGTTGCTTGCTGGCTCGATAAGAACGATATCCTGCTCGCAAACGAATTCTTCGAACGGTACTGCGAGCAGCAGCGTATTTTTGTGCGATTTCATTATCTGATAGTCCAGGGTTTGCTCTGACGGTTCTCAACACCTTCTGGTTCAGCTTGCGATCATATGTTCCACTACGACGCTTACCTTGAGGCACTCGATCCACGCTCTTTTGCTCCCTGAAACGTTTGAGCACATCATACACGGTTGATTTGGCGATTTTCAACGTTTATGCGATTTTTTATTGCGGACCACGTTGGATTATCAATGTGGGTGTGCAGATTTTATTCTCTCCTCTCGGCTTCCATCAGGAATAATTTTGACTCACTGCACAAAACACCGTGAAATATATACTCCAGAAAGTGGGCGCCTTGGTTAACAAACCGCTGTAAAAGAATTCTTGCAGCGATCACTCTCCGTGCCGCTGCAACACAATAAGTGATTCCGAATTCTAACTGGACAGAACTCAACCAAGGATTAGAATAGCAAGTGTTTGAAAAAACACAGCTCCTAAAAACTCATACTTGTCGAATTCAACGACGCAAACATGAGTTTCAAGATCCAAAAATCAGTGACGATTTTTGACGTTGTTCATTGTTGCTATTGTTGCTTTTAATGCAACAAAATGCCGATTCAGCGGTTTTCCTCCAAAACGAACAAATCTAGGGACTTTTTTCATTAAGGAGTGTATCGAATATAAGCTATCCACATACATTTGCGTTGTACGCATGTATTTGTGATGGTTTTTTATGCTCTGAACACTGCATGCTGTGCGTTTGACTGTCAGCTTTCTTTTGTTTACTTGTTTGTGCGGTTCAAATTCTGCGTTTTCAAAATGTCGCGTATTGAAAAGGAAGTGAAAATTAAGGTTCTGGACACATGGCTTAGTGAGAAGGGTATTACTATGCGAAAATTGGCGAAGCGGTTTGGAATTCATCATGCGAGTGTTAAAACCATCATTAATAAGTTTGGGGAACACTATTCTTTGGATGAGCTACCAGGAAGAGGCAGAAAACCCGGTTCTTCCAACCCGAAACTGGAGCAGAAAGTGGTATCTCTAATCATGAAGAACAAATCAATGTCAATACGTGATTTGGCCAAAAAAGCAGGAACGAGTGTCGGAATGATCCAGCGTATCAAGAGGCGAAACCACCTGAAGACCTACAAGAAGCAGAAAATCTCGAAACAAAGTGCAGAACAGAAGAAGCGAGCAGCAACAAGGGCCCGGAAATTGTATTCGCGTCTTTTGCAGCGTCCGGATGCATGCGTTTTGATGGACGATGAGACCTACGTAAAGGAGGACTCAAAAACCTTCCAGGTCCACAATACTTTACTGCCGTCGTTGGGGAGGATGTGAGCGATGCGGACAGGTCGATTCAAGTGGAGAAATTCGGTCGAAAGGTACTGGTATGGCAAGCAATATGTTCCTGTGGTTTGAAGTCAACCATTTTTTATACTACCGGAACTATAAATGCGGAAATCTATCGATCTGAGTGTCTCCAGAAGAGATTGTTGCCTTTATATAAGAAGCATAGTACACCTCCACTGTTTTGGCCGGATTTAGCGTCGGCTCACTATGCCAAAACCACTCTCAATTGGCTTGCGGAAAAGGGTATAGATCAATCCACCAAATTGCCCTCAGCTTCGACCCATCGAACGTTACTGGGCAATCGTGAAGAGGGTCTTCAAGAAGACTGGTAAGGCAGCTGGGAACATGCAGGAGTTCAAAAAAATTTGGGCTCAAGCGTCCAAAAAATGCGATGCAACACTTGTCCGGAACATGATGAAGAGCATTCGATCCAAAGTTCGAAAATTCGTGAAAGAATGACTTAAATTTCATCCAGTCTTCATTATGTTCAAGTTTAACCTCGTACAATAAAGGATCAATTTTTTGTATGAATAAAATATCGGTTTTCAACAAAATTTGAAAGAAAGTTTGTGGATAGCTTATTTTCGATACACTCCTTAGTGTATGGTCTCTAAGCTGAAGTCTATTGCTCTTCACTAACTTTGGTTGTGATATTGCACAAATTTAGCCTTGTAAAAGGCAATACGAATGTTTCGTATACTTGACGGGATTTAGTTTTTTCCACTGTGCAAGTAAGAATGATTCAAACCATATATTTTCCATGTTTCACATATAGTTTCAGCGATTGTGTTTGATGAACTACCAGCAATCAACATTCAACGAAGTTTGAAAAACTGATAACAGAACAAAGGAAATGAAGTTACAATCGTTCAGTCTGGCAACGAAAACAGATGTTCATCTGCCAGCAAAACCTTTCATCTAATATCAATACAACAGGTCGGCATCAAAGCCACGGAAAAGCGCGAAATGCACTTTGTTTTCCACACGCGGTAAGCTCGGAACATCAAACCCACGTGCAATCACACTCGTCGGTGCACAGAAACGAGGGAAAATTCATGCACTCTGTTGCTCAGCAAGCTTTCAGCTTACCCTTTTGTGTTGACCTGTGCAACATTCGCAGGATGCACCAAAATCATTCGAAAAACAAAAAAACATCATTTGAAAAGATAACTTTTTACACTTCGCATATCTGCTGACTTGTATGATCAACAGAAGTTAACTCATTGCACGTAGACCAAATTCGGTTGCGATTCTAGTTCATTTGCCCGGATTGATTGATGGGAAACTTTGCAAAAGGCTGTTTTCGGTGCTGTCGAAAAAAGCATCCCCACTGCAAACATAACAAGACAGCATTGCCATTACGCGGGACCGAGCAGAATCCCAGCTTTTGTAAACACAAACACCTGATCGCATTTGCAGTTCCTGGGGCTTGTTGAATATTTCAGGGGTTTTCATTCTGGCACGGCGGAGGCAGATCTGGCAGAAAGAAACTTCTGTGTATTCCTGCATTTCTGACTGTGGCGAGAGAGTGTGTGAGAGACAGAGACAGGGAGCCAAGCAGGAAAGGTGAGGCTTAAACCCGTTATCGCACCGGTGCCACACTTTTTCCACGGGAGACCACGAGAGTTTCTCCGTGTCGGACTGCGGTGGTCGTCGGAGAAGTGTAAATTTCATACTTTTTGTTTTTTGTTTTAGCATCGCGTGGGGTTGTAAACTTTCCTGTATTACAAGCTTAGAAACCGCAGCGGATAAGTTTCCCGTTGTGGCCATTGCTTTCCGAGTATAACTGTGAGATGATGTAATTCAATTCAACAATCGTATATTTTTGGAATGACAGAAAAAGCAGGAATAAAAAAAATAGAAACAAATGTGTCTTATCTTTTGCAAGGGAACGCTGGAAGAGAACGGAAGGAGTTTATTTTATTATCCAACCCTATGATGGATGGTGAGGGGGTGGAAGAAATTACAGCAACCGTAACCACAGAGATTGACGACGACGACGACTACGACAACTGCGACGATCAATCGATGTTGTCGCGGTTTGTGGCTTTTTCGATAAAATAGGCGTCATTCTGTGCAGTCAATTACTAGCAAAGGGCTCTTCTTCAAATTCATGTAAATTGTATGTTCAACAACCACAGCAACATCAATAAGCTTCGTACTTACTTAACCATGGATCGATATCGCAGATAGAAATTGTCAATTTGCTGTCAAATGTTTTCGTTTCCTTGTTTAACCATGGTGATCGAAATATGAAAGCTGCATTGATGGCTTTACAACGCCATTTTTTGACGCATAGAGTGGAACACAACTTCAGCAGCGGACTATTTTTTTTCAGTTCATCGCTTACGCTCATTTTGTTAACATAGTTTTCGAACATTGAACACATGTTTCAATGCTTACATTACACTATATTCGTACAAGGCACGAAATGAATTTCGTGTGGACCAGCCAATCGCTGCTCCTCTTCTATCGTACCCGAACATGTTGGTGTTGCTGCTAAAGCCTGTCCACGTTAAATTTCGGACACTTTTCTTTCAGTGTAGATTTTGAATTACTTCATGGATTGCTGAAAGGTTTCACTTACATGACAGCTGAAAATCTCCAGTTTATTTCGTACTACAACATTTTTACATTCTTGTTTCATTCAGTAAAATGGCGTCGAATCATGCGGAAGTGCGATTTTTGTTCGAGTGGCAGCAAAATCCAAATTCATCGGTACACGATCTTGCCAAGAAACCGTAAGTACCGTTTTGTGTGTTTGCAAATCATTTGACCAGCGCTTGACTGTGGATCGGAAGGTTGGAAGTGGAACAAATCGAAAAGTATGCTCCAAACAAATGGACAAGAAGATGATAGCCATTACTGAGAAAAAATTAACCCAATCATTCTGTGCGAAATGTGGCTCTCAAAGTTGTGATGCCAAAATCGTACGTACAAAAAGTGAAGCAGAGGCAAAAACTGAAGGCGTAAAAGGTGAAAAAGGTGCCCAACCGTGATGTCAAGTAAAATTTCACTGCAAGAAGTCGCGCTAAGGAGCCTCTGCACCAAAATTTTGCATACATTTTCTTGTATCATAATGGACGACGAAACATACAGGGTGCGGCAGAAAATAATGCGAAAATGTTCAAACTAGAGTATTGAGTTAATTCGTGTAGGTTGTGACTAATTTCTGTCGAAAGTGCATTTGTTTATGTTAACTTTCAAGTGCTGCATCCAAATATTCTATTTGTTTTATTACAAACTCGTCAAAATGTTCGCGAAAGAAGTGATCCCCAGTTTGTTGCGCGCCCAGAAGAACAAAAAGACCGCCATGGTGGGGCCCCTTTCCACAATTTCCCCCCAAAAAAAACCCTCCAGGAGGTCCTCAGCACCGGAACCCGGGAACCGCGTCCCCGCTTTTCACGCACGCTGAACGTGATCAAATCGGTCCAAATCGATAGTTTTGGATTCCAAGGTGAGAACACTGGGGTAAGTACCTGTCCAGGAATGTGTACAAAATATTTTTGGATGCGGCATATCAAACTTCATGATTTTGCAAAACTAGGTCATCAGAAGACATTTTGAGGATTTCTGACCATACTGGCCACTAAAAGAGGTCCTGCGGGATACGAGTTCCTCCGGAAAAGTGGCCATAACTAAATCTTTTGCAAAACCTAGCTTGCGACATATCAAACTTCATGATTTTGCAAAACTTTGTCTTCGGAGGACATTTTGAGGGTTTCTGACCATACTGGCCACATAGGGAGGCCCTGCGGGATACGAGTTCCTCCGGAAAATTGGCCATAACAAATCTTTTCCAAAACCTAGCTTGCTACATATCATACTTCATGATTTTGCAAAATCTTGTCTTCGGAGGACATTCTGAGGGTGTCTGACCATACTGGCCACTAAGGGAGGCCCTGCGAGATCTGAGTTCCTCCGGGAAAGTGACCATATTCAAATCTTTACCAAAATCTGGCTTGCGACATATCAAACTTCATGATTTTGGGAAACTAGGTCCGCGGAGGACATTCTGAGGATTCCTGACCATACTGGCTACTTAGGAGGCCCTGCGGGATCTGAGTTCCTCTGAGAAAGTGGCCATAATCAAATCTTTTCCAAAACCTAGCTTGCGACATATAAAACTGCATGATTTTGCTAAACTAGGTCCTCGGAGGACAGTCTGAGGATTCCTGACCATACTGGGTACTTAGGGAAGCCCTGCGGGATCCGAGTTCCTCCGGGAAAGTGGCCATAATCAAATCTTTTCCAAAACCTAGCTTGCGGCATATCAAACTTCATGATTTTGCAAAACTAGGTCATCAGAAGACATTTTGAGAATTTCTGACCATACTGGCCACTAAAAGAGGTCCTGCGGGATACGAGTTCCTCCGGAAATGTGGCCATAACAAATCTTTTACAGAACCTAGCTTGCGACATATCAAACTTCATGATTTTGCAAAACTAGGTCATGAAATAATTTTTTGAGGATTTCTGACCATACTGTCCACTTAGGGAGACCATCGGTCATCGGACGACATTCTGTAGTTTTTTGACTATACTTGCCACTTAGAGTGGCTTTCCAGTATTCAAGTTTCTTCGGAAAAGTGGCCATATTCATATAGCTACCAAATAGAAAATTTAGCAAAAAGTCACCTGAGAAACGAATATATTTATGGATTACGAAATAACTGAGTATACATGACGTTTTGTTTGTTTTTTGTCTACATTTAGTTTATTTCTCTAGTCCATATTTGTAAAATAAAAAATAAAATGTGTTTTATTACAAACATTTGCTACAGATTTCGAAAAACTTCGCTTTCCGCATTTTATGCCTCTAACATATCGGTCTGTAACAAGCAGCACAGCTTATCATGGTTTTCACATCTGGCGTCTGGACTTTCTTGTAAGATGCTGTATGTTCGGAAAATCATCGCAATTTTTACAACATTCAGGACACCTTGGAATCCAAAACAACGGATATTTTCGGAATTACCAGGGCAGATAGAATAATTTTGTGATCTATTGCAAAAAACTGCATCAAAATCCGATGGCTAACGATGGAGTATCATTAATTTTAAATTTGAATTTTTCGATTTCAGAGGGGTTGGGGACGTACGTGTTAAACAGCTTCCGGGTCTGGCTTTTTACACCGCAACGCAAAGGAACGCCGTTGCCAAGCATTTCCGGACAAAGAAGGTGTCCGAATTCCCGAAGAAGTAATGGATTTGGCAGGCCATATGTAGTTGTGGTCGAAAATCTAAAAGTTTCGTCTCTACCAGCAGTTGCTACCGTTTATCAGAAGCCACTAGTCTTCAGCTGTTTTGGCCTGATTTGGCCTCTTGTCACTATGCGGAATCCGTCGTGGAATGGTATAAGGTACCAGAGGTCAAAAACGTGCCAAAAACAGCCAATCTACCAAGCTGTCCAGTTTCCAGTTAACCGGAAACTCTTCAAAACTAAGAAGAAAGCAAATGGTACCGATGATTTTAAGAGAAGATGGAGAATCATCACGGCGGACATATATAAAGATACCGTTCGGAACCTGCTGGCGGGTGTACCACAGAAAGTTCGAGTATTTTGCAGAAAGAAGGATTAACATCTTAATCAACTGTTTCTTATGTAGATATACACCAAATTCTAGTTTTGATGTTCAGAAAATTGTTTACGGCTTTGATCGGTAAAATCAAATTTCTAATGAATGATCTGCTAAATTTCTTCAATTTTAGATATCTGTCAAAAACTACAAGTTTTCGATAATTCGTATGAAAATATCACTGAACGTTTTTTATTTATTTTACGAAAGTACTTTGTAAACTAATGAACTGTCATTGATCATTCGCTGTTCAGTAAATGTTTTACCAATTATCAGTAAAAACATGATAAATACTGACGCCAAATGTAAAAATCACAGGAGTTTTTTACTGAACGTTTCAGTACATATCACACCTGTCAAGCCTCTCCCATTTTTGCGTTCTAAACCTGTGAAAGCCGTGAAGATAAGATTTTGAATTCTTTTAAACTAGAGGTTACGGATGTCGAAGTAAAGGAGCTTTTCGGTAAGTACAGTTCAAATGTTTTCAAAATGTTCTCATTTTTAGCACTCCAACAAAATGGGTATCAATTACATAATTTGCATTTTTTTTAGGTTACCGGTTCCGGAATTTGTTAAAGAATCCATTTGAAAGGATTATGAAACTTAATGTTTCCAGTTTCATATAATAAAGGAAATATAATATGTCATATAATAAAGGAAATATAATATATAATATATAATAATATAATATACGGAAAATTATTCTGCGCTTCATTTTTTTACCATGCATTCTGATACTGAACAGCTTGTATTTCATATAGAAACGGAAGTTTCCCTTTGTATTGTACATCTGCATGATAGGAAGAGAAAATGAAATTACCGAAATAACTGTATAATTCTGCAGCATTCCCAATTTAACATTTGTTCCTGTAAATTTTACCGAACTTCGGTATTAATTGTTGATGTGTTCAGTACTTTTTGGTAGCTAACAATGCTTCTATTTTCACAGTTTTTTTTTCTGTTAATTTAACTGAACTTCGGTATTGCTTACTGAGTTGTTCAGTAATTATTGACAGTTGAGAGTCCATCACTAGTTTGACGATCGTTCAGTAAAAATACTTTTACTGAACTGCTTACTGAACGCTCAGCTGTTTGAAAGTCAGTAAAACTTTTACTGACTTTAGTATAAAAAAATTCGGTGTGTACTAAAACACGTTTTATTTATTTTCTTTTTTTTCCCACCCCTTATTCCAACCCCCAAATTTTTTTTTTTTTTCCGCCCTGCCCTCTTTCAAAAAAACAAACTATTTTTTTATTTCAAAATTTTTTTTCTTTTTTTTTTTCCCCATTACACGTGCACAGGTTTAGGCGCAAATCTTTCCCCGCAAAAGAAAAAGTTACCTCTCTACAAAAATTTATCTTCATTTATGTTTCTTCTTTCCACGGTCATTATGGACTAGTGAGATCCAGACCGCGGTTTCAGTACCAGCTCCTCCCAAATTAGACGAGATCAAAATTAATTTACGGACAATTTTTTATGTCAATACCTCATTTGAACGGTATTGAATGGAACTAACTGCTCTGGTAAGTGGCACAAATTTTATTGAAATAATTTAATATCAAAATTTTACCTAAAGTTACAGCATTTTCTCTAAAATTCCTCGCATTATCATGGCCGATGTTTTCAGAATTAGTTCGCGTAAATTGCTAGAATACGCACCAGAGCGAGGACTTTAAATGTTCGACTGGGAGTGTTTATGCTCAATAAATCTAATTGTTTGGCATGAATACGACCAAGTCATAGCCATGATTGACGGAAATGGTTCCGCTGCCGAAGTAGTGCCCCACCATAGCTAAAATTTCCACTTAACTGCAGGTAGTCTACGAATGCGAATAGATCGCTATCGCTAAGCGTCGATTCCACTTCCCGTTACAGTGATAAAAATATGACAGTTCATACACCGAACGATTGTAAAGTGATCAATTTGATAAATGACCAATGTAATCAAAAGCCTCTCCTCCGCATCCGACCTTTTCTTCGCCGCCACTCCAAGAAGAACACTCAACTCCCTTTACGAGCCACCGTCGTCTCGTTCGTTGCTGCGTCAAGGTGCGTCAGAGGGGCTATTCGTAATCGAAAGGACGCTGCCCCTCATTCCTGTTCCTTCTCCAACGAATGCAATAAATTATCATCCATCAAATAACCCTCCTACAGCTTCTACCGGTTTTTTTTCTCTCTCTCTCTCTCTCTCTCTCTCCCTCTCGGAACTTCTGTAACCTTCCCCAAGAACGAAGGCTCGAGTATGGATAACGAAGGTCACATTGCTGCCAACTCGCCCGCACACGCATCGTTAAAGTCAGACTCTCGCAGTCGGAGTGCTGTAAATTATCCGTGCTATCGTTTGCGCTGTTTTTTTTTTTGTGTGAAAATTCCGATCTTTCTCGCTCGCCCTCCTTGGAAAATTGTAAATATTCCCAGCTTGGAAGGTACGAAAGTTAGCGTTCGATGCCGAGAAAGAGAACTGCCACGGCGACCCACTTTCAGGCAGTCAGACAGACAGAAGGGAAGAAATATCGTGGACAAATATTTAACTTGTTAATAAAAGTCTTGATTTGCATGTTAAAAGCTGCTACTCAAATTGAGTAGTAGGCGGCGGATGATCGAACGAGGCGAAGATTGACGGAAAACTAATTACTGTCGTCTGCTCTATCTGAGCATTGAACGGTGGAAAATGGCTTACCCAAATCATCGGCAAAGCAGCAGCAACGTTTAGGACGAAATTACTTTGCCTTGGAGGGCTTCGGAGCTGGCAGTCTCATTACCATTCCGACCACAACACACATGTGAGTGAGGTTTCTCTGTGGGCGACGACGGATTCTAATTCCGGCCTCGCTTCGAACCAAGGCTGAATGGAAGTGGTCGTGCGTGTGCGGAAAATCTTTACGATCTCAAGTGGTGTGTGCGGCTTGTTGTTCGTTAATCTCTCCTTCGAGAATGAGTGTTGGGACTTGGGGGTGGGGGGGCACTTGGTGGTGTACATTTAGAAGAAAAAACATGCACTAAGAAGCACGTATACAAGCGACTGCAATAGGATGACAACAACCGCAACGACGACGACGACGACAACGATGATGATGATGATTATGATTGGTACTTTTCATCTTCTTTGCTTTTCTAATAAGCCGGGAGGAAGCCTCCGAGGGAAAATTACTTTTTTATTCCAACGGGGAGGTTGGGGGGTGGCGGAGAACTCTGCTGGGTGAAGAAATTTCCAAGGAAGCTACTGGCACATGCATAGGAGATTGATGGAACTGATAGGGAGAAGTTGTGGCTGGGATGTGATACCTAATATCGAGGTCATTTTGAAAGCATTGGTTACCTACGGGTCATTTGTTGTGCACATTCAAAGCTTTGAAACCTCATAGATTGTTTTTTTTTATTCTAATCATGTTGATTCGATTAAGTTATAAGGGGAGGTTGCTCATCAAATCTTCCGGTTCGCCTCTAGGCATCTTGCTATGAGGTACCCGGTGGGTCTTCTAAAGTGCTAAAGTGAGGTTAAACATCGTAGTATCTAAAACTGAAATTGATAAAAACCTTCTAGCTATTTTTCAAACTGTATGGAATAGGTCAGTATCGTCATTACACAGGTAACCACACAGCTCGAAAAAGTAGTGTGAATTTCTGTTCAATATCATGCACATAAATGGAGCGTCACAAAACATAAGAATTTGCGTCATACATCGTGTTATGTTCTGGGACATTCCATACATTGCCGATAATATTGTACGCAAAAGCTCATCTTTGATAGAACTATTTCATGCAAGTGGCTCCTTCATGTGGAATGAAATACAAATTTACATGCTCTGATATTTACATCACAATGAAAATTCTGATTTTTTTTTCTGTGGCAGTAAGCATTAGCATATGCAGTAAATCAACCTTTAATCTGCATTTCATATGCTAAAGGCATTATATAAGCATTCTATCAGCATTTTGAATGCTATGTTGAAAGTTGTAAAGTTGTATTTCAAATGCTATCAAAATGCTTGTAGCCTGTAATAAACGTTTCGAAAGCAAAATAGCATTGATGAAGCATTATCATAGCATTGCAGTAAAGCAGCCGTGTATTGGAGCCAAAAGCGGCATTTATGTTGCATTTAAGGTGACTTAATTTCTTGATAAGCTTGTTGTTGCTATTACTGGATTCTTATCTCTTTTTTCACCAATTTTCAGACAAAAACCATTTTTAACTAGCCCATCTCGACGTTTTACCTCACTCTTGCCTCACCCCATTGAGTTATCTCAAATCATAATAATAAGTCCACTATATCACAAAATATTGCGACTGGTTTTGCGGACTGGAGATAATGGAATCATTCACAGTTCAAACAAAACCTGTGAAATTTTGACGACTTCGATGTATCAAATTTACATCTATTATATTCAATATAAATTTACGCTTTGTCTTAAATTTACAGCACTGAAAAACGTTACCTGTAAATTTACTCGTGCTCATTATACAGGAGCTGTAAATTTAAAATATACTGTAATCTATGGTTCAGATTTTTCGAGGTTAGAACTAGGTTAGATTTATTTTATTGTTTTTCTTCAAAAATAAATAAAATGACTATTTGATTTCAAAAATCTACATTTTATTTGCTTTTTCGAACAGTGTGAAGTTAATTCCACTCGTGTGCAGCAGTAAGACTACTATTTTTCAGATTTGATATTTGCAGACGAGTTCACATGTTTCGACTGGTCACTTGAAGTCTTGCCGGCTTCGATGAATTTGGCTGTGATTCATAAAACCCACTAAACATTTTCGCTGCAATTTCCACAGTCACACATAATTTTTTCGTACTTTTTTTTTAAATTTTCTTCACAATTGTTCATGCTTAACTTCAGTACGTGCATTTACACAATATGGCGGGATAACTTTTTAATTCTGACTTGACAAACTGAGCGGTGGAACTGAATTGTGGCGTGTCGTATAATTTATGCTATCAGTTGCAAGTATTCATTCATGCTGAAAAATTATAATAAATTTGATATGACTTTTCCTGAAGGCTGCTATTTATGGTATTTCAAAATAAATATTGCTTTCAACCATGCATTAAGTCGACTTATTTTCAGTGAAGGTTCAGATTTCTTTTCTGTGTTGGGTATAGGACCAAGTCTCCCCCCGTTGGTGCTAAAGTGATGACCCTTGACATCAATAGCAGCATAAAGTTGCCAGAAGGCATGAAATGCATCTACGGAATCTTATTTTTACCAGGTCCCTCAAAAAGGTATTATAAAGGTATGTGGATTATAACATTTTCCGATAAAAAATGTAATAATATACCAGCATTTCATTTATTTTTTAATGTTGAAAAGTGGAACTATTGAAACACAAAAACATCAAAATATTATGAAATAATAATGATTGCAGGACAACATTATTTTATTTCACCATGAAACTCGCAACAAAAACAGACTACCTAAACTAATGAACCAACCATTGATTTCAAACATTCAAACAGCGTTAAAAAAGCGTTGCATACAGGTCATGGCCAGCTGCGTGCTGCAGCTTGCTGTCAGATTGCATAAATGTCACTTTGTGAACTGCATGAAAGTTTGTAAAAATAAAAATAATTAGATTTTTTTAGTTTAAAAATTGAGAAAATATAAATGAGATCTAAATAAAATATTTTTGTGCTAATCTGAGCGCCCATTATCGATATAGATGAAACAAAAACCGTCGTATTATTTAAATTAAAATTCCCTATTGTAGTTTTGGATGAATTAGCGTGGATTGTTCTAGAAAACGTTCAACTTGATTGATGCGAATATTAAAGCCTTTCCTCGTTAAATTTTGAACTCCAAAATAATAGCAGCAAAAAAATGAACACATAATTCAACAAAACCGATCCTTCCATTCACAAAAATAGAGTGATCTCTAAATTAGAAACAGTTGATTAAGATGTTAATCCTTCTTTCTGTAAAATTCTCGAGCTTTCTGTGGTAAAGAGTGTTTCGTTCAAAATTTGGTCGACTTAAACTTGACGCATTTCTTTTCATCGTGCATTAATTTTTTTTCACACCCCTCATTTTGAAGATGTGTGCGTGTAGCATCATGCCTCAATTTTGATTTTGAGATTAGCACTTCAGTTATCAAAATGTCGTCGAAGGAAGAGAAGCAACGCATCAAATTTTTGCACGTGCATGGCGAAAATCCAAACTACTCCAAACTACTACGCCAAGTTGGCGAAATTGTTGAATGTGGCTAAATCAACTATTACCAACGTATTAAAAGTGTTTGGTGAACGTTTGTCGGCAGCCAGGAAAGCTGGATCGGGGGAAATCGAAAGCCGGAGTCCACAGCGACGACAAAAAGAGTTGCCCGCTGTTTCGAGCGGAACCCCAACCTCTCCGTCCGAGATGTCGCAAAAAAGCTGGGAGTGGCGCCTTCAACCGTGGAAAGAGCTGAAAAACGAGCTGAACAGTCGACTTAAAAGAAGACTGAAGATTTACAATAAACAAAACACGTCGGCCAAAGCACGATGGCGGAAGTTGTACACGACGATGCTGGCAAAGTTTGATTGCGTGGTACAGGCCGATGAAACTTACGTCAAGGCAGACTTTGAACAGCTTCCTGGACAGGAATTTTATACGGCAACTGAACGGGGAAAGGTGGCAGATATTATCAAGCACATTAAACTGTCTAAGTGCGCGTAGAAATATCTGGTGTGGCAGGCCATCTGTACCTGCATTGAAGGCTTGAAGAGCAACGTTTATATTGCGACCGGAACCGTCAACCAGGAAATTTATCTGAGCGAGTGCCTACAAAAACGTCTACTGCCTTTCCTGAAGCGACACAATTGTTCCGTTCTATTGTGGCCGGATTTGGCATCTTGCCCTTACCGAAAAAGGCCATGGAGTGGTATGCTGCCAACAACGTTCAAGTGGTGCCCAAAGACAAGAACCCTCCCAACACGCCAGAGCTCCGCCAATCGAACAATATTGGGCCATCGTCAAGCGTAACCTTAAGGAGGCTCAAAAAGCTGTTGTGAGCGAGAAACAGTTCAAGGCAAACTGGCGTTCTGCGGCGAAAAAAGTGGACAAGGAGACTGTACAAAATCTTATGGCAGGTGTAAAACGAAAGACCCGGCAATCCGCATTCGGTAAAAAGGAAGCTTAGCTGAATATTTCTCCTGTATTCTGCATTAACTGATCTTGAAAAGAAAAAGAATTTAACTTATTAATAAAAACGTTGTTCGACACATTACTGTTTGACCAAATGTTGATCAAAACACCTTTTCAACCCCCATCAAATTCCCCACAGTATCCCCCGAAACCCCAACCGTGACAATTCTCCACCTTCTCTTGAAATAATCGATACCATTTGCTTTCTTCTTATTTCCGAAGAGTTTTCACTTAACTAGAGCCCAGTACATCTCTATTTGACGAAGTTGTGGATAGATTGGTGGATTGGTCGTTTTTGGCACGTATTTGACCTCTTGTACCGTAAACCATTCCAGGACGGATTTCGCATAGTGACAAGAGGCCAAATCAGGCCAAAACAGAGCTGTTGATTTGTGGCTTCTGATAAATGGTAGCAACCTTTTTTGCAGACATTCTTTCTCGTACACATCCTTATTGATAGTGCCAGTAGAGACGAAACTTTTAGATTTTCGACCACAACTACAAATGGCCTGCCAAATCAAATACTTTGGGAATTTGGACACCTTCTTTATTCGGAAATGCTCGGAAACGTGTTTCTTTGCATTTTGGTATAAAAAGCCAGACCCGGAAGCGGTTACAATTTTTCGAGTACGTTTGTTTCGTCGTCCATTATGATGCAAGAAAATGTTTGCAAAAAATGGTGTAAAGTACCGCTTTTGCAGTGAAATTTTGCTTGTCATCACGGTTGGGCAGTAGCCTGGGACAAAATTTAAATTCCAGTTCCCCTTTAATTTTTGGGAGCCTTGGGTTTTTGGGTCCTATAATAACTGTGCAAAATTTCAGCTCGATCGGTGAAACTATATTTTAGCGCTCGCGGTTTTAATTTTCCATAGGATTTTCTATGGGGAAACTTACTTTTTCAAAGAAAAATCTGGTGAGGTGACCCGTTGTCCTCTAAAAATAATTCAATCTAACCATTGGTAAATCTTCCAAGGAAACTTTTCTTCGAGGACCGCAGAGCGATTCAACGCTTGTGGAAAAAGTTATTTAGCTAATACTGATTACTACCCGAGCAGAAGCGAATAACTTGATAACTGGCCTTGGTATTTATGAGCTCAGATTAAGAGGTAAAATACCTGAGGATAATACCATCAAATTGTTCCCACAATGTCATGCGAATACCGAATTGAGGTAAGACAATACCAAAATTATACCTCTAAGGTGACCAGATACTTACCCAGGTATCAGGAATATCAAGTTTAGTTATTCTAGAGACATTTTGCTTGCAATTCTTAGGTATTTTGCTTAAGTATTTTACCTCTTAATCTGAGCTCTTTAATACCAAGGCCAGTTATCAAGATCAAAATTAGGTATTCATATGCTTTTGTGTTCTGCTCGGGTATCCAAACGAACGGCTCATTGGACTGTTTTTTTCTAGCAGCACTGCCATCCATAGCCTGCAGCATGCTGCTGTTTGCTCAAAGCAACCACGTGGTATGGGGCGTTGACTCAGCATGGAGGAAAGCCGATATCATGCGCATAGAAAAGTTTGACAGTTGACACCGTTTGAACAAAATTACACAAAGCTTCCGTTCGAATAATAAACTGTTGTTTGAAGAATATGGAAGAGTTAACAGCAAAACAATGTTTGCGACCAAAAGCGTCGATTTTTTTGGTTGGCCTAGTTTTGAACGCGTTCAGAGCAAATTTAATGCCAACAAAGAGGGAAGTGCTTCAAGTGATGTTTTATTATAATTAATTGAAGCATTATGCCATCTCAGAGTGCATCAAAAAAGTGGCTAAAATGGTTATAAATTTAAAAATTATTGGTTACACGACTAAACGCGTCGATAAGATGCAAATGAGTCTGTAGAAGTTGTACGAAAAATGGCGGAGCAAAGCAAAAACTTTTTGAAAACAGTCAACTTCTTGTGCTGTGCCAAGCGGGGAAAGTGGGAATCAGAATGGAATGTGGCCCTTTCTTTTTTCGAAGTTGAAATCGACGAAAAAGTAAAGATGGTTGCCGCTTTGAATAAGCGATGATCAACGATGACAAAGTTCCCGCCAGAATAAGATCAGCGACGACCATTCGACCCTTTCGGACTTTGTTACTGAGGCTTCAAAAGAGTTCGTTTTTAGTGATGAACATCTCCACCGATTTTATCAGTGAAACCCAGAAAATTTGAAATCTAATGAAGAATATTTAAGAGGTAAGCAAGTTATGGTGTACCACCAAACAATCAAGCCGATAAAGTATTGTATTCTGAGTAGCGGCACATTGATTGACATATGAATTTTTTCAAAGTCAGATTTGTATTACCAACCAATATTTTGTTTTATAATGATTAGAGTAAATTGTCTGAAAAAGAGCTTTCCTCGATATTTTTCGACCATATCTCATTTTGCAGAGCTTCAGGTCCAGCCTACATTTATTTTTTAGGCGGTCTTACTCTACTCTCGGTGTTTTCCGTTGAAATGTTTCAATGTTTCAATGTTTAATTGTTTAGATGAATTTTGTACAAAAACATATCCCTTTTGAAAAATTACGCTGGCATATAAATGACCCATGCGGCCGTTAAAAATGTTTCATCCACTTTACCGGAAACGTGTGCAAAGTATCATCCAAATCAAAGATTCTATGTGCAAAATATCGGCTTTCCTCCAAGTTGAATGAACGCCTCACACCACGTGGTTGCTTTGCGCAGACAGCAGCAGGCTGCAACCCGAGCAGAAGCGAATAACTTGATAACTGGCCTTGGTATTTATGAGCTCAGATTAAGAGGTAAAATACCTGAGGATAATACCATCAAATTGTTCCCACAATGTCATGCGAATACCGAATTGAGGTAAGACAATACCAAAATAATACCTCTAAGGTGACCAGATACTTACCCAGGTATCCGGAATATCAAGTTTAGTTATTCTAGAGACATTTTGCTTGCAATTCTTAGGTATTTTGCTTAGGTATTTTACCTCTTAATCTGAGCTCTTTAATACCAAGGCCAGTTATCAAGATCAAAATTAGGTATTCATATGCTTTTGTGTTCTGCTCGGGAAGTCATGCTGCAGGTGGCAGTGTTGTTAGAAAAAACAGTCCAATGAGCCGTTCGTTTGGATAGTAATCAGTATTAGCTAAATAACTTTTTCCACAAGCGTTGAATCGCTTTGCGGTCTTCGAAGAAAAGTTTCCTTGGAAGATTTACCAATGGTTAGATCGAATTATTTTTAGAGGACAACTTGGTCCTTCAAAATCAAAAAAATATATATACGAATCAACTTGCTTATTCGCAAGTTCCCGGCCAACAAAGAATCATATTCAAACAACCCACGTGTTTATCGTTTTTACGGAACTGCCATCGCGCCCGACCCCCCCGTTTAAAAAAGGGGCAGAGAATTTACAAATATGACAAAAAAAAAAAAAAAAAAGCAACGCCCCCCCAGAGTGCACAAAACCACTTTACGCAGCACAAAAGACATATAAAGAAAAAACAACAAAACTATAAAAAAAAATACACCAATTAAATTAATTAATTAATTAAATAATTAATTAAAAAAAAAAAAAAAAAAAATATTTTTAAAAAAAATGTAATGAATTTTTTTTTTTTTTTTTAATTGTGTGTTTTTATTAACTACTTTTCCCTCCCCTAGCAACACACATGTTACGAGATTGATTAAATTTGTTTGAAAGTAAATCAATTAATAATCAAACAAATACCACCAACCATAGGTATATTTAATTGTTAAAGAAATTTCCTAACTCAAACTGTCGAACTCTCAGAGCTCCTTATCATAAGCAGCTTCGGTTAGAGTTTGTTGTGAGCCTAGATAATGAAAAACACCGATCACCGGAGTCCGTAGAAATTGTGTGGAAAGTTCGATTCCGTTGTGGGTGAATCAATTCAACTTAAAAAAAAACCCTATTTGTAAACCAGCTTTTGCTCAATGAAGTGTCGATTCTTATTCGAAAGGTATCCTTTCTTGGTTGAAACCTGAAATGGTACATTAACTCAAGACTAAATTCCTACCATTTTTTTCGAAACCAAATCCACAGCATTTCCCAGTGCTACTGAAACAAATGATTTGAAATAATCTCTGGTTCCAGTAGTCATCCTCTTTGTACGAAAAGGATCCGCGACCGGAGTGTGTTTTCGATTTAAATATTAAATAGCTCGATCCGCACCGCATCTGCTGCCCGAAGAACAACCCAAAACATCTCCATCTCATCCCACCATCAAACAACGGCAACGACGAGGACGACGACGACGACACCGAAATAAATGAGAAATCTGGTGGAATCGAAAAAAAAAAAGAAATAATACAGACTAATGGAGTACCTACTGGCAGACCGGCGTGGAGCCCCACCCCGCGCCAAAGAGGCTGCGTTCAGACCCATCGAGCATTTCTTCATAAATGTGGCATTATCATAATTTCTCGTTCAGTAGGAATCCGGTCCCGCGTTGTCGGAGGAAGCTCCTGAGTAAAATGTCCCTTTTTTACATCAAGCTCCCCCCCCCCCTCCTCCACTCCCTTGCTGGCACATTAAGACCCAACCGCTGATCCGTGGTTTACCGTTTTACAAGCGAGCCCAACATGTGCGCGACGAATCGTCTAATTTCAGCCGAAAATAAAAGAAACAAAATCTCGGGGAAAATTATGCGACCAGATGTTGCCCCCTCTTTCACGATGGCTAATATTGCCGTTTTTTGGGTGACCCTTTCGAGGTTGGCCATGGCCAATTTCCATTCTTACGAATCGCCATTTTACAGTACTGAAACAAATGGAACGTAAAACCGAGCGTTTTCGTCCTAAATAGCAATTTAAAATCGATTGGAATGAATATCCACTGCTCGGACGAAATAGGATTGCAGAAGGTCATTCATTGTCATCACACAGGGCTGGTGGAACCGCCCAATGATTCCTTGAAATTTCCTTATTTTTTGCCATTCTGCCCACAAGACGAAGAAGGTGTGGAAATGGGGGTTCGAACCCGGAGAAGGAAATAATGGTTCGCAATTATCTGAAAATTGCTTCTATTCTTTCGGTTGGCTGTCGCGTTTTCTGCTTCGTACCTGTGTGTATGCATATCGTTCCTTGTTTTTTTTTTTGGTTAAAATCTAAGGAAAGTAGTGAGGGCGTCTTCCCCGATCAACTGATGGGAGAGTCTGAGATTTCATTGGAATCGAAAAAAAAAAAACGGGTGCACGGTCACAAATTTAACTCAAAGTTTAGTCGTTTTCGATTCATTTTCGTTAAAAGTGAATTCTCTCAAATTTAAGGAAATATTACTGGGATTGACAAATCGACAAATCAAACACATCCATCTGATTTAATGCGCAGTTTTACTCTTTTTACTCAAATTTGAACGAATCCAATTTTGGAAAAAAAAATACGACTCAAATTGGAGTTAAATTTGCGGCCGTATAGGTGTTTCGCACAAAGAGTTCAGATATTGCTGTTCTCTTAGTTTCTTCTCCTTCAATCAGGAATTCATTCGTTTTCTGGTCTTTGTAGTCTTGCTCGAGGGGTTCTTCATCTTCGTGGTGGGATCTGTGAATAGGTCTTAATAGTACGACGTTTTTTGCCTTTTCCCATTTCGGAATGAATATTAAACAAGGAAAACAGGTGAATGAGAAGCTTTTCCCGACGCGTCGATTGATGCAGTCAAGCTCGGTGTTGCAAGGGGGGCAACGGGGGGAACTAATAGCACGGATAAGCTTCGAATAGAGGACGAAATGTGAAACGAATGGAGTTGCTTGAGCCGGTGAAAGGAAATTGCGATAGTCGCCTTCTTCACTGGAAGGGTAGCAGGTTTCTGGTCGAGAAGATAACGCTGATTGGCTTTGAAACATACATTTAAATAGTGTTTCCCGAATCTGAGCGCCTTAAACCTACAATAATTCAACCTCATCCTGGAAATCCTCAACGGAAACATATTCAGCCACCATTCGCAGCTGCGAACTGACAATCACTGCAACTGATCCACTACTTTCCTCGCAATTTCCTCAACCTCCTCTCTCAAATGTTTCAACAAGAAAATTGTTATAACTAAATACATCTTTCCTCCCACCCCGCGCTGACACAGCCGCGGTATTCCAAAGCGTTAAGGGATCTATCGTATAATGAGATATTTTCCAGCAGCAATTCACACGAAAGGAGCTTTCAAGCTTTGCTTCCTTCAGCTCGCTGGCTCGTTCCCCACCGGAGCGGAAGTGAGAAGAAAAATCGCTGGAATTCTAGCCCCGATGATGGATGGCAAGTGGCAGAGTCTATGTGGGTGCCCGGAAAGAACGTAAGCTTTATGGAACAGCGCAGCGATCCGACAGCTAGTTGCCTTCTACCCAACGTGTGCGCTTACTTACTACGTCTTGGAATGATATTGACAGATGAGTTGTGTAATCGTATTGTATCGTCGTCGTCGTCGTCGTCGTCGTCTTTGCTGGAACATACATGAGGTGGAAAGTGGATTTTCGGGAAGGGGGAAGATGGCGTTCGGGACTGGATTTTGCTAGGCACATCGGAAGGTGCTAGTATACACATCATTAACGAGTCTACTGATGAAGGTTGGATGGTTGCCAGAAGCTCAAGGTTTTCGTAGAAATTGCAAGTAGGATTGACTCTAAGAAATACGGAGATACGGCTAAGGAAATACTCACATCGGGAGGCTTGAAAGGATTTGAAATGATTCCAGTAGACGTTCTGGCGAATTATATGAAGGTAATTCAGAAAACCAAAAGTGACGTGCGATTGAGATTCAACAGCGGAAAAATGAAATATACGGAGAGGAAAAGTCATCTTCTTCTCACTTGAGGATTTCCTTCATCTAGGAAAAATCGTAAAAGCTGGCTCGCGTGTATATTTTTGACCAATTTTTTTGTGTCAACGGGGTTAGACATTAAATTGTTACATTAATCGAAGCGTAAGGTGATCGACTATGATGGTTTTGATTAGAATTGGACCTATGGATAGATGGGCTTTAATATGATATAATTATACAAGTGCTTTGGGAATTACTTCGGAGAATCCTCAATTAGCTCAAATTATAAGATCAGTTTGATTTCATCACAGCCAATATTTACAATATTGTGTGAGTGAGTGTTGCATCCTACTGGTTGGCAGTGTTTCTATCAACATTAAGATCGTTCACACTTCCGGAATTAAAAAAAATCCTTTTTTTCAATTTTGACGGGTATTTCACATTATAAAAGTTTGATCACAATAATAATAAAAATTTGAACGATCTCACCGATGATTGGTTTCTTCATTCTTCTGTTCCTTTTTCGTTTCGAAGAGTTTGTTGTCGTCTTCATTGTGGCCTGCATCGTGTACTGTACGTGTACTGATTTTTAAAACCTGGACTTTGTCTAGTCGTAAACATATGTATAAGCCCAGTACTGCTAAGTATGACGCAGTACTATCTCAGCCGATTTAAGTTAGGCATTGAAAGAAGTCCCGTGCCTCTTATATTGAAAACTAAAGATTGGACTCGGAAAAAATGCGACACTTTGTTTTGGGTGTAACTTTTTATAACGTGGGTAAAAATTAATGGAATTTTGGGTAATACTAGTTAGAGTGTTATGTTTATGTGTGCACAATTTCGCGATCTGTCAAGTAGTTTTTAAGATGCATTCTAAACAAGATGAGCTACGCCAGCAAATCTTGGGCGCGGTGATCGATAATCCTGGTCAGTCGCACAGATGGATCAGCAAAAGGCTTGGAATCCACCATTCCACCGTGTCCCGCGTTGTGAAGATGTTCCAGGAGACGAAGACCATCGAGCGGCGCGCTGGAAGCGGCCGAAACCCGAAAACGGAATACGCAGAGATGGCGCGAATGATAAGGCAGTACTTTAAGAATAACCCGAACCTTTCCACCCGAGACGTGGCCAAAAAGGTCAATTCGTTGAAGTGATTCGTCCAGCAAACCATGAAGCGGGCTGGGCTACGTGTTTTTAAGGTCAGGAAGGCGCCAAACCGGACTGACAAGCAAAACACGGTGGCCAAATTGCGTGCGCGGAAGCTGTACCTGGTCAAGACTGGGCTGGTCAAGCCAGGCTGTCTCGTCATGGACGACGAGACATATATCAAGGCGGACACCAAAAAAATCCCCGGCATCGAGTTTTTTGTCGGTACGTCCCGCATGGAGATTCCGGAAAAGTTCCGGAAGAGAAAGATTCGCGAAGAAGTACCTGTTGTGGCAGGCGATCTGCGAGTGCGGACGGTACAGCAAGCCGTTCGTTACAACCGGCACCATAAACGGGCAGATTTATCGAGAGGAATGCTTGCAGAAGCGCTTGCTGCCCTTCCTCCGCTCTCACCGTGGTCCCACGCTGTTCTGGCCGGATCTCGCTTCGTGCCATTACGCCAAGCCTGTAATGGATTGGTACGAAGCGAAGGGCGTAAATGTGGTCCCGAAGGAGGCGAACCCGCCAAATACACCAGAACTTCGTCCGATCGAAAAGTTTTGGGCGATAATGAAGAAGAAATTGAAGAAAAGCGGAAAAACATTCAAAACCGATGAAGCTTTGAAGAAAAACTGGGAGAAATTGTGTAAGGAAGATGGACAAAGCCTCGTCCAAATTCTCATGAGCAGTGTTAACAGAAATGTACGAGCATTCAGCTTGCGGGAGGAAATTAAATAAATAAATTATGCCAAAACATAGCTAATATATAGTTATTGAATCCCTGAAAATTTGAGAAGTATCCGATTAAAAAATGAATTTTTGGTGATCATTTTTGTGTGTCTCATTTTTCCGAGTCCAGTCTTTATTGTTTGCTCACACAGGGAAAAGTTTGATAGTCAATTTTACCATTATTGGGAATTAGGATGACTAGGGCAAAATAATGATTTTAAATCGACTATAATCATGGTCAAAATGACCATTCAAAATAGTTGATTAAACAATTTAATATAATATCAAAATAGTCCCTGTGACCATGACCATTGTCAATAATGTGATGATAAAAAAATGTATCCGACCATTTTCATGGTACCTAATTGTAACCATTATATGAAATTGTCATCTTGACCATGATTTAATTGTCGGTAAAACCATAAATTTTTTCTCAGAATACTTTTGAAAATAACGCAGATACGTCAAAATGTGCTTTTTTTACTCCTAGAATAGAATTACATATCCCCATTTCAATGAAACAATGTCAGGAAACAAGACTAGTTTTAACCAAACTGTATTATTTTTTTTAAACAAATACATGTAACCTTATTTTTGATTCAAGATGATAATTACGTTACGCACGACGACGCCAATATTAACAACACATTATACGCATTTTAAACTTCTTTTGACAGTAATATTTACTCATTTAAGACATTATCACGGGTGTACAAACTACGCAAGTTCCGCCAACATAAATCAAAAACATCATCTTGTCTGAGCTGCTTAACAATGGAAGTGACCAACACCAGGTTGACAAGTATGATTTAAATTCGGTTCCGTTTCCGATGTCGTTGTGTTAGGGCCAAGGAATCCATTTTTCTTCAAAAACCGTGAAACACTAGCAACAAAAGAGTAGGTCAATATGTGCTTACCCAACCAATAAAATGTTTCGAATGTATTTGTTGGCAACTTAGATCAAAAATATATTCCGTTTTTTTTTCAGTGCGTGAAATGAGGATCATTTTCAGGCCAAAACTTTATCTCATTGGATCAAAGTATCTCTAATTCGTATTGTATGAAAATCAATCTATGGTAATCGAAAATAATAATTGCATGCCGTAGGTATCGCTTTATTTGAAAAAGACGATCTTTTTCCTATCCTGCACATTTCGCCGCACCCCATTTTCGCGTTGCGCTTTTATCATAACATCCGCAGCTGGCAACAAGTCGGAGTGGCGGGGAGTTTTTTAAAAATCGTTTCCTTAGTTAGGACCTTAGTTTAACAATTTCTGATTCGTTTCAATTTGTCTGTTGAGTACTTTTGGAATATTACGCAAGGTATATCAAAAGATGGATAGCATAGATTGAGCGTGTGCATTTAGTAACTACACACCTAGAAATTATGAATTTTACACGAGACGTAATTCATGTTCGTAAAAAGTCGGGGAACGTAAACAAAGATTTCGTGTAAAATTGTGTCTTATGAAACTGACACATACGTAATTCGACGAAAGATATGTTTGATTGAATTTATTTTCTTATCTCTTTTAACTCATTCGTAAGTACTAAAGGACGCTTGCATTTGTCGGTCTCATGGGACAGAAATTTACATGACATTTTGGTAGTGTGTACCACGTTTCTCCCTTATGGCGCCACAAGCGCAAAAAAAAACGGTCGCCTGAAAAAATGTGAAGTGACTTATATTGTTAATATAGTATATTCGACTAAAGCCTGAGGTAAACGTTCATATTCCTGACTTTCGGCTCATCAGACTCGATCAGACCAATTCCAGAGGAGGGGGTGCTGCCGAGTTTCCAACTCAACATAATTGAAGCCACTGTCGAACCTATCGTCATCATCGCGGCATACTGCCCCAAGCAAGCGGCTATAGTCCTGCGGCAAGACATCTTCAAGCTAACTCGGCGCCGGGGCAATTCATCATCGCTGGCGACCTCATCGCAAAACATGAAGGCTGGGGGAACACTCGGTGGAATAACAATGGATCCATCATCTAGAATGACCAACCCGGTTGAGTCAAGCTGGGGCTCACGCAACCCTCGACATTTTCTTCACCATCATGGCCAACAACATCGCTCAGCCGGTCGTATACCAGGAGCTCAGCTCGGACCACTATCCGGTGGTGGCGGAAGTTGGCTCCTCGGTCAATTGGCATCTGTCGATGACTCTGTCGATTACGATGCGCTCCCCGAGGCGCACGAAGACAGCGATCGACAACTGCGTTCCCTAGACGAAGCAATCTCTCGAGCTCAAGAGCAGCATGTTCCTCCAGTAAACCTGGTGAGTCATTCTCTGAAACCTTGACAGGACTACCAAGTACATTATCGGAAACCGTAACTCGATTCGAAGACAATTCCAACACTCCGGTCTACCGCACCTTAAGACCCATTCAAACCGCCTTACTGAAATTGTTCAAGCCACGATGATGAATCTCAGAAATAGGCATTTCGAAACTAAAATTCGCTCTCTCCCAGATTGTGCGAAACCCTTTTCTAAGTTGACCAAAAGTCTGAAAAAGAAACCAAGACCAATTCCGCGGCTTAAGGAGTGTATCGAATATAAGCTATCCACATACATTTGCGTTGTACGCATGTATTTGTGATGGTTTTTTATGCTCTGAACACTGCATGCTGTGCGTTTGACTGTCAGCTTTCTTTTGTTTACTTGTTTGTGCGGTTCAAATTCTGCGTTTTCAAAATGTCGCGTATTGAAAAGGAAGTGAAAATTAAGGTTCTGGACACATGGCTAAGTGAGAAGGTATTACTATGCGAAAATTGGCGAAGCGGTTTGGAGTTCATCATGCGAGTGTTAAAACCATCATTAATAAGTTTGGGGAACACTATTCTTTGGATGAGCTACCAGGAAGAGGCAGAAAACCCGGTTCTTCCAACCCAAAACTGGAGCAGAAAGTGGTATCTCTAATCATGAAGAACAAATCAATGTCAATACGTGATTTGGCCAAAAAAGCAGGAACGAGTGTCGGAATGATCCAGCGTATCAAGAGGCGAAACCACCTGAAGACCTACAAGAAGCAGAAAATCTCGAAACAAAGTGCAGAACAGAAGAAGCGAGCAGCAACAAGGGCCCGGAAATTGTATTCGCGTCTTTTGCAGCGTCCGGATGCATGCGTTTTGATGGACGATGAGACCTATGTAAAGGAGGACTCAAAAACCCTTCCAGGTCCACAATACTTTACTGCCGTCGTTGGGGAGGATGTGAGCGATGCGGACAGGTCGATTCAAGTGGAGAAATTCGGTCGAAAGGTACTGGTATGGCAAGCAATATGTTCCTGTGGTTTGAAATCAACCATTTTTTACACTACCGGAACTATAAATGCGGAAATCTATCGATCTGAGTGTCTCCAGAAGAGATTGTTGCCTTATATAAGAAGCATAGTACACCTCCACTGTTTTGGCCGGATTTAGCGTCGGCTCACTATGCCAAAACCACTCTCAATTGGCTTGCGGAAAAGGGTATAGATTTCGTTGAGAAAAATATCAATCCACCAAATTGCCCTCAGCTTCGACCCATCGAACGTTACTGGGCAATCGTGAAGAGGGTCTTCAAGAAGACTGGTAAGGCAGCTGGGAACATGCAGGAGTTCAAAAAAAATTTGGGCTCAAGCGTCCAAAAAATGCGATGCAACACTTGTCCGGAACTTGATGAAGAGCATTCGATCCAAAGTTCGAAAATTTGTGAAGGAATAACTTAAATTTCATCCGGTCTTCATTATGTTCAAGTTTAACCTCGTACAATAAAGGATCAATTTTTTGTATGGATAAAATATCGGTTTTCAACATAATTTGAAAGAAAGTTTGTGGATAGCTTATTTTCGATACACTCCTTATTGTTCACCACCACATCTCTCCCCCCCCCCCAATTCCCCCCCGACAAAAAAACCGAACAACACAAAAACCACTGCACGCACACAACCCAGCCCAGTCTATTGCGAGCCGCCCCCCCCTCCAGGTACCGGGGAAAGGCACAGAATACCCAAACACCCCCATGGTTTCCCTGTTAAAAGAAGAATAAAGGCTGATGAAAAATTAAACGAACCAAAAAAAGGAAGCCCCTTGGTTTGTTTATTTTTGAGTGTTTAGGTTTAATCCGATTTCTAATAGAGGTTTTTAACAAATCTGAGATATCGAAGAATTCTAGAGATTGCTTGTATTCCGGAAAATCTTGCCTGGAACACTGTTTAGGATTCACCTGAATTGAAGAGGTTCCTTTGATTACCGTGGAAGTAATCATTAGATTCCACATTGTGTTTTCCTTACATTTGTTTAGAAAACCTTTCCTTTATTAAGGGATGCATCGGGTGTAGTGATAAGCGTGACTGCTACTTGGCACCCCAGTGGGTCTGAGTTCAATTCCAGTCGAGGTTGGTGGTTTTTCTGAGGCGAAAAAATCTGGTCACAATGAGTGCGATATGTAGGGTCCAGGTGGTGGAGTCATCTTCTTGGGGTCGATGGTTGTCACCACGTTGTGAGGGATATAAAGGGTGTTCCGATCTAAATTTGGTCAAACAGTAATGTGTGTGAGTCGATCAAAGTTTTTATTAATAAGTCATTTTTTTTTCTTTTTCAAGTTCAGTTAATGCAGAATACAGGAGATGTATTCAGCTAAGCTTCCTTTTTACCGAATGCGAATTGACGGGTCTTTCGTTTAACACCTGCCATAAAGTTTTGTATCGTCTCATTGTCCACTTCATTCGCGCAGAACGCCAGTTTGCCCTGAACTGTTTCTCGCTCACAACAGCTTTTTGAGTCTTCTTAAGGTTCCGATTGACGATGGCCCAATATTGTTCGATTGGGCGGAGCTCTGGCGTGTTGGAAGGGTTATTGTCCTTGGGTACCACTTGAACGTTGTTGACAGCATACCACTCCATGGCCTTTGTTCCGTAATGGCCAGATTCGGCCAAAATAGAACGGAACAATTGTGTCGCTTCAGGAAAGGCAGTAGACGTTTTTGTAGGCACTCGCTCAGATAAACTTCTTGGTTGACGGTTCCGGTCACAATGTAAACGTTGCTCTTCAAGTCACAGGTACAGATAGCCTGCCACACCAGATATTTCTTCGCGAACTTTGACAGTATAATGTGCTTGAAAATATCTGCCACCTTTCCCCGTCCGGTTGCCGTAAAAAAATCCTGTCCAGGAAGCTGTTTAAAGTCTGCCTTGACGTAAGTTTCATCGTCTTGTACCACGCAATCAAACTTCGTCAGCATCGTCGTGTACAACTTTCACGATCGTTCTTTGGCCGACGTGTTTTGTTTATCGTCGTGATTTGGAGTCACCACTTTCTTGTAAATCGACAGTCCAGCTCGTTTTTTTTAGCTCTATCCACGGTTGAAGGCGTCACTCCCAGCTTCTTTGCGATATCTCGGACGGACAGGTTGGGGTTCCGCTCGAAACAGCGGGCAACTCTTTTTGTCGTCGCTGTGGCCTCCGGCTTTCGATTTCCCCCCGATCCAGCTTTCCTGGCTGTCGACAAACGTTCACCAAACACTTTTAATACGTTGGTAACAGTTGATTTAGCCACATTCAACAATTTCGCCAATGTCGGCGTGAGAGTAGTTTGGATTTTCGCCATGCTCGTGCAAAATTTTGATGCGTTGCTTCTCTTCCTTCGACGACATTTTGATAACTGAAGTGCTAATCTCAAAATCAAAAACGAGGCATGATGCTACACGCTCACATCTTCAAAATGAGGGGTGTGCAAAATTTTTTAATGCTTCAAGCTTAAGTCGACCGAATTTTGATCGAAACACCCTTTAAACGAATAAAAAAAAGGGATGTATCGGAAATAAGCTATCCACCAACATTTGCGTTGTACGCGTGTATTAGTGATGGTTTCAATGTGTTCATCATAGCATGCTGTGCATTCGACTGTCATCTTCAGTTTATTTACTTGTTTGCACGGTTTAAATTCTTCGTGTTCAAAATGTCGCGCATCGAAAAAGACGTGAAGATTAAGGTTTTGGAAACATGGCTACGTAAAAAGGGTGTAACTATGCGACAATTGGCGAAGCGCTTTGGAATTTATCACGCGTGTGTACAATGCATCATAATCAACTTTTGGGAACACTGTTCTTTGGATGAATTGCCAAGAAAAGGCAGAAAATCCGGATCTTCCAACCTGGACTGGATCAGAAAGTGGTAGCTCTAATTCGGAAGAACAAATCAATTCCGATGCGTGATTTGGCCAATAAAGCGGGAACCAGCGTCGCAATGATTGAACGTATCAAGAAACGAAACAACCTGAAGTCCTACAAGAAGCACAAAATCGCCAAACAAAGTGCAAAACAAGGGCCCGGAAATTGCATTTGTGAGTTTTGCAGCGATCGGATGCATGTATTTTGTTGGACGTAGAGACATATGTCAAAAACCCTTCCAGGTCCACCAAATTACACTACCGTCGTAGAGGAGGATGTAAACAATGCAGACAAGTCGATTCAAGTGGAGAAGTTTGGTCGAAAAGTGCTGGTATGGCAAGCAATATGTTCCTGTGGTTTGAAGTCAACCATTTTTTACACTACCGGATCAATCAATGTGGAAGTCTATCGATCTAAGTGTCTGCAGAAGAGGTTGTTGCCTTTATATAAGAAGCATAGAATTCCTCCACTGTTTTGGCCAGATTTATCGTCGGCGCATTACGCCAAAACAACTCTCAATTGACTCACGGAAAAGGGTATAGATTTCGTTGAGAAATACACCAATCCGCCAAATTGCTCTCAGCTTCGGCCCATCAGACGCTATTGAGTGATTGTGAAGAGGGTCTCAAAAAGACTGGTAAAGCAGCTGAGAATATGCAGGAGCTCAAAAATAACTGGGCTAAGGCGTCCAAAAAATGTGATGAAACACTTGTCCGGAACTTGATGAAAAGTGTTCGATCAAAAATTTGCAAATTCGTGAAAGAATACTGTAAATTTCATCCAGTCTTCACAATGTTCAAGTTCAATCCAGTACAATCAAAAATCATCCATTTGTATGAATAAAACATCATTTTTTTATATGATTTGAAAGAAAAACATGTGGATAACTTATTTTTGATACAATCCTTAGTAAGCATTGGGATCTAACTCTTGAGTGATTATGAATGGGACATGCAAACATGTTTTGAATGGCCTTCAATTTCTAAATGTGCCTCTTCTCTGAAACTCATATATTACCAACATGAGAACTATTCAAAACGACTTTCAACCCAATAAATGCATCCTGCCTGTCGGTGAATATTTTCTTCAAATGCTGTTCCTGTTGCTGTGTATCGCTGCAGAGATTTCCAATTTCCAACCCCGCAAAGACACCATGCAAACGTAATTCATCATTCGCCTAAAAGCTAGTGGTGTCTCTGTTCGGTGGTGTTGAAGCACTATCTTTCGTCTACCGCAAACGACGACGACGAGGATCGTCCTGCACAAATAGGCGAAGTGGGAAGCAACACAGCACTTGTGGCACATACATGGAACCCTACCGGGAGAGATTGCTGAAAGGAAATTGAAGACAGTGGCAATTATTTTTAAATTTTTATGTGATAAAACATGATGAAATTGCAATTTTCGCCTTCGCGGTATGATGAATGGTTTGCGAGTGTTGCTCTTGTCGGGTGCCCTCGTGCCATGAGTCCACATCATGCCGGCTCACAGTGACTATTGGAATGCTCCGTAGGGCTCCACTCTTTGACACACTCTCGCACAACTTTTCCAATCTAAATTTCATCCGGATGGGTTCACCATGTAATGTCAAATCGCAGCGCTTTGATGCGTCGTCGGGTGGAGGGGAAAATTGGATTCAACACACACACACCCGCTTCCCACACTGACGGATGATGAAAAGCCACGCGTCCCCATCTCTTCCCAGAAAACACTAAATTGATTAGCGAAGCTCCCGAATTGACATGACCATTCGGAAAATAAACAAGGTAGTTGATCTGATTCGAATCCCGTCCCCCAAATCAATAGCCGGGACACGGGTACGACGGGGTTCACTGATAAACGGAATCGTGACAAGACTGCATCCCAAGCTTATCGATTCCGCAGAGAGTCGGCTCTGATAGCGCAATTCTTAGATATCGTGTGGTAAATGTCGTGGAGCGCTCCAATCGAGAAGACAAATCGAGAAAATATGCTCGATTGGGAAAGCTTCGTTTGACCCGGACTGATGGGAGGGAACTGGTACAGCAGAAAATATGATTTGGAAACAGAGAAAGGTTATCTGTCGGTTCGATTTGCACTTTCGTGGGGTGAAGCAGCATTTCAACGGTGGACCAATTCCCGTCAATCATAACCATTAGTCAGACAAATTCAAGCCAAATTGTTTGATATTCTTAAACCATTTAACACTGATCATGAACAAAAAAAAAATTCAAATCGTGTGGTTTCAATAATTGATTCGCAGCTAAAATAGTGCTTCACCCTATGTCGAAACATTTCCGTACGTCTGAAAATTTTATTTTGTCTACAACTATTGTGAGAAAATTCGTTCAAAAAACCGCCTTTGGCTTCCAAACTAGCGACATTTCCCGACAGCCCTCGAAGAAGAATGTCAGTCTCTTTCGGGCTGTGGTATGCAAAATTTTTCCACGAACTTCATAAAGCTTTCTTAAATTCCACTCCTTTCAGAGAATGGATCGCTGAGGGAAAATTTTAATTCACCGGTTTTCTTTTCACTTCGAAGAACTCCCACTGCGCGCTGGTTGAACGATGCCCCACTTCGGATGAACCCGCAGGAACGAGACGGTATATGGAAATTGCTGAAGGACTCCTTCGGTTGAATTCCGGACCCGTTTGCTTGCCTTCTTCCGTATTTTTTTTTTTTTTTTTTTGTTATATTTCTGAGTCGCTAGAGATAATTTAATGAGACGACGCACTTGGCAAATGACTACGACATAATTGGATCTGGGATTAGGGCAAATTGCGGTAAGGTTTGCGTCACAGCAATGGTGGGCTGGTGCGGGTAGAGGTGGTGGTGGTGGTGGAAAGCTCAAGACTAGAACTCCTTGCAGGGTAAATTTTTCTTCCGCTTCGGCGACGTGGAATTAATTTAGCGTGGAAGTTGGTCTGTCTCCTCGCATACAATTTCAACGAATGCAGAAAGGGGAAAACGTTTCAATTTATAGGTAGAAGTCTAGCCAAACTCGGGCTGCCATTCATAGGAAGTATTATGCCTTAGGAAGTCTTTAAAAATGGTTTCTTCTTCTTTTGCTTCTTAAAAGCTGCTGTTCCAAGGAATTGGATTAATTTATAAACATCTTTCTGGAACGAGGCTGGGTATCCTCGACTGTTGGATAACATTTAAGGCATGGCGAGAGTAGAGTGGGTTTGTCCTAAGGGATCTAAATTCTTAGAAATGGATTTAAGACAAAGTGAGCAGGTTGACTACAACGGTTACCTAATTTGCTGATTTTGAATGCTTTCAAATTTATCCAAATTAAATTGTTCTGACTTCCGGTCAACCGTTGCATCATTTGGCTTGTATCTAAACCGCCCCCGGACAACTGGCACACATAATTTTCCGGCTTTCTGGGTGAAATTTCGTTTCGTCACGCTGAAAATAAAATCCCTTCCCAAAGGACACCACTTCCGGACAGTGCCTCGAGGTTCAAGAAGCAGCATGAGGCACCACAGTTTCGCCAAAATAGTCTGAACTATTTTCAACCGCGTTATCGTAATTTCCGATAATTGCTTTCGGTTGAAACTTTCCGGGCGGGATTCCATAAATTCCTAGCCAATATCATTTCCAGCCAGTGGCCCGCGAAAGAACGGATAGGATTCGATTCCGATGATGGCCCGATAGATAGTTCCGCTAGCCGGTGCCAATGGACATCAATTTCGGGAATTTCACTCTCGTTTTAATGAGTTTTCTTGGCCCGTTACCTACAGGTACGGCTCGAGGGTTTGAATTCGGAGGAACGGGGGGTGTTCAAAAATGGCTCTGATGTTCTCATGGCTTCTGAAGGGCGAGGGATAGGGAATGGTGTTAGATTGAGTGGTTCGTTATATTGAAATATTCTATGAAAAGTGGTGGATTATGTCTATTGAAAAGAAATCAGCGAGCTGTGAACTTCTCGTTGCCTCAAATCTTAGATTGAAGTCTAAGAAGAAAGTTGTTACCTGATACCCTCAAATTTCATAATCTCAATGGAAATGAAAGTTATTACAGAATTTCTCATTGTAAATAATTATTTTCATAAATATCCCTTCCCATAAATAAATCCAATGGCATACTATAGAGTCAATTAAAACTGTATCATAGCAGTACTTAATACCATCAGATCTTCATTTAAAGTAAACTTGTGCAAATGATTGGAATGAACGTCACCTTCGGTGGTTGCGCTTTTTTTGTTTTGTGTAATTTGTGTGAACTGGTAATTACTCAAACATGGTACGTTTGGAAAGTTGAAAGATGTGCGGCGAATGTCAATAACACACAGAAGTGGGCCTTTGCCTCTTGTCCAGTAACTACTATCCCTTCCTTCCCGTGATGCCGACTGGAGGACGAGTAATAGTAGGAAATATCCTCTGGGGATGAACTAGTTGCTGCGCTGGCAAGAAAATCACCACGCTTACGATGAGTGCAAAACAAGCCAAGTGTAAGAGGGTGTCTCTTGAGAGCATTTCTAGGGTTTTTTTTCATTAGGGCGAATCTACAATTGAGAGACTCTCTCTGGGCTCGCTCTCTTTCATTCATATTCCAATCACCTTTACGTTTTCATTCTCCTATTTGTTGAGTATGCTAGCCACCACTGTTGTGTTTCGATGTGTATTAAAGAATCCATCGAAAACTAAATATTAGCGCTGTAATGAATGAAAGAGAGCGAGCCCGGGGAGAATCTCTCAATTGTAGATTCGCCCTAATGAAAAAAATCCCTAGATTTGTGGTGAAAATTTGAGCACACAATCTCGAATGAGATGAATGAATTGTGCTCTCGAGCTCACCCACCTAGTTCTCGTTGGTTTACTTCTTGAGCGACCGCTCTGAAGAGCCAAATCCTCAGAAAATCTTCGTGCCCTTTTCTATGCATGTTTCCAAACTTATGAGTCCAAAGTTGTAAGAATTTTTCCAATTCTTTTGTGAATATCTTAGATGTGTAACTACACCACCTAAGTTAGTAACCTATATGCAATGAAAAAACGAGATTATAACGGAGAAAAAAATAGATCTTATTTCTTAAGTAAAATGGTTATTCGTTTCGGGTGCTGATGGGGCACTGTACAAGCACTGCTCGATGCCTTACCACATTTTTGGCCCCTAATTAAAATCAATTCAATCTAGTTTTGAGGACAAAGCGATTCAACACAACAAAAACTACCATGAAATAAAATGATAAACTGTAGATTAAAATTGCTATCTGACCTCCTAACAGTGAACCTGCTCTGTATGAACAGCATGCAGCGTGTGTTAATGAGTTGCACACACGGGCAAGTACCAGGGATAGTGTTGTAGTTGTTGGCGACTACAAATTACCACACATTCGCTGGGTTTCGATGACGACGTGGGATGCACTATACCAGCCAATGCTTCATCGGAACAAGAATTATCGCTAGTTGAAAACATTATTGCTTCCGGATTGTCACAAATCAATCACTTGCTGAACGAGAATGAGTGGTTGCTTGATCTAGCGTTTGTGAGTAACTCCAGTGTTTGTGGATTACTACAAACACCCTTACCTTTAATGAAAGTGGACTGCCATCATAAGCCGTTTGTTTTGTCCATTGATACTTTACACATCTCATCGGGCAATAGCTTACCGTTGAGATCTTCTACGACTTTAACCAATGCGATTATGATGAACTTGACTCTCAAATCTCACAAATCGATTGGCACAGTATTTTAACAATGGGCTCATTAGACGATGCTGTGAACCGATTTTATCTTGAACTGGAAGCAATTTTTCGATAAAGCGTACCATTGAGGAAGCGTACACGTCAACCCGACAACAAACAGCCATGGTAGAACGGGGAACTGCGAAATCTTCGTAATAGGCTACCAAAAGCTCGTAGACGGTATTTTCGGATTAAAACTGAAGAGCATAAAGCTTTAGTGCACGGTTTGGAATCCCAATTCCACGCTCTGAACACGTCATGTTTTCAATCATACATTCACCGGCTTGAGAGCAACATCAAGGACGACCCAAAACGGTTCTGGACTTATCAACGTAATCGAACGTCATCTCGAGGAATTCCCCCGCTTGTTAGCTACGAAGATAACATCTCAACGATATCGATTGACTCTGCAAATCTTGTCTCTTCATTCTTCCAAAGTGTGCTTAACAACTAGACCAGCACCATTGTCAGAATCGTACTTGCGAGTAGTTTGCATTCGTTCGACCTTAATCTGCCTACAACTACATTCACGCAACGTGATGTGTACACAAAACTGCGTGGCTGTCGACAGTTCCTAAGGGACCAGGATCAAACGGACTCCAGCCGATTTTCATTCAGAAGTGCTCTGCTTCATTGGCTCAACCAGCTTCTCTGCTCTTCAATCGTTCCACTGCTGAAAGTTATGTTTCCAGTGAAATGGAAAGAGGCTCTGATAACGCTAATCCACAAATCGGCAACGTGCAAGATGTCAAGAATTACAGAGGAATTTCCATTCTCAGCTGCCCACCGAAGGTTTTGGAAAGCATGCTGTTAGATGTTCTTTTTACCATGCAATCCAACATATTATCACTGCTGACCAGCATGGATTTGTCAGAAAGCGATCAAGCACTACGAATTTAATGAGCTATGTTTCAAAGCTGATCGACATAATTGAAAAACGTCAGCAGATCGATGCGGTGTACATAGACTTTTCGAAAGCATTTGACAGAGTCCCGCATAATCTGGTAGTGGAAAAACTAAGACGAATTAGTTTACCAGCTTGGTTGACTAATTGGATCTTCTCGTACCTGACGAACCGTAGTGCATCTGTGCGACTAGGTGCGACACTTTCGGATCCATTTGTTATCACATCAGGCGTTCCTCAGGGTAGCCATCTCGGGCCACTTCTCTTCGTGCTGTTTGTGAATGATCTCTGAATGGAAGTCATTTAAAATAATGTACGCAGATGACCTAAAAAAAATCGGGTTATAACATCCCTGGTGGATTGCTGTGCATTGCAGATGGACGTTGACAATGTCCTGGATTGGTGCGCTAGAAATAGATGGTGCCGTCTTATGAACATCGCTGCGCACTTATCAATCTACCCACTCTACGAAGTAGGCGAATACATCTACAACAACTTTTCGTGTTTGACCTGCTTGGACATAACATTGACTGCTTCGAACTCTTGGCAAAGCTCAATTTCAACGCTCCTTTAAGATCTATTCGGAGAACGCAATTTCTTCGACGCTCTGCTCATCGTACACAGTAAGGGCAGAATAACCCTCTCGATGTTTGTTGTGCATTGTTCAATGATAATTACCACCTGTATGATTTTAATGTAAGCAAGAATACTTTTAAATTAAAGATAAGGGATAGTTTTTAACTAGAAAATAAGAAGAATGATTAGTAATTTCCATTTAATTCCAACTACCTTTATTGCTTATCCTTGACAGATACGCGTATTTTCGTCTACAATGTGCAGACTTCTTCAGTGTCGTGTACTAATACTCGACTGAAAGAAAACTAGCCTTCGCCACCTGCTGTATTTATCCTATTTTCTAAATACAAACACTTGAACCTACAGCTAACATTTCTTGTACCTAACCTATCCTGAGTCCAAAACAAATATTATGCTTGATATCTACCTCGCTTTTTCATTATACCTAACCTGATTATTCCGTAGCAGCGGGTGTTCCACTGCGTCGGTTTTGATGTCGTTTGGGTATTAAGTTAAAAAACCATGTAATACATGTTACCACCTTGGTCTTTGTTTAGTGGATTTGTGTTTTGTTGTTTGTAGATTTCTAAGCTTTCTGTGACGTTTAATTTCCTAGAAATCGTCGTGCGACGTCTAGAAATGTTAACTGTAGGTACAAGTGTTCACGGAAAAAAAATCCGTTCTCATATTCCAGAACAAAAAATCACGACATCGTGAACTAACATCAATTCCAAATATGTGACTTTTTACTCATAAACGTGATTCCTTAAATCCTATTTCCATGAAAAGAATCACGATGTCGTGAACCTCAATTCATGTCTGTTTGGCATTTCGTAACACAATAAAAATGACTGGGAATCATGATCCTCGATCATAATAACGTGAACGCTTAAATCCATATGCGTGATTTTGTTCCTCTTTTCGTGAACGTTGTTCGTGAACTGTCATTTTATTGTAACGCTTGTAAAAACTCTAGTCAGTCATTGTTGTGAGGTGCAAACGAAAGTGAAAGTTTTAAAATGATTTTGAATTGTGTACCTAGAGAAACATTTCGAAAGTGTTTCTTTACAACCGCAGGTGGTGATGGTTGGAACGCCGAACAAAGCAGCTGGATTTTTTATTGTCTTTGGTGGCGCAGAATACAAAGCCGATAATATTCATCATGCTATATGTTTATGCCTACAAGTAACGTTCGTATTAAGTCTTAAGTACCGGATTTTAAAACAGTCTGGATGCTCATACAATCATATTTATTTGGGATACATGCCTCAATTCTAGAAATGCCGAAGGTGACTCAAGATGTTATCAGAAGCATTTCTTAACTTAACGACGTAATCTAACCGAATGTATAATTCATAAGAATCCTAAATTTAACTTTTCTTGTTTAACGATAATTTTATTCAATGATTATTCCTTTTTATATGTTTTTAATTCATACATACAATAAATTGCAATACGCATGCATGCGTATAATCGAATACCTTTAGCATTTTTTCTACTCCTCATGCGAAAGTATACTCTCATGATATTTTATAAATTCTTGAATTTTTTTTCTAATATTCATGAATCAAAAATTTCGTTCCAAATACAGTCCGTGAACTAAGTGGCTGCTTTTGTGAAGTGTATCACGATATAAATCCGATTTCGGAAACATTAATCATGAATACGTGAGCTAAATCATGATTACCAAGGAAAGTTTTCACGTTTTCATGACACACGTTGCATGCCACTACGTTACTCTAGCGTTATATTAATTTAGCGGAACAAAGTTCACGTATTCATGACTTTTGTTCATGGTGTATTTTCGTTAATGAAATTTTGACTTGTTCTGAAATTCGTGACTCGAGGTTGACGTATTCCGGAACGATTTTTTATCCGTGCAGCATCACTTGAAACTGAAATCGACAAAGATTTTTCATTAGGGCCTAACTGACAAACGTAAACAATGGCTATTAATGCGTATTTCTCATCGTTGAAAACTCACCTAATCAATCCACCACGGTCATTTCGAAGAGGAAGAGTTCACCTATCCGATAGAATTGGAAGCTTAGATGGGTAGCCGCTGTGCCACGGGAAATTAACAGAAGAAGCCATTGTTTACGTTTGTCAGTTTGGCCCTAATGGAAAATCGTTGTCGAAATATCGGGTAACTTTTTTATTAAACCGATTCTCGGCAACACTAGGAGGCGAGCACAAACGATAACCAAACTTCAACCGACCTCAGCTGCCTATCATGCCGAAATATCGGTTTAGCAGTGTTGTAAGCCGAGGCTCGGCTTTTTATCTGTCAACCGCCATGCGCCATATTGTTTTCATTCGCAAGTTGGGTTAGTTGTCTGTTGTTTGTGGAAAAAACGACAACCCCATCCACTTCTGCCGGCACTGGACCGTTTAGACCTTTACACGGATGCGCCGGTACCCAAAAAAGCAAAATTCGATGCTGATGAATCTGTTTACCCTGCTGAATTGCAAGCGATCTTTGCAGAGTTTATTCAGGCATAAAATATTCAATATTTCGATGATAATCTTATTCAAAATTTCGAATATTTACATACAATTTAACCGAATTCTCGGTTAACCCCCTTCTGTTAGTTTGTTTTTTTTAACCGATATATCAGTTTGCTCATGCCGAGCTTCCCGGCTAGCTATACGAGTTTTCAGTTTGACCTAAACCGAGATTATCGGTTAACATAATAAAGCCAAGATCGAAACCGAGAGGTCGGCTATGCGGATCTCGGTTTCAGAAAGCCGAGACTCGGCATATAATTTTAAGAGTGCAAGACGAGTCCTTCAAAAAACAACTAAACCGATTACCAATCATGCCGCAACCTGCGCTTACCAATTAGGACCTTTAGATTTCATTGACAACGGGGAACCCAACAGATTTATTGCATGAACTAAAATTTCAATTATCAGACCATTCTCTCACTCACGACAACTAATGGCTGGATTGGATTTTCATAATCATTGTATTCGTGTTTGAGAGAGTTCAAATTATAACCATTGGCTCTTCTTTACCGACTAGATTCCACAAATAATTGTTCGGACTCGGTTTCGTTCTTATTGCCCCATTAATTCCTATTCTCGCTCAGTTGCCTAGCGCTGTTCTCTCTGTGTTCTTCACTCGTATGTGTGTGTGCCTTGGTGCATTCTAGCTTTCTATTTATAGATAATACAGATAGATCTAACCTTGTCATTCTCGATGGGCTGCAGCCATGTAAAGGGTGTTCCGACCAAAATTTGGTCAAACAGTAATGTATGTGAGTCGATCAAAGCCAGTTTGCCTTGAACTGTTTCTCGCTCACAACAGCTTTTAAAGTCTTCGTATGGTTCCGATTGACGATGGTTCAATAGTGTTCGATTGGGCGGAGCTCTGGCGTATTGGGAGGGTTCTTGTCCTTGGGAACCACTTGAACATTGTGGCGGCATACCATTCCATGACCTTTTCGAAGGAGACGTGCCAACTCCCACGATAAGCGAAGTTAAGGATACCATGAAACAAATTATGAATAACAAGGCAAAGAGAATATCGGAACGGAACTTATGAAAATGGGCGCGTATAAGTTGGAAAATTGTCTGCACCGACTGATAGTCAGGATCTGAGTTACAAAACAGCTACCGGAGGAGTGGAGAGAGGGAGTTATCCAAGAAACACACATGTTTTATAGCGGTTGAAATTACTTTTATATGACTACATTTGGTTATTTAGAAGCTTATTCAACATAAAATCATGAAGATGTGTTAGTCGGGTATATGCCCAATGTACAAAAAGAGTGTCAAGTTGGAGTGTACTATCGAGCGATCACTATTCCCAATGCGGCCTACAAAGGGCTTTTCCAAATAATCTTCCGCCGTCTAACGCCGATAGCAAGCAGATTTGTGGGAAGTTATCAAGCCGGTATGTTTTTGTTGACATTTGTTGACAACAGACCAAATCTTAACGTTGCCGGCAGATCCTTCAAAAAGTTTCGTGAAGATAAAGTGCCTTTTGATCGATTTCAAGGCCGCATATGACGCTATTGATGGAACATTATGGACGAGAACGGGTTTCCCGGAAAACTCACTAGACTAATCAAGGCAACGATGGATGGAGTACAGTGCTGTGTAAAGATACCGGGTGCGTTGTCGGACTCGTAAGAAACAAGTAAAGAACTTCGACAAGACGATGGCCTTTCATGCCTTCTGTTCAACATAGCGCTTGAAAGTGTTTTGAAACCTGCGGGCTTTAACATGTGGGGCACGATTTTCAATAAATCCAGTCAATTCATTTGCTTTGCTGACGACGTGTACATTGTCGGAAGAAAGTTCCAGGCGGTTACTGAGCAGTACACCAGGCTAAAACGTGAAGCAGAAAAAGTTTGATTAGTCGAAGACTAAGTATTTGCTGGCAGGAAGAACCGAGCGCAATAGAGCTCGCATATGCAGAAGTGACGCATAATAGCCAAAAATCGTGCATAGTATGGACTCCACAAGGGTCCTCCCTTAGCTCAGTCGGCAAAGGCGCAGCTACAAAGCAACACCATGCTGGAGGTGGCTGGGTTCGATTCCCGGTCAGGTCTAAGAATTTTTCGTTTAGGAATATTTCTCGACTCCCTGGGCATACCCAACAAACATCAATGCTGAATAACTGTTTGTTCGAACAAACTTGTAGAAGTTGTTCAGCATATTCTTCAAGCAAGCTGAATAACTTCTCCAAATTTGTTTTAACAAGCGGTTATTCGTCACTGATGTTTGTTGGGTAGGGTATAATTGTACTTGCCACACAATCATACTAATGCAAAAATGGTACCTGGAATCGAAAGCTCTCAATTAATGACTATGGAAGTGCATTTAAAACACTAAGTTGAGAGCAAGCAATAAGCTTGAAATGCTAAAGAAGAAGAATAATGGACTCCACAAGACCAAACAGTCTGGAATCTCAAGACGTTGATAAGACTGGAAGTTCTCTACGGGCACGAAACGGGGACAATGCTCGAAAAGAACTTTCAAGCATCAGGAGTTTTCGAACTACGTGAGCTTAGAACCTTTTTTGGTGGAGTTTGGGAAAATGGCGTATGGAGGAGAAGAATGAACCACGAGCTGACGGGACGGAGCTTTATGGCGAACCCAGTATCCAAAAAGTCGATCAAAAAAGAAGACCTAGTAGCACACTTGTTGCCATTCGGTTGAGATAACATAAATGTGCCTTGCTTTAATCGTAATCAAGTTGCTGCAACTAATTATGATCGTTGTGTGCTACTTGGTAGGGTACAATGGGCGGGACATGTTGTAAGGATGCCGCAAAAATGATGGTTGTGCTAAGTGAGCTAAGTAGATAGATCAAGTGGAACAAGACTTAGAAAGTCTAGGGTGCTCGAGAAACTGGAAACAAGCAGCCCTAAACCGTGTTTCTTGATGAAACATTGTGGCGCAGGTGCGGCTCTGAAGGGACCTTGACCAATATAGTAAAGTACAGAAAGCTTTATGGTAAACATTGTAATTACAGAATGGGCTTTTACGAACGCCCATGTTTAGCTGAAACTAATCAGACAATTTGATGATGTTTTCGACTAACATGTATCATCAAGGTGTTGATAACGTGGACTTATTTCAAATGGAGATGAAAACAAAAAATCACAAAAGAAAATTCAATGGAACACATTTTCCTCAAATCTAACATGTTTGAGACTGCTCCAATAATATTTTGATGCCCTTGCCGGACGGCCGGAACTTAAGCCAAGACCGATGAAAAGATGGACGACGACATGTTCTTCAGCTCTTTCGTGGCCTTGGCGATCAGCTGCTCCTTCGTTTTGGCCACGAAATTATTGATATAGATTCTTCGTTTGTGGTTCGCCCAAAAAATATCTATCGATTGCAGCTGGAGGACGTTGGGTGGATTGGCGGTCTTCGGTAAAACGTTTATCTTTCGCAGGTTCATCTCCTCGAGTGATATCTTGGCATAATGGGCTAGGGTCTGGAAAAAGACCAATTTCCGGCAGGCACTGTGTGCTGTATATCTCCTCGTTCACCACCAGCCACGAAGGAAAGAACAGTTACTTGGACATTTCCTTCTCCCTGATCGTCACAAAGCTCTTCATCGGGAACCTTATGTGGGAGATATATTTCACACCAAAGCTTACCTCCTTAGTGGGAACGTAATGTATCTGGTAGCCTGCCAGTTCAATAAACGGTAGCCAGATAGCGTCCTACAATCGTCGTAATTTTATTTGGAGAATTTTTCACGAGAAGAAAACTGGTCACTATCTCCTTTGCGTACATTTTGCCGGTACAGCGTATATTACACAACTACATTGTTTTCATCACTTGACAGATGAGGTTCAAAGAACCACACTTACTTTACTCACACGCAAAATATGCCAAAAATTATCACTTTTTTGGGACATATCTAAATTTTATCACATCCATAATGCACTTGAGTGATTCAACCCATAGTGATGAGAAAAATCTTATTTCATCTACCCAACATGTCCTGAAATATGCCACTTAGCAAACAGTATGTTCCTTTCATCAACTTTAATTCTTCTCGACGCTCGCTGGAATTGATCCCAAGAGATTTCAAACATCATCGGACTGGCACCAGCCTTAAAAAGCCTAACCTAAAATTGCTTGTTTTTATCCCCCTGATCGATACGAAAAGTAGGGTAGATGGGATCATACGCCTCAGTTGAGGCCCAACAGCATCCAAACCGGAACCCTCAAATCAAACCGCTTTTTACGGGGAAGGACGATTTTTACCATTCTCCCCACTGCCCCGTATTTGTTGCTGTCCACGCAAACATCACACGAATAGTCGTTCGTCAGGACGAACATGCACAGGGCGCACACACCCTCACATATACAGACGGGAATTGTACCATTATAAATGAAAGACGCGGCCTGTTTCGCGACCTCATCCCGCCTCCAGTCGGTGGTTCCTCTCCACTGTACTGAACAAACGACGACTCACCACGGATCTGACAGGCGGCTATAAAACAGTCAAAAACTTGACGGATGATGTGAAAGTTTCGCTAAGGCCGTTTTTTGCTCCCCACACTTGCCCTTCGTTGAGCGACCGCGCGAAAGAAAAACGGAACAAAGCTACAAGACTTGGAGAGGACGTGTGAGCGCTGTGCCCCGAATGCAGATGACATGTGAAGCCAGTTTGGCACCCGGACGACCGCGCACAGGACGTGGCCTAGTTCTGGGTGATTTTTTGTTTTCCCCAGTTTTTCGACTTGTGCACTTTGTGTGCAGTATCTGATGAAAGGAAGTCCGGCTAGCTTCATTGTCGCAGAATTTCGTGTCAGCTGGCGTGACAGAATTGTGACATGTTTCTTTTATGTCTCTGTACTTACGCGTAGAAATGGTACCGTCTGGGAGAGAAGAAGTTACTCACCTGAAAGGAAAAGGAAAATGGAAATGAATTAGACTTTGAATTCGAAATCAGCGCTGAAGATCATCGTACTGCGATGTCTAATAAGCATAAATGCCACATTTGGCCACATCATGACCCTGCCCATGTCATGTAAATCCAGATCAGAAATAGCTGCTCTATTCATTGGATGTTCAACTTTGCCCAGCAGCACTCGACAGTTGGCATCTAATTGAACCTCTTCATCCATTCGCAGTTGAATGCGAGCAAGACAGGCCGGGTATGACGCAATTCATATCTCGGAACCAAAACGACCGACACGCACGTTCATATTATGATAAGCATCGAAAGATGCGGAGCTTCCGGTTGGATTCCAACGATCATAATCCTTCCAATCATCTTGGTCTCGCCAGTAGTCCTCTCCTATGACGTTCATCCGGCCAATATTATATAGTCGCGGATGCCTATCACAAGAATGAACCAGGAAGCTGCTCTCGGAATTTCAACAATGTTGCGCAGATGTGAAACCCTGCAACCTACTGATGCTCGTAAATGGCAATCCAAGCCCAGCTCGAGAATGCTGATGAGGATGAATTTTAATAGTCCCTCCGAACTGTTCCGGTCTCCCGGTAGATCAGACATGAATAATACATCAAACACACATACACACGCAACCACATTCCTCTGACGGCATTTGGCGAGAAACGACGCGCGACTCGGAAAATCGTCCACCCATCTTGTCGTCTATCGCTCAAAGGGCGCTCAAAGGGCTGAAACATTCAGAGATGCCATCCGAACCGGACCGAGGGGATGTAATTATAAATTTGGGCTCTACCAGTCCGGTTGTCCGTACGGTGGCGAGGATGACGACGACGACGACTGGTACTTTAAATCGGTGTCCAGAAGGCGAGAAGAATCTGAACAGTGGACAGTTAGTAGCGACAGAACATACACCGCATTTGCATAATTTACAGTCGAAATCAATTTAACTCGCCAGTCTGAGCTGAGCTGAGCTGCCATGTAATGGATGCGGATTCATTTCGTTCTTGACGTTAGCCGATTCAGAACGGGTCGTAGCAAGGGGTAGGAATTGATGATTTTCGGAGGATGAATACAAGGAATTGAATTTTCGGCTCCGTGAAGTTGCTTTGAACGGTAATGATCAGTAAAATTAAATATTAAAAATCATTATTGATTAAAAAATAAGTCGAATTCTTGGTCACACATGCCAAACAAACGAGCAAAAAATGAACAATGCCCATCGAATTTTGAAAAGAATACTCTAAAGTGTATTCCGATCAAAATTTGGTCAAACAGTCATGTGTGTGAGTCGATCAAAGTTTTTATTAGGAAGTCAAAATCTCTTTCTTTTTCAAGTTCAGTTAATACAGAATACAGGAGAAATATTCAGCTAAGCTACCTTTTTTACCGAATGCGCATTGGCAGGACTTTCGTTTAACACCTGCCATAAGATTTTGTACAGTCTCCTTGTCCACTTTATTCGACCGCAGAACGCCAGTTTGCCTTGAACTGTTTCTCTCTCACAACAGCTTTTTGAGTCTCCTTAAGGTTCCGCTTGGCGATGGCCCAATATTGTTCGATTGGGCGGAGCTCTGGCGTGTTGGGAGGGTTCTTGCCCTTGGGCACCACTTGAACGTTGTTGGTGGCATACCATTCCAAGGCCTTTTTCCGTAATGGAAAGATGCCAAATCCGGCAATAGAACGGAACAATTGTGTCGCTTCAGGAAAGGCAGTAGACGTTTTTGTAGGCACTCGCTCAGATAAATTTCCTGGTTGACGGGTCCGGTCGCAATGTAAACGTTGCTCTTCAAGCCACAGGTACAGATGGCCTGCCACACTAGATATTTCTTCGCGAACTTTGACAGTTTAATGTGGTTGAAAATATCTGCCACCTTTCCCCGTCCGGTTGCCTTGTAAAATTCTTGCCCAGGAAGATGTTTAAAGCGTAATTTTCATCGTCCTGTACCACGCAGTCAAACTTCGTCAGCATCGTCGTGTACAGCCTCCGGGATCGCGCTTTGGCCGTCGTATTTTGTTTATCGTCGCGATTTGGAGTCACCACTTTCTTGTAAGTCAACAGTCCAGCTCGTTTTTAGCTCTATCCACTGTTGAAGGCGCCACTATCAGCTTCTTTGCGACATTTCGGACGGAGAGGTTGGGGTTCCGCTCGAAACAGCGGGCAACTCTTTTTGTCGTCGCTGTGGCCTCCGGCATTCGATTTCCCTCCGATCCAGCTTTCCTGGCTGCCGACAAACGTTCACCTAACACTTTTAATACGTTGGTAACAGTTGATTTAGCCACATTCAACAATTTCGCCAACTTGGCGAGAGAGTAGTTTGGATTTTCGCCATGCACGTGCAAAATTTTGATGCGGTGCTTCTCTTCCTTCGACGACATTTTGATAACTGAAGTTCTAATCTCAAAATCAAAATAGAGTCATGATACTCGTATTAGTACACGACACTGAAGAAGTCTGCACATTGTAGACGAAATACGCGTATCTGTCAAGATAAGCAATAAAGGTAGTTGGAATTTAATGGAAATTACTAATCATTCTTCTTATTTTCTAGTTACAGGTATTCCACTAAACAGCTCACACTCTCCATAATACAATTCAATGTTTCTTTTTATCTGTGTATTGATTGAAATGAACCGTACCTGTAAGGGAACTGGTTCTTATAATGACAGAAATATAAAGCTAGATTGATGACATGATGAAATTATGCTTTTTGAGGGAAAAATCTAGCAAAATTCAAATTTCTTTCATTTTATCTTCTTTTAAATAGAAATATCTCACTTCCGGAAACAAATCAACAGTAAACAGGAATGTTTTTTCAGCAAAAACAGTGTACATAAAATTACCTATGAAATATTGTTTCTGTCAATCTTTACAGATGCACACAGTTCTCATAATTTCAACATAAATCAATTTTATTATTCGAATTGCTAGATTTTACGATATAACGAATGATTTTAAACAAAATAAATCATCTTAATTCACACTTATCAGTTCGTAACTTGGTTTTTGGGACCTCATTCTTCGTTTCTATGGTTTTTACATGATTTAACTCGGATATTTTTCAACTAAGGTTTGCATCCGTGATAATCTGGATACATTGAAAACAGTTTCACTTTTGAAACATTTCAGCCATGCGCGTAATATTTCACTCAAACAGAGCTGGGTGTCTGCATGAAAAGACTATGATCGGTTTCGACAAAAAAGAAGGATTTGCACAAATCCACAGTCCACAGTGTATTGCAAACATTTTATGACTATCGAAACGAAATCAAGAAGTGACAAAAATATTGGACATGCGAATCGTGCTATGGACAGAAAAGGGTTAAGAAGATTAACCTAAGACCTGTCAACGTTAAATTTCGGACACCAAAATAAAAACAGCAAAAAAAATTTTACAAATAATTAAACAAAACCGATTGATTATTTCAATAATAATACAAGTTAACAATGGTAGAGTCATATCTACATAAGAAACAGTTGATAAAGACGTTAATCTTTCTTTCTGTAAAATTTTCAAACTTTATGTGTTACACCCGCCATCAGGTTCCACACGGTGTCCTCAGAAACGCCCACCTTGACGATTCTTCATCTTCTCTTGAAATCATCGGTACCATTTGCTTTCTTCTTAGTTTCGAAGAATTTCCGCTTAGCTAGAGCCCAGTACTTCTCTATTGGACAAAGTTCTGGACAGTTTGGTGGATGTGCTGTTTTAGGCACGTTTTCGACCTCTTGTACATTATACCATTCCAGGACGGATTTTGCATAGTGACAAGAAGCCAAATCAGGCCAAACAGAGCTGGAGAGGCGAGGCTTCTGATAAACGGTAGTAACCGCTTTTGCAGGCATCAAAGACTCGTACACATCCTTATTGATATTGCCGGTAGAGACGAATCTTTTAGATTTTCTACCATCACTACAAATGGCCTGCCAAATCAAATACTTCTTCGGGAATTTGGACACTTTCTTTGTCCGAAAATCCTTTACATTGCGGTATAAACAACCAGACCAGTTTCGTCGTCCATTATGATAAAATATATAACACTAAACCAAAATCACTGATTTGGCAAAGCGGTTTGTTTACCATATGTCTGAGCTTGGTTTATGACGTTTGAGATGTACAACATTCGACCAGCACTTAGTACTGGCGCCATCTATTGCTAAACAGCGAAAACTTAGTTGCGCACCTAATGCAAAAAATTAGTGTAAAGCTCTTTGGTACGACTTTTTGCAGTGAAATTTCGCTTGTCATCACGGTTGGGCACCTTTTTCACTTTTACGCCTTCATCCCTTGCCTCTGCTTCACTTTTTGTACGTATGATTTTGACTTTCCAACTTTGCGAGCCACATTTCGCACAATAAAATTGGATTTTTTTTCTCAATCATGGCTACCACCTTCTTGTTCATTTGTCGGGAGCATACTTTTTTATTTGTTCCACTTCCAACCTTCCAATGTACAGTCAAGAGCTGGTGAAATGATTATGGTGAAATGACACAAAAAACGGTACTTTTCGTTAGTTTTTTTTTTCTTGGCAAGCTCGTGTACCGATAAATTCTGATTTTGCTACCGTTCGTATAAAATGCGTTTGCGAACTTCCACTTGATTCGATGCCATTTTACTGATTGTCACAAGAATGTAAACATGTTGTACCACGAAAAAAGTGGATAGTTTCAGCTGCCGTATAAGTGAAACGTTTCAGTGGACTGTGAAATAATTCAAAATCTACACTGAAAGAAACGTGTCCGAAATTTAACGTGGACAGGCTTTATCGCCTCGAACTGTGGCTGAGAACATAGGAATGCCAGAATTCGTTCAAAAGTCAAAGGTACGTTCCGGATTCAGCAAGAGCAGAAGCAGGGGGCAACTACGTCGTATTGGTCAACATCCACACCTCTCAAGCCCCTAAGTGGTTAAGTGACCACGATGGAAAATAAACCTGTCCGAGACTAAAAATCAAAAAAAAAAAAAAAGGACTTCCCAATGTGGTTGTACGCAAAGGTAACGTAGAATGTGTACTCTTGATCGCCTTAATGTTCGTTAAAAATCTAACGGTACGCTTGTGAATTTCGTGTTCTAGATTGCACTCCTATACAATAAACGGCTTAGTCATTTGGAAGACTTTTATCCCAAGAGACGGGCTTCATTCACCACTAATTGCATACGGTATCGACAAGGCCTGCAAATGTACAACGTAAAACATTACGGTTTCGGCATATATACACATATACTTAGCTAAACCGGGTAGCTTATGACTTGTATTGGCGGCGCTTTACATTTATTAATTTTTCAACAGCAAACTGTCTTAAAATAAGTACATTGGAATTGACGCGTAGTGAATGTAACGATCGATTGGTGCAAAAACATTTGGAAATCAATCAGGAAATGTCTGAGTTATTAACGTTCAAAATCTAAACATATTTCGTGACGCTCCAAATTTTCGCACTCGCAACCCCTGTACCCCAGTATTGAAAACAAAGACGTAGCCTACTTCAAAAAATGAGCAGAAGCATGACCATGATTGACCGCCTGAGGTTTCTACTCCGTTATTGCCAGTTGCGGCTTGAAGTTTCTACTCTGTAATTACCTACACTGAAAATTTATTTTCGTAAAATAGCTTTCACTCGTGTCGTAAACATGGATTTTGTACATAGAACAAGTATCTCGTATATGTTAACGAAAGTGTCTCGTATATGTTAACGAAATACAGGGTGTCAAGCACGAACTTTTCAGAAGCAAAAATGCTTTGAACCAGTTTGCAAATCCAAAGCCCAGATGAATATCCGCATCCGGAGAATACATTATTGCTTTCTGTTGGCGCGAGATTTTTGTTTTGAAAACATTCCTTTCTTGGCTACGCGTCATTTTACACGGCGGTCAAGTGTGCTGAAGTCAATGGGGCCAATTTAGAATTTTTTGCAACCATTAATTTACGATCCAACATGATATGTTTAGAACAAAATTGCTACAAAACGGTACGAAATAACAAAATATTTGTGAACGATAGGAAATATTTGTAAAGGATTTTTTTAGTAATATGAGACAATGAAGTACCCATCGTGTTTTATTGAGATGAGACGAGAAAAACCCCTTAGCAAAAGTCTTTTGTTCATTCTGTTTAACCTCCAAAAAGTAAATTGCTCGGCCATAAAAAGCCATAGTCATTAGAGGAATTTCTCAGCTTTTACTTTTGTACTAAGCAGAATACACTTCCAACAACAGCAAATTTAAGGCCAGCATGAATCAACACTTTAAAAGTTCAATATTTCAGAAAACTTTGAGATTAGAACCTCTCATATTTCAGCAAGTATGGTAGTCTATCACCACTTAACAAACCACTCGTCAGCAAAATAGAAACTTTTTTCGGTCGCATCGGCCTTTTCTTGATAAATTTTATAGAGTTCCTCTCGCTGAATAAAAATATACGCTCATATTAGCTGTACCACCAGTTTTTTTTTCATTTCAGTCAGTCAGTCAGTCAGTCAGTCAGTCAGTCTGTCAGTCAGTCAGTCAGTCAGTCAGTCAGTCAGTCAGTCAGTCAGTCAGTCAGTCAGTCAGTCAGTCAGTCAGTCAGTCAGTCAGTCAGTCAGTCAGTCAGTCAGTCAGTCAGTCAGTCAGTCAGTCAGTCAGTCAGTCAGTCAGTCAGTCAGTCAGTCGTTTTTGCGGAAATGCCGAGGAATAATTTGTTGAAGACATTGCATTGCACCCACCATGAAACGGAACCAGTTAATGATACGTTTCTTCACGTAATAATCTCCACGAAGACGCTTCTCGATCGCTAACCTGTTCACGTCCATGCAACCGTGGGAGATTTCTCTTCAAACGGTTGGGACTTATGCATTAACTGTAGTCCTACACAGACTGAATTTTCATTGTGATGTAAATATCAGAGCATGTAAAATTGTATTTCCATCCTCACGAAGCAGCAACTTGCCTGAAATAGTTGTTATAAAGACGAGCTTTTGTATACAACATTATCCGGAAAAAATAGAATGTTCCAGAACTTAACACGTTATATAATGTTTATTTGTAAGTTTTGTGACGCTCCATTTATGTGCATGATATTAGATGGATGTTTTGGATATGTCGACTTGTCAATCCCAGTTACATTTACTCAAATTTGAATGACTCCAATTTTGACAAAAGTTAGTCAAAAACGACTCAAAACTGAATTTAATAAAATTTTCGAACTTGGCGCTGAATGTCTGTACATAGTTTGAACAGAATTTCTTTTTCTAAAGAAGCAACAACCGAATTATAGATCACAGCCGCTGAAATGTAACGAAAGACGTAGATAGCATCTTTTCTAGGGCGTCAAAAATCACCTTCCAACAAATATCTTTGGATTCCAGACATGCCACCTTGTTCGTTCTCCTCAGCTGGAATACCAGCGCGGCAAGTGATTTGACTTCCAATGCAGTTCCGTTCCAACACAGCTTCTCGAACGGTAACCTAGTGGTGTAGTACCACATATCCGAAACAAACGTCAACACACACTACGAAACATCAGGAACGCTGAAAATGTTGTTCACACAGACACTTCCGGTTCGCTTCCAGTCAATGAATCACTGATTGATTTAAATATTTTGTAGCAAATACTGAACAAAATGTTTGTTTTCGCGAAATCAACGGAGCAAAAGCCAAACATGTCAATTCAAAACTGCGGCTTGCTGCGATCGACTCTACAATAGCTGGAGGGTGCTCTACAAAATAAAAATAATGAATACAAACAAGTCAAGTTCAAAAAACTACCCACATTTTTAATTGTTTTATTTCTTACGTATCCTACTTTACCGATCTTTTTTCTAAGTTTTGGATGCAATTTGAGAACATTTCAATAAAATATTTTACATATGAATCAATTTAGCAATATATTAACAATAAATTAGAAAGTGAGAAGAAAGACTAGTAATTGCCATTTAATTCCAACTACCTTTATTGCTTATCTTGAAAGATACGCGAATTTCATCTACAATGTGCAGACATCTTCAGTGTCGTGTACTAATACTCCAGTTAGAACATGACACTGATGAAGTCTGCACATTGTAGACGAAATACGCGTAACTGTCAAGATAAGCAATAAAGGTAGTTTGAATTAAATGGAAATGGCTAATCTTTCTTCTCATTTTCTAGTTAGAGGTATTCCACTAAACAGCTCACACTTTTCAGAAGAATAAATTATATAGTTTTTTGGAAAGTTTGCACTGAAAAAAAAAATGATTTTGAATGGTTAAGATGCAAAACAAATTCTCCGTTCTAAACAGTTTTAAAGAAAACATTTAATTTTCTGCGTTATCTTATGCACATAAAGGGAATGCTATATTTGGCATAAATTCTTGGGAAATTTCGTGTAAATTTAATCAGGTCTGTTGTATGCAAGATTGCAAACAATTTCGTGGTTTACACTTGCAATTAAACAAGGGGAAGGTTTACGCATCTGTTAAAATTCAATATTTTTTGCTGTGTCTTTTTTACTTCCCACTGACAATACATTCTTTGTAATTAAACCATGAACAACATTTTATTTTTACTAAAGAACTAACATGTCGTCCTTTGATAACCCCATTATTTTCTGTTGTATTATTACATTACATTTTATTGTATTTTTGATTTGCAAAGCTCCAAAAAGTAGTGTAAGTTTCTGTTCAATATCATACACATAAATTGAGCTTCACACACAGAAAAAAAATCTGAATATTCATTGTGATGTAAATATCAGAGCATGTAAAATTGTATTCCCTTCCACATGAAGCAGCAACTTGCCTGAAATAGTTGTAATAAAGACGAGCTTTTGCATACAACATTATCCGCAATGAATGGAATGTCCCAGAGATTTACACGATTTATAATGTTAATTTGTAAGTTTTGTGACGCTCCATTTATGTGCATGATATTGAACAGAAATTCACACTACTTTTTCGAGCTGTGCATAACATAAAAGTTTACATTATGAAGCGTGTAAAGTTCTGAGATATTTCAAACATTGTCTTCAAATGTTGTTTGCAAGAGCCCACCTTTCGGGAATGATTTCTTTCAAGTTGTGGTATCATGTGGAATGAAATAAAATTTTACACATCACATCACAATAAAAAGTAAGGTTTTTTTTCTGTCTGGATTCCATGTTACAAAAAAAGCTTTTCTCTTATATCTCTACACCGCTCCCCAAACTACTTCTACCACTAACCCCTTCAAACAACGCCTTCATACGCCCTGGTCCAGCCTTTCACACTGGCATGTCAAAGTCGGAACACAGTCGGTTGAGCAGAGCCGCCGGCCGTAATTGCTCGGCCATAACTAGATTTTCCTCTTGGATGTGTGCCTGCTAATGTCTCCGTTTGGGGCAACCAATCGTCCGTCCCGTAACCGTAAAGTTGCTTCCAGGATGTGACCGAGCCCAGTCGAGTGGAATTATCCTCGTCATCGCCTTCTGGTGACCCACCAATGAAACTACAAGCTTTCAGTTGGTTGATTGCTGCGATTAGGGTTTGCAAAAAAAAAGGATCACTAAACCTATCATTTAGCTTCAATTGTGGTCACAATTCCCCTGATTATGAAATTAGCAGTGCGGAAAAAAAACCCCTTAATTTACTATTCAATTTGATAATCCTCAATTGCGTGGCACCGGGAATTCCACAATGGCAATAGAATTAGCCTGGAATAGAACTGCCCACCAAACAGTTTATTGCGCGTGAGGACAACCAGGACACCGCAACTGTTGCTGGTTTTTTGTTTGGCTTCTCATCGAGCGAGAAATATGAATTATGAGAAAAACAAAAGTTTTCGTTGAGTAAATTTATTCCTGTCAATAGCTACACGGAAAAATATAAACTGGCATCCTGTTTGAGCCTAGGAGAACAAAAAAAATACAGCGACATGCACTTTATATGCACACAAATAAAGTACAGAACGTGCGTGTTGCAACGTGCACACGTGTTGGTGCAAGTTGAAAACAAATTAAAAAATTCACTGCCCCGTGCGTGAGCCGCCGCCGCACAGCGCAATCAATTATGGTATGTAAATTTGTGTTATTGTTTCAACTAGAGGATGAACTCAACTTGGGTGAATTAGTTTCCAGCGACTGCACGGCTATGTGAATGTGTGAGTGTGAACATGATGATGGAAGAAAAAAAAACGGGTAAGTTGATTGAATTGAAATTTTAACATGCAAAAATTTAACTCCGGAAAAGGTTTTGCCACCGGTGGATGGTTTCCCAATTGATTATGCGTTTGAAATTTTATTTTTGTTTAACTTTGTTAGAATATTGAATTTCTGTTCGCTTTTCATCAGCACAGTTGATTGCGTGTAAATAGAGTTTAACTAGCGCGTTGTTAAAAAAACGAACATGAAATCGCCAAGTTGTTGTTGACAACGCCACAGATCTGCCCCGGACTCATCCTGATATTACAATTTTAATCACCGGGAAGTAGTTTTTCATTCCACCGGACACATTTCGCTTCCATTCACAGTCGGTATTCATCGAGCCGGAAACAACAAATGCACACTATTTTGTTCCCGATAAAATTGCACATGATTTATCTTCGATTCATGTCACAGACATTTCCCCTCCCTCATCCTGCCCGTCTGGAAATTAACCTCCCCGCAGAATTATATTCCGAGCATTTTATGTTTATTTAATCACACTATTCAAATCGAATTAATATATTCATCCGACCCCCCCACGCTTAAGCCCAATCACACCACGCTGCTTGGAAAACCCTTCTGCTCCAGCCAAATCGAGGACAGTCACTACTAATTGGCACCGTTTAATGCTAACTGCATTTGAATTTCAAACCAAAATCGGTTATCATTAAATACAGTCGGACGCGTCCAGTGGCGCATCATTCCCGCCTTCCCTCATCGACCGCCAGGAGCGCCACGTGCAGAATCAAATTGTGGTTGCAGCTGCAGGAGTGGAAAAAATAAATACTGCCACATCACCGCTGAGGCTCTGCTCAGCTTCCACAGCGAGCTTTGGAGGGGTGGTCGAAGGAAGATAAATGAAGTGAAATGGTGGTTTTAATTAATATTTTGTTATTCCTAGCGCCAGCGCCCGAGTATGCTCGGACACATTGCATCGGGGATGGGCTTTTCAGTCATCATTTGATTAGTCTGTGAAAAATGTTGACAGAGGATTATAAAAGGTCCCCGTTGTTTCTGAAACAAAAAACAAAACTTCAAACAACGTGAACAAACTTTTGATTAACAGCCACAGTCACATAATTTCAACATTGAGACATCGTCGCCATGGAGAATGGTATATTCCAGGGGGTCAACGTCGCTGTCAACCACATATAGATGCACCATAGTTCACATGATTTTGACAATTTTGGACACCTGACAACTGAAATCGACAGAGATTTTTCATTTGGGCCTAACTGACAAACGTACACAATTGCCTCTTTCTTGAATTTTTGACCTCGGAAACTTGCCTTATAAATCTAATACAGCCATTTCTTAGAACAAGAGTCCTTCTATTCGATAGTTTTATAGCTAACATGGGTAGATTTTGTATTACGAGAAATTTACGGAAGAAGCCATTGTTTACGTTTGTCAGATAGGCCCTATTGAAAAATCTTTATCGAAATATCGCCCATCAAAACAAATCGATCAATGCCAAAACACGACATTCATGATAGAACAAATCAACTATCTCTTTCACATTCGCTTCGTATCTTATAATGACGTGATGATGCGCACATATGAAAGTGTTGAATGTTAGAAAGAACAGGTTGATGCATTCATCCTAATCATATATTCATCACATTGATACTGAAATGCATGTGAGCTACAGCGAAATCCTTAATGATTGCCCCCTGGTATATTCGGATTAGAGTTTTTTGTCGGCGGTTTCCTAAAAAAGTTACTCTACTAAGGGCATTATCTGTCAAAATTGAACATCCGCATCGATCTAACGGAACAGAGATTTTCTTTCAATCATCCATCGAAAACAATTGAACACCCCTTATTTGATAAGTGTGTGCGTGTCAATGAGTTACAGGATAAAGGAGGAGTAGATCACCAAATGCATTTGTATTAGTAAACTGAAAATAATGTAAACACAAAATGTTGTGACATCAATTAAGCTTAGTGACGTTTAACGCACGCACACTATCATGTCTATCTTCGTGTGCAAAATCTTTTGTTTTCCCACGGTTAATCTTAAAAGTTTTCTCTGTGATTCGAGATAGAAAAGGTCTTTTTGACTGCTGTTTGTTACGCTTTCGTCCAAAACGCACTACCACATTTCTAAAAGGCAAACTACCACAACCAGATGTGATAAGCTTAATTGAATCGTACGGTGGTGTCACTCACACAACATTACCATCTGAAGCTGGAAGCTACAAAAAGAGTGGCTAGCGATTTCAAGTGAAACTTCAACCTTTCCGTTCGAGATGCCGCAAACAAGCTGGGAGTGTCGTCTTTAAACGTGTATCGAGCTAAGGCTTGTTCGCGACAAAATCTGGACACCCCCAAATACGTATATCGCTGGAAAAACTTCATCAACGCGTGAAATATTTCGCAGACTGATGAACGTTTGTCTGTTCATTGTGTAAAATCAATTTTTGGTGATACTACAAGCTTTTAGATCGAAGATGGGGTCGAAAGAAGAGCAAGTGCGAAAAGCAATTGTGTGTGGTCGCAATGAAAATCCGGATCTGTCAGTAAGAAATCTTGCAATAAAGCTTGGTTTTCCTGCAAGCACTGTCCATAACGTTCTTAAATCTTTCGACACACGTTTGACAACAGCCAGGAAGGCTGGGAGCAGAACAAAAAACAACCCCCACAACGACACCAAAGCAAACAAACAAAAAAATATTTTTATATATTTCTATATATGTGTGTGTGTGTGTGTGTGTGTGTGTGTGTGTGTGTGTGTGTGTGTGTGTGTGTGTGAGAGCTATTAATGGGCGTTCAAAGAATAATGTTTGGACATGAGACGAGACATCATACGAATGAAGTCTCGACCTACATCCACACTCCCAAACGAAGATGATAGATTGTTGCTATCGCCCCAAATCTCCTTTACTCCATTTATGCTGCCAGTTGACGGGTGACTGTTGAAGAAAAATAGGAAAAAAAAATCGTTGAAGGCGATTTGTCGATCTTAAATATCTCCTTCCATAGCACCCACCTTTGCAAGTGAGTCCGCTTTCTCATTGCCCAGCATTGAACAATGAGATGGGACCCATAAAAAGAGGATGATAAAATAACGCAAAGATAAAGTACTTAGAAGCTCCTGTATTTTCATGAGAAAATACGATGAGTGCTTAACCGCCCTCAGGGAGCGAAAAGCCTCGATAGAACTGAGACTATCCGTGAAAATGAAGTACTGATCCGGTGTTAGCGAGGCAACAATTTCAAGCGTCAAGTGTATTGCCGCTTATTCAGCGACATATATGGAACAAGGAGCTTGAAGTTTACTCTTCTATCAACGATCCGTTAGTGAAGGACAATTTAGTGGAATCAACTTGCGAAAACTTTGCAGCAAATATCACCGGAGCAATCATAGGAAGATGATGCTCTGGGATTCCGTGAAGCTCCTGCTTCATGCATAAATCAAAATGAACCGAACTGCAGAAGTCGGAGAAGCAAACACGATTGGAAATATTCCTGCGTTATGTACAAATGGAACAAAGTCATGAAGCGAGTTTGAGGATTCAACTCAAGGAGCTTCTCAAAGTTTTCGATTACCTGAGGGTTCATGACTTCACACCTGGTGAGGAACCGGAGAGACAGTTCTGTAAACCGATCCGAGAGTGGCAACATGCCAGCCAGTACTGCAAGACTCATGGTATGATTCGAGTGCTTGCAACCTAACGCGATACGAAGACACCGATACTGAATACGTTCCAGTTTGATGATGTCCGATCAAACCGCTGACTGAAAACAAAAACTACCGTATTCCATAACCGACAAAGTCGTTGTCCGGTACAACATTAGAAGATCTTGCGGATGTGCTCCCCACCAGGTCCCGGTAATTGTTCGAAGAAAGTTGATCCTTTGCTGGCACTTTCGCTTCAGATACTCAATGTGAGATCTCCAGGTGCACTTTGAATCGAACCAGACCCCAAGATATTTAAATGACATAGAATGAGTTATCGGCTTACCCCAAATTTGAAGCTTCGGTTGTGCTGGGTTATGCTTCCTAGAAAAAACTACCAACTCAGTTTTCTCCGTAGAGAATTCGATACCTAGCTCGAGAGCCCAAGTAGACAAATTGACTAAGGTATCCGGTAAGGGTCCTTGCAGATCGACCCCATTTGATCCAGTGACAGACACTACGACGTCATCTGCAAGTTGTCTCAACGTACAGTTGTCACTTAGAGAACCGTCAATGCTTAACTTTAAAAAAAACACTTTTTTTTTAAAAAAAAACACGTTTGCGAGCGTATTAGTAGAACGTTTTTAATTGAAAGACTAGGAAAATTTAAATAAACATCTCAATTGATCACTTTTTCTAAAAAAATAAAAAAAAACTTTTTTAAACTATCACTAGTAAACGCGAGCCTATTCCGTTAAATTCCACTACAGATAGCTTATCTTTTGATAGATAGGCCTATTTCGTCTGTGACTTACAGACTTCTTCAGTGTCGAGTGCTCGACTGGAAGAGAACATCGCAGTAGGTCTCGTATTTACAGCAGATTTTTGTGTAACTAAAATGTGTGTGGTGTTTTCGTTCGTTATACCTAAGAGTTGTGTCTGTTAAGTGAACTTGTTTTGTGTTTAAGTATCTTAAAAACTATAAATTCCTCCTTGATCGGTAGGTAGAAAGTAGTAACGTCTCATGGGAAAGGTCCATGTAATGCTATTGGTGATAATAACAAGCGAATGGCCATGAGAGCAAGCCTTGCTCAAGATTATGGAAACACAATCAAAACTCCTCGAGAACTATATGACGGGGCAGTTGAAGAGTCAAATAAAAGTATTACAAAACTGAATTCCTGCTTCATATCAGCTGAACAGTATGCAAACATGTCAGAAGAACTTGAGGAGTTCTGTAGGCACGTAAAGACAATACCTGTTACACAGGTTCATTGCTATGTACCTATTTCAGAAAGTCAAATGTCAGCTAAAATGTTTTCTGATTCAAAGGATAATCCAAAGAAATTCACTTTGTATGTGAAAGATTTATGAATTTAATATATGGAGCTATGTTAATTATTAATACGTGACGATGTGCATATACAAACTAAATAAAATAAAACCCTTACCAATAAACTTATAAGTTTTCATTGACATGAACAGTATTTTGAAAATTCATATAACGTCATATTTGAATCGCCTTGAAATGGATATGCATCCACCATTTAAAGACGACTCTAATATGCTATTTTTAAGATTTATCAGCCCCCCTTTATCACAATTTTTCCCATACCTTTTACACATTCTGTAACAAATGTGGACCTACCTTCCACCACCACCAATTTGCACGTGTGGCAAAAAGAGTAAATCTTTCGTCACTACAGGCTCACTCAACATGGAGATCTATCAGAGAGAGTGTCTGCAGAAGCGATTGCTACCCTCCATCAAAAGTCACAAAGAAAAACCTTTGTTCTGGCCCGATTTGGCATCATGCCACTATGCTAAAACTGTGAAGGAGTGGTACCAAGCAAATCAAGTGAACATTGTACCAAAAACCTCAAACCCGCCAAATTGCCCAGAGCTATGACCAATCGAGAGATATTGGGCTCTGATGAAGCGGAAGCTTTCTGGAAAAACGCAAGGAATCAAAGACATCAAACACTTCCAGCAAATTTGGACAAAGATGGCTTCTACGATTTCTGAAGAGTCTGTACAAACCCTAATGGACGGAGTTAAGCGCAAAGTTCAAAATTTTTAAGCAAATACCGAATAACTATATTTTGTCGTCACGAATTGTTAAAACACATCCAATGAATCTGAAATAAATAACTACGACGGAAATATAATGCGAAATTTATGTTTCATTCATGTTTTGAGGTGTCCGGATTATTGCGGATACAGACCTTACACGGTAAAACAGGACATGAAAAAGTCATTGTTAGAAAAAAAAAAAAAATTCTTCGAAAGTGCCCATCTTACAATGTATGGCGAACTTTCAGGCAATTATATGGCCTTTATTAAAAAAAAATCGTACAATTCTAAGATACTGCAAAATTTCATCTATATGCAATTACTGTGCTTGACCCTTGATCACCATATCCAGCACCATAATATTCATCGATAAGAACTACTGGAGAAACTTCAGGAGCACTTTTGGGCTGATCTGGCAACACTAGTGTGTTTCTTTCCAAAATGACAAAGAACCAGACCAGACCTGGGACCTGGTAGTTGAAGTTAAACCACCTCAAGGTTTTGCTAGTGTCCAGGGGATTTGGAACGTTTAGTACGTTAAAAATCATATACTTTTTAATATTTTTTGCTTTTTCTACACAATAAAACATATTGCCATTTTCTAAGATTTTTCCTAGCCCTCTTTCGTGAGACCGTTTGTGCTGTCACCTAGTGGAGAGTAACACAAGCACGGTGTTGTACCAGTTGAGTAGTATTTTGACCTAATAGCAACAACCAATAGGAAACTAGCGATTGAAAATTGGCTCACTGCTTTAGCTTCCCGTTGGTCCCAAGTACACCATAGAGTATCCTATTTTTTCGGTTTGCAGTATTAAAATCCTTGTTTTTATTTTGATTCGCTGTGTTATTTAGACTGAATATTTGAGGAGTTAGTCTTTGGGAGTTATGTTTTAAGCAGTCCTGACCATCGAGCCCCTGATACTAGCATTTTCTTCAAGGAAACAAATTCACTCAAGACGGTGTCCCATTGACGCAGAAAATCAAAGTTGAAAAAATACTTCAGATCCGACCTACCAGACATATCCCATCAGCGTGTACCATCACAATCCATAGTGATTCGAAACTATCAAACTGCACCTCTCGCAAACTTGCATCCAAACAACCGCAAAATCAAACAATTTCCAGTTAAATCAAATTTACCCCCGCCCCCAATGCACCGTCACCGCAGTCTGATTGGGAAGTTCCAAAATTTAAAACAATTCCCTGACCTGGAAAAACCAATCACAATAAAACCGAGCTTCAAGCCGCGAGCGATGCGATCCATCTCCCAAATCAAACCGTTCGAGAACGAATCAAACCGGCTATAATCACATTTGGCAATCCGCTTCGGACTCGGACTATTAATCCTCTGACGAAGAAGATCAAACCAACAGCAAGAGACGATGGAAGCTTTCTTCGAGTAAATGCAGCCGTTTGGCCATCGCAGGTTTGGCTTCATTTAATCAAGTATTATTGCAGAGCTACTTTTTTTTTCTCGGAAAATCTGATTGCGATTGCTGCTCTCGAGCTAAGATGCACTAAAGGTTGAGCGAGGAATGTTTCCAATTCTCCAGTTCATCGATAAAAGAGAAACTATAAGCAAAATGATGGAATAGATAAACAGAAAGATAGTGCGCGAATGAGGGAGAGGGCGGAAGGGGTGTGAAAGGGTTTTTTTTTTTTTCGAGCAGGGAAAGGTTAGCCAAATGTTCTTTATTTCCGGTTCCCTTCAGTCGGATTGAAAAGAAGTGAAGATGCTTTTATGGAGGGCTCTTTAGACAAGGGGCCAACACTGCACGATTAAATAGGGATGTGAAAATTTTACAAAATAGAAAATATATTAGAAATAGTGATTACCAAATCGATTCTGATCAATTTCCCAAAAAAATGATAAAGCAATCCTCGCTTGAATAAAAATTCAGCACAGCATTCGAACCGACTCTTCCTGACTTCGATCTAGGTCTGAAAAGCTCCTTCCCCTCCTAATTCCATCACACACTGTACGTCAATTTTTAGTTTTTTGACGGCTCCGATACTCAAAGCCTCGTAAAATCGAATCGTCTTCTGTCTTCGGTTGAAGGTTCAATTCGGTCGCGCTTTGATGCTTGTTTTCACCAGCCGTTCGAGATAGACGGAAAATGGTTTCACATTCCCATAGCTTTCCACCGAATGACAGCAGCAGCAAATGAGGAGCGAAAGGAGTCGTTTTCGAGACTTGAAGTCTCATCTCTACGGCCAAATTGTACGGAAAGCAGCACTCCACTCGTCGGAGCTATACTATCGAAATGCCACACAAGGGGGAAGGAAAATGCGACGGGTGGTGGAGCTTTCTGGCATGTGGTTCCTTTTCGGAAAAAGTTTGTTCTAAATTTTTACGATAGATATATGCAGAAAAGGCACACGGACGAGCTCGCTCCCAGGCCATATCCCATTCGTCCTCCATATTATATAAATTTCAAAACACCAGCTTGGCTCAGCTCTGCTCTCTCATGTCGAAGCTTTTGTGGTCGTCGTCGTCGTCGTCGTCTTCTTTTCGGTGCTCGTCTAGGAGAGTTGATGCTTGGTTGCGGGTATTGTGCGGTGCAGATAAAAGCCATGGAGTATGCCATAACATTAGCATACACACGAACGACTGGAACTTTTATGCTCCATTCTTAATCCCGCACTGACATTTAAACTCAGCTGCCTTCGTTTGGGTCCAGGGGCTTCGGCCTGGGCTTTTACATGCGTCGTTTGCGTCTATTTTCGGGATGTTGTTCTGGTGGAAGTTTACGGTATAATTTGGATGAGTTTGCAATCGGAGCTGCTCAAGAGGACTGGATGATGTTTTTGTTTTTTGCGGAAATTTTATTTGCAGATTGGCAATAAGCTTAACTTGATCAGATTCGAAATGAAATGCGAGATTTTGGCATTAAAGCAAAATCAAAGGCCGAGCAATGTTTGTTGTATGAATGCAGCTTTTTAGTTCTTAGCAAATAGAAATACTTGATACAATGTAATGTTCGGAAAGGATGTCCTGATCCAATATTAAAGATTTGAAGGTTTGTTTCAAGACAAATAAAAAAGAAATCTCAGATAATTCGAAGATATTATCAGTATATGGAACAGAAATTCGGTAACTCATTTCGAATCCGCACCCAACCACATCCCCCTATTCTTCTCATTTCCACACCATATCTATTTTTCCAATATCAATATTTCAGAAACTAAAATATGATTCGTTTTCACCCAAACCAAAAAAAACCCCCAAATCCCCCACCCCACTCTACGCCTACTCCTATCCTCCCTTACCACACAAACACCCAATAACTTGCAATTACAAACAAAAAAAAAAAAAAAAAAAAAAAAAAATAGACACAAACACCTTTATGAAACTTTGCAACAAAGAGGTCCCCCTTTGCAGTTTTTTATATTTTTGTTGTCTTTTAATGAAATTTTGAATTTCAGGAGTATAAAGAAATGTTTGGAAGCTAGCTTTTTTATGCTCTGAACACTGCATGCTGTGCGTTTGACTGTCAGCTTTCTTTTGTTTACTTGTTTGTGCGGTTCAAATTCTGCGTTTTCAAAATGTCGCGTATTGAAAAGGAAGTGAAAATTAAGGTTCTGGACACATGGCTAAGTGAGAAGGGTATTACTATGCGAAAATTGGCGAAGCAGTTTGGAATTCATCATGTGAGTGTTAAAACCATCATTAATAAATTTGAGGAACACTATTCTTTGGATGAGCTACCAGGAAGAGGCAGAAAACCCGGTTCTTCCAACCCGAAACTGGAGCAGAAAGTGGTATCTCTAATCACGAAGAACAAATCAATGTCAATACGTGATTTGGCCAAAAAAGCAGGAACAAGTGTCGGAATGATCCAGCGTATCAAGAGGCGAAACCACCTGAAGACCTACAAGAAGCAGAAAATCTCGAAACAAAGTGCAGAACAGAAGAAGCGAGCAGCAACAAGGGCCCGGAAATTGTATTCGCGTCTTTTGCAGCGTCCGGATGCATGCGTTTTGATGGACGATGAGACCTATGTAAAGGAGGACTCAAAAACCCTTCCAGGTCCTCAATACTTTACTGCCGTCGTTGGGCAGGATGTGAGCGATGCGGACAGGTCGATTCAAGTGGAGAAATTCGGTCGAAAGGTACTGGTATGGCAAGCAATATGTTCCTGTGGTTTGAAGTCAACCATTTTTTACACTACCGGAACTATAAATGCGGAAATCTATCGATCTGAGCGTCTCCATAAGAGATTGTTGCCTTTATATAAGAAGCATAGTACACCTCCACTGTTTTGGCCGGATTTAGCGTCGGCTCACTATGCCAAAACCACTCTCAATTGGCTTGCGGAAAAGGGTATAGATTTCGTTGAGAAAAATATCAATCCACCAAATTGCCCTCAGCTTCGACCCATCGAACGTTACTGGGAAATCGTGGAGAAGGTCTTCAAGAAGACTGGTAAGGCAGCTGGGAACATGCAGGAGTTCAAAAAAATTTGGGCTCAAGCATCCAAAAAATGCGATGCAACACTTGTCCGGAACTTTATGAAGAGCATTCGATCTAAAGTTCGAAAATTCGTGAAGGAATAACTTAAATTTCATCCGGTCTTCATTATGTTCAAGTTTAACCTCGTACAATAAAGGATCAATTTTTTGTATGAATAAAATATCGGTTTTCAACATAATCTGAAAGAAAGTTTGTGGATAGCTTATTTTCGATACACTCCAAAAAAAACAAAAAACAAAAAGAGAAAACAAAAATACTTAGGGATTCACCCACCAACCGTCTTCAAACCTCCCACAAACCCACAATGAAACTATCGCAAACAAAACAGGAAGCCAACCAGATCCACACAATTAATATTGAACCACCAGCACAGAACAAAAAAATCAACACAAAAATTTTGTAGTTTTCTAGGAAAAACACTGTAGGCACACTTGACCAACCCGGCGACCATTAAACCCCAATCCAGAAAGGAAACCAACATTTGGTTTTCCCCCAAAACCTCCCCAAAAATTCCCCAAAAAACCCAAAAAACCCCCCGAACAGTTCCAAAATATTTCTGATCTACTCTAACAGCACCCAAGATCTACTCTAGCAGATCTCATAACTACTCTGGAAAGTATTTCAGAGAAATTCTTACAATAGCACAAAACAGCTCTAGAATAATCACATAACTCTAGAAGTAGTCATGAATTATGCTGGATGTAACTACTTTGGAAGTACCCAGGAATAATTTTGTAGGCATCTCAGATCAATTCTGTAAGCGGTTGCTCAACCTTCAATAAATCAGCACAAAGTTGCTTTGAAAGCATCCAAGAATAACTCCAGAAGCATCTCAAAACAATTCCAAAAGTCTCCCCGGACTACTCTGGGGCTATTCATAAACCACGTAGATTTTTTGGGGGAGGGGGAGTCTGACCAAAGTCTACGCTCCATAAAAAACTGCAAAAAAATGTATGGAGAAAAGTCTACGAGGGGGGAGGGAGGGAGTCTGAGATTTTCAAAAATGAGTCTATGTGGTTTATGAACAGGCCTTCTAGAAGCACTCCAGAATTACTTTGGAAGAATTCCAGAACTATTCTGAAAGCATCACAAAATAACCTTCGAAACAATTACGAGCTACTCTGGAAGTACACGACTGTTACACTGGACGCATCCCAGATCTGGGGACAGCACTAGAAGCATCAGAGAATTACTCTGAAAGTATACACGAACTGCTCTCGAAGCCTCCCAGAGCAATTCCAAATGCATCCCTCAACTACTCTTAAAGTATCGCAGAATTACTTTCGATGCATTCTAGAGCTTAGATTCTGGTAGCAAACTTCGAAAACGTTTAGAATCATGATAGAATTGCTCTAGAAGTATCAGAGAACCACGAGGACTCAGGTGAGGTAAAGTTGGTGGCGTTTTCTGGAATCAAGAACCGGAAGCCAATGAAGTTTCAAGGCAAGTGTCACAAGTGTGAAACACGAGGTCATATGAAGAAGGACTATCGACAGAAGGGCGGTGATGCTAATTCAACAAGATCAACAAGACCAACGGAGAGCGGTGAGTTTTGTCGCAAGTCAGAAGACTGAAAAAATAACGAAACGGAAAGGTGGTATTCAACCTCGATTCGGGTTCAAGTGACCACCTCGTGAATGAAGCGGAAGTATTTTTGGACACTCGCAAGCTGAAGCAACCCACCGAGATTCAAGTGGCCAAAGACGGAGAAATACTGGCGTCCAAGTTCGTTGAAACCATCGACGGAAGCAGTAACAAGAATACGCTGTTGCATATGAAGGATGTGCTCTACGTTCCGGAACTACGAAACAATCTGATGTCAGTTAAAAAACTGGTGAAGAGTGGAGTTGTGGTCATCTTCAAAGAATAATTCTGCAACCATCCCAGAAATAGTCAGGAAGCATTGCAGAACTGCGTTCGAAGCATCACAAATCAATCCTTACCATCCTTACTACTCGGAAAACACCCCAAATCTACTAATCTTAAAGAGCCCAGGAACTCTCAAAGCATTTCAGAGCAATTTTGGAAGTAACTTGGAACAATTCTAGAAACATCACAGAACTACTATGGAAGTACACAAGGACTACTCTTGAAGGACTGAAGAAATACTCAGGAAATACCCATGATTACCTTGGAAGCATCACGATATTACTCAGGAAGCAAAACTAATACCCAGTCGAGTATTAGTACACGACACTGAAGAAGTCTGCACATTGTAGACGAAATACGCGTATCTGTCAAGATAAGCAATAAAGGTAGTGGAAATGGAAATTACTAATCATTCTTCTTATTTTCTAGTTAAAACTAAATAATCCATCCCAGAACTCCTCTAAAAGCACCCCAAAACTACTCTGAAAGCATCCTGAAACTTCTCTGGAATAATTCTAGAGCAATTCTGGAAGCAACTCAGAATGGTTCTAAAATTAATACAGAATTGCTCTGAAAGTATCCAAGAACTATGTTGGGCACTTTCCAGTAATGATTCTAAAACCATCTTAGAACTACTCTAGAAGTACCAAAAAAAATTATTGTGGTATCTCAGATCATTGCTGTGCGCAAAGGGGAAAAGTTCTTATGCCCGCACAGAATTGCTTCGAAAGCATTTGATAATTTTTCTGGATGGATCTGAAAAAAAAAAGAAAAAGGCTCCCAGAACTACTATAGAAGCACTTCAAAACTACTTAGTAAAAATTCCAGAACTAATCTGATAGCATCACAAAAAAAACCCAGGAAACATCCAAGAACGACTCTGGAAGTACAAAAAATCTACTTTGGAAGCCTCACATAACAACTTTGGAAGGCTCGCAAAACAATTCTCGAGTACATTTTCAAACCGGAGTATCGGATTTTGTAAACAAAGAGGGGAAGTAAGATTCAAACGTAAATTTCTCAAAACTCTCAGCACCATCACGGTAAGTAGCATCACCATCATGTTAGGGAAATGTTATTCCTTGTGTTGGGCGCCCTATTTTGCATGAAAGTGCTGAGGGTTTCAAGAATTTTACGTTTGAATCTTACTTCCCCTCTTTGTTTACAAAGTCAGATACGAATGTTAGAAAAAGTACTCGAGAATTAATCCAAGACCTTCTCCAAACCAAGTATCAAGTAGCTTGGAAAGCATTCCTTATACATTCTGGAATCAACTCGAACAATTCTATAAACAGAATTACTCTGCACGAAACTATGAACTACTCAGAAAGTACCCACGATCTACTTTGGCAGCATAAATGAACTAGTCTGAAAACATCAACAGATTAGTCCATAGTAGTAGTTCCTTCCCCAAACTAGGCTAAAGCTCCCCAAAGCTACGCTAAAAGCTCCCCAAAACTACTCTGGAAGCATATCAGAGCTATTCTGAAAGCAATGGTTTTAATGGTTCTAAAATCATCTCAAAGTTGCTTTAGAAGTATCCCAGAACTAGTCCGAAAGCATCCTAAAACTGTTCTATAAACATCAACATACTGAAATCATCACAAAACATTCCTGAAAACAACTCTGTGACCAGGAATTATTCTGGATATTCTGGAAGCATCTTTAGATACCTTTGAACTTATGTACTCAATAATTTCTCTGGAAGCATACTAGTTCAATTTTGGAAGCAACGCATTACAGTTAGATAACCAACACATCGTTGCTCTGAAAGTATTTAAAAACTACGCAGGAAGAATTCCAGAATAATTTCAAAATCATCCCAGATCTACTTTTGAAGCGTCTCAGAACTATTTTTGAAGTATTTCCGAGAAATTCTGCCAGCATCCCGGAATAGTTCTACAACGCACTATTTTGGATTTTTCCAAGAATAATGCTCGATGTATTCCTGAACTATTTAGGAAGCATTTCACAATGATTTTTAAGCATCCCAGAACTATTCTGGAAGCATAATAAAACATCTCAGAACTACTTTGGAAGTGTGCATGTGTGTATTCATGAGTGTATTCATGAGTGTATTCATGAGTGTATTCAATATAACACCGCTTGGAAAAAAAATCTGTTTGACACAATCCTTTACGTGACTATTGAAAACAGATTCAATCCGGGAACTAGAGAATGATAGCTCAACAGCAGATCCAACAACCCATAGCAGAATGTCTGGAGAGTCACGCCCCTTCTGAGGTTACTTTCACATACAATAAGCTCCGCATGTAAACATCACCGATATCATTTGGATAGGGGTACTACAACAAACTCCCAGTTTTGGAAATGGAAAATTTCCAAATCAGGAATTTAGTATTTACTTGAAAATTTGGCAAAAGTTTTTTTAATATTCTTGTAATCAGATTGATCTCACCAAAGGCCGCCGTTGATTAATTACATGCACTCACGACCAAATAAGTGCAACAATTAACGTTGCTAAACCAGCCGTCAGATTTGCAACCAGCATGTCAAAACTCTGTTCACCACGTGGTTAGTGCACTGGTTGCACGTTGGTTTCGTTTGTTGCTTTTGACGAGCAAATGACCGTTATCCACATTGCGCTGGATTCCATTTTATTAAAAATAACTAATTCATACTCTGCCAACAATCAAAACCATCCGATATTTAGAAATTCTACATCGGACTTCAACATCGCTGATAATCATCAATTCACCCACGAAAAATCAAACAACTCACTCTTTTTTAAGTATGTTTGTGTAGGTGGCACAAACACTCATCTCAGAACTACTTTGGAAGAACACAAAAATTACTTTGAAAGCATCCCATATCAATTTTCATAGCATTCTAGAGCAATTCTGCAAGCAGCTGGGAATAGTTCTACAATCATCACAGAATTACTCTGAAGTTATCCACGAGTTGCTCTGGAAGCCTCTCAGACCTATTCTCAAAGCAATTCAGAACTATTTCTTAAGCATTTCAGGGCAATTCTGGAAGCAATTCCGAAAGAACTAGAAGCGATTTGCTCTTGAAGTATCCGAGAATAATTTTGCAAGCATCCCAGAACTTGTCAGTATCACAGAACTACTTTGGAAGCATCACAATAAAAACCACCAAGAACAACTGTAGAGGCCCCCAAAAAATCCTGGAAAGTATCCAGGAACTACTCCGTAAGCATTTCAGAATGATTCTGAAAGCAATCCAAAATGGTTCTTAAGTAATCATAGAATTATTCTTGGAGTATCCAAAAATTTGTTCTGGAAGCATCCAAAAACCAGTCAGGAGGCATCCCATTACAGTTCTATGACCATCACAGAATTACACTGAAATCATTTAAATTCTCCAGGAAATACCCCAGCATTACTCTGGAATCACCGAAGAATAATTCTGTAGGCATCCCAGATCAATTCTGTAAGCAACTGAGAAAAGCTATACCATTCGTACCAGATTTCCTTGAAGCATCCAAGTATTACTTTAAGTATTATTATGCTTCTATCTGAAAAAAAAAATCCAAAAGTTTCCAGAACTACTCTTGAAACACTTCAAAACTACTTTGGAGGAATCCCAGAACTATTCTGGAAGCATCACAAAACAACCCTAAAACATCCAACAACTACTCTAAAAGTACACAAAAATTTGTCTGGAAACATTCCCGATCAATTTTTGGTGCACTCTAGAGCAACTCTGTAAGCATCCGGGACCCGTTCTAGAATCATCACAGAATTCCACGACTATCCACGATTTGCTCAGGAAGCCAACCAGAACAATTTCAAAAACATCCCAGAACTACTCTAGAAACATCTCAGAATATTTTTTGTAGAATTGCAAAGCAATTGTTGAAGGAACCTCGAAGAGGTTTAAAATTATTATATAATTGCTCTGGAAGCATCCAAGAATAATTCTGCAAGCATCCCAGAACTATTCAGGAATAATCACATAACTACACTGAAGGTATCACAAAAAAATACATCTCACAGCTCATCTGAGTGTACCTAGGAAATCTGGAAGCATTCCTGAGCAATTCTGAAAGCATCCCGGAACAATTCTAGAAACATCTCAGAATTACTCTGGAAGAACACACGACCTACTTCACGAGCATCACAAAACAAACCATCGCAAAACTACTCTCAAAGGCTTATCAAAACTAATCTGACACTACTCTGAAAGCTGGAATGCAAAAGTGGTTTTAAAATCACCATAGAATTTTTTAGGAGTATCCAAGATTCGTCTGGAAGCATTCCAGAACTAGTCAGGAAACATCCCAATACAATTATATAAGCATTACCGAAATACTCTGGAACCATCACAAAACAATCCTGGAAACATCATGGAATTATTCTGGAAGCATTTCAGAACAACTTCGGACTTATGTACCCAATAATTATTCTGAAAGCATCCTAGATCAGTACTGGAAGTATTCTAGAGTAATTCTGGAAACAACAGCTTAAGAACAAGCACAGAATGGCTCGTAATTCATTCAAGAATTATATGGCATGCATTCCAGAATTAATAATGAAGCATCTTAAACTGATTCTATTGGCATTCCAGAAACATCACATAACAACCCTGGAAACATCCCAGAACTACTTTGGATATACAGGAAAATTACACTGGAGCATCCCATATAGAATAATCGAGAATATTTAATGCTGCAAAAATCATTCTAAAACAAATTGAACAACTGGGAACAGTTCTAGGATCATCCAAGAATTGCACTGAAAGTACACGAATGGATCTGAAAACTTCCCTGAATAATTCAAAACGTATTCCAGAACAATCCAGAGGAATACTGGAAGCAACCCCAAACAGGTTTTAACGCATTATAGAATTGCTCTGGAAGTATCCAAGGACTAGTTAGGAAGAAGCACATAACTACACTGAAAATATCACAAAATGGATGGATGGATTCCAGAACTATTCTGAATGCACCTCAAAACTACTCATCTGAGAGTACCTAGAAACTTCCTAGGAAGCATCTCGCAACAATTCTAGGAACATCTCAGAACTACTGTGGAAACACCCAAGAATTAATTTGGAAATACCTAAGACCTACTTAGAAGCATCACAAAACAATTTATCCCAAAACTACTCTTGAAGGTACCACAAAACTACTTCGAAAGCGTCCTGGAACTATCCTGGAAGCTGGAATGCAATCCAAAATGGTTCCTAGGAGTATACAAGAATTCGTCTGAAAGCATTCCAGGACTAGTTAAGAAGCATCCCAGTACAGTAACATAAGCATCACAGAATTACACTGAATCACAAAATAATCTTGGAAACAACCCTGTACCAAAAATTACTCTGGACACATTCTAGTTCAATTCTGAAAGCAACTCAGAACGTTTTTAAAATCACCACTGCATCACTCTGAAAGTATCCAAGAATAACTCCAAAACCATCCCAGAACTACAAGTAAATCATCCGAGATCAATTTTGGAAGCATTTCAGAGTAATACTGGAAGCAACTCAGAGCAGTTCTAGATTCATCCTTTTCTAGAATTGCTCTGGGAGTGTTCAAGAAAAGAATTAATCCGGAAACATTCATAAACTTCACAAGAAGGATCAAAAAACAATCCTAGAAACATTCCAAAACTACTCTGGAAGCACTCCAGAACTTATTTGGAAGCGTTCCGGAACTACTCTGGAAGTTTTTCAGACTAATTCTTTGAGCAACTCGGAGCAATTCATCGGAGCAGTCATCACAGAATTGTTCTGCAAGCATCCCAGTGCATGAGGAGTGTATCGAATATAAGCTATCCACATACATTTGCGTTGTACGCATGTATTTGTGATGGTTTTTTATGCTCTGAACACTGCATGCTGTGCGTTTGACTGTCAGCATTCTTTTGTTTACTTGTTTGTGCGGTTCAAATTCTGCGTTTTCAAAATGTCGCGTATTGAAAAGGAAGTGAAAATTAAGGTTCTGGACACATGGCTAAGTGAGAAGGGTATTACTATGCGAAAATTGGCGAAGCGGTTTGGAATTCATCATGCGAGTGTTAAAACCAGCATTAATAAGTTTGGGGAACACTATTCTTTGGATGAGCTACCAGGAAGAGGCAGAAAACCTGGTTCTTCCAACCCGAAACTGGAGCAGAAAATGGTATCTCTAATCATGAAGAACAAATCAATGTCAATACGTGATTTGGCCAAAAAAGCAGATACGAGTGTCGGAATGATCCAGCGTATCAAGAGGCGAAACCGCTTGAAGACCTACAAGAAGCAGAAAATCTCGAAACAAAGTGCAGAACAGAAGAAGCAAGCAGCAACAAGGGCCCGGAAATTGTATTCGCGTCTTTTGCAGCGTCCGGATGCATGCGTTTTGATGGACGATGAGACCTATGTAAAGGAGGACTCAAAACCCTTCCAAGTCCACAATACTTTACTACCGTCGTTGGGAAGGATGTGAGCGATGCGGACAGGTCGATTCAAGTGGAGAAATTCGGTCGAAAGGTACTGGTATGGCAAGCAATATTTTCCTGTGGTTTGAAGTCAACCATTTTTTACACTACCGGAACTATTAATGCGGAAATCTATCGATCTGAGTGTCTCCAGAAGAGATTGTTGCCTTTATATAAGAAGCATAGTACACCTCCACTGTTTTGGCCGGATTTAGCGTCGGCTCACTATGCCAAAACCACTCTCAATTGGCTTGCGGAAAAGGGTATAGATTTCGTTGAGAAAAATATCAATCCACCAAATTGCCCTCAGCTTCGACCCATCGAACGTTACTGGGCAATCGTGAAGAGGGTCTTCAAGAAGACTGGTAAGGCAGCTGGGAACATGCAGGAGTTCAAAAAAATTTGGGCTCAAGCGTCCAAAAAATGCGATGCAACACCTGTCCGGAACTTGATGAAGAGCATTCGATCCAAAGTTCGAAAATTCGTGAAGGAATAACTTAAATTTCATCCGGTCTTCATTATGTTCAAGTTTAACCTCGTACAATAAAGGATCATTTTTTTGTATGAATAAAATATCGGTTTTCAACATAATTTGAAAGAAAGTTTGTGGATAGCTTATTTTCGATACACTCCTTAGAATCTTCTCAAATAAGATAGAAGAGTTTGTCCAACATCAGGTGAACAGAGTACAAGGTTTTTTGTTTGTTGAAATTCCTTCCATGCGAGGCTCCAAATATAGTTTGCCAAGCTTCGAGTAATTTAAGTGTTGAGCGATTTTGGTTTCTAAATCTGAGTTATTTTCATATAGCGTAAGGCTTGATCCCCTTGTTACTTTTAATTACTGCGGTACCTCTAGTAGCCGTAACGAGGAGTCAATGACAGCGCAGTAATTTAGAAGGTTTGTTTAATTAGTGGTGACGGTTTCATAAGTATGGATACTCACGTTCAAAAGTTATTAACGATAGAATGCAAGAGGCGGGAACAAAATTAGGCACACTCATGTTGAAAATCTGACATGCTCAGGAGGAATTATTGCAAAGTATCTTTAATTCCCAAAATCGACTGTTAATACCGTGCTGAAGCGTTACCGGGAGACACTACCGCTGGGTCGCACAAAACAAAACAACCGTAGAAGTGGAACAAATGACCAGAAACTACAAGTGAAAGTCTACGCAGACAAGTTTGTTCGCAAGTTGTTGATATGGCAAGGCATCTGCAGGTGTGGAAAGAAAACGTAGTTTTTCATCACTGAAACGACTATAAATGCGCAGGTATACAAGGAGGAGTGTCTTCAGAAGTGAACTTTGCCATTCATTCAATCGCAGGACAGTCCAGTGAAGTTCGGGCCTGACTAAGCCAGCTGCCGTTACAGCCGGGATGTCATGGAATGGCGTAAGTAGAATGATATTGACGTTATTGAAAACAATATTAACTATTCACTGAATTTATGGAATAAATAAAATGAAAATCTTGGTCCGTACTAAGACAGAAATGGACCAAAACCTAAACTATATCTAAAAACCAAAATTTCAACATTGGTCCAAAATTTATGTAACCGATGAAGATGCCCTTAGATTCAGAATACTCATTGGTAACTCCTTTGGAATCTGTTAGATCACTATAAAATTCAACAATTCAAGCACACAGCATTTGCTATCACTGTCGAAAACTGCTGGGGCTTTTGTTGGAATGACCAGCATATTACTCATACCCTTTTTTCTTTTGTATGGCAAATATGGTTCGAACGTTTACAAACAAAGGTGAAGAATTCATTTTTTGTAATTAAAGTATTGAAATTGTGTACCCAGTAACAAGAAATTTCACGGTACGGACACGAAAGCTCTCATCAAATTTACTAATGATTCTTAAAAATAGCTTCCCATGAAAATAACGCTTATAAGACCACTGTCTGTGTTACAAACAAAATTGGTTGAGAACCACAGGACTCACAAGGAAATCAACAGCTGCTTCGATGCACAAATAAATAAGGCTTACCTTGATGTATTTTTGGAAATTACAAAAGCGCGTTATTCTGTTCCTTTTACTCTTGCACATGTGTACTCAATATGACACCTATTGGCTGTCAATGGTATTTGGACGAAATCTATTTGCAACAATCCTTGAAGAGATCATTAAATGCAGTTTCAAGCTCTTTGGCAGATCCAGCAACCCATTTCAGAATGTCTGGAGAGTCACGCCCGGTGTTTCTCTCACATAAAATAATATCCGCATGAAAACAATGCCGATATCATTTGGATAAGGGTACTGAAACACTCTTCCAATTTTTTTTATTCCTTCATTATCGACATTTTCAGCCCTGGGCTGGTTCATCTCCCGTCGTAGTCACTCAAATACCTTTTTGAGTATTTTCATAACTTGTCCGGGGGTGAGATTCAAACTCGTGACTTTGACGTGAGAGATATGGATGCTAACCACCTCTTCCAAATTATAATTTCCAAACCAGGCACGTATTTAGTATTATTTGAACAAAGGTATTTGTGATATATTTATAATCTGATAGATCTCACCAAAAGCTGCCTCCAAAACAACACTAGCTTGTTCAGTCGTACACATGAAATCTGTAGATGCGGGTTCGTAATTAATTTCTTGCAGGTGCGACGAAATCACAGCAATCAATAAATTAAATTAACGTATCTAAGTCACCCGTTAGACATGCAACTAACATTAAAAAAAACGACACTCACCTCGTTGTGAGTGTGCAAGTCCCAAGATCAACAATTTGCTCGCGACAAAGCGGAAAAACGTTCTTCCACACTTTCTAAACCGATTTTGTTCGAAACAGAATAATTTCTCCATTTTCGATTTTTTTTAAAAAAATGACGAAGAGCATAAGCGTCTTCTTCACTTGAAAGCACTGCTTCTCGCTCCTTTTACTCTTCTTCACAAAATGAGATGAGTTTTCAGCGATCCGAGGCGATGCGTTTCCAAAAACTGATCTTCTTTTTTCTTTCGAAAATGTACCACAGGAAATTGAACCTTAAGTGGTAACACATTTGCATTTTTCTTTCATTTCGGAGCTCGATGGATGAACGTTAAGAGAGCTTAGAATATACTCTGAATTCGGCAAGCCGGATTTAATGCTCTGACTCTCGTGTTAATCCAAATGATCAGAGCACAAATGTAACCGTTTCAACTCAATCTCTCATGTTAATAATAGTCTCATATAATTTCCCCACCTCCCAAATCAACCCAGCGGAAGCAAACAACTCCCGGAGCGCATTTCGAAATTAGCATTTTTATTCGGCAACAAAGCACTCCGGTAACAAGACCATTATTCGACATTAATAGCCTTGTTAAGGCACACCGAGCCCACCTCCGTCCTTCTTCCAACCAGCTTATTTATCTTTCCGACGCTTTTCCACGCCCCGCACAATCGGATGGCGAGAATATGACCCCTGGAGCATCAAGATCGCGATCTGCAGACCCACTCCGCTCCGGGCACAGTTTTCCACTCACATTACCCTTCAAGCGGAGATGTTCTACCTTAAATAAAGAGCGCAGCACCCTATAATTTACCCGCGGAACACTGCAACCTTTCCGACCCGAAGTTATCCGATACGACCCTCACCCGACCGCCAACCGGCTCCTACCTGTCATGATGGCAAAGTCAGCATCGGAGCCTGAGAAATAAGAACACACGGCCAAATTTGAATATTATGATAATCACGTGTAGCCGTCCTCGTTTGTGTGCTCTCCCGCTTGAGATGGGGCTTTTTTTTTTCTTAAAGATAGCGGAATTGAACAAAAAAAAAAGTTGTAAGTACATACTCTTTTGACTAAAATATTCAAACGATTTCAGGAATGCTTTGCGATTACTCCCGTCCTGAATTTTCTTTTCCTTCATGCAAAGGACGGGATTTTTCTTTTCCCACAAACGGAACAAATGAATCCAATTTCCGAGGCTTAAATTGCGGCGACCTTGAAACGGTGGACCAAAGGCAGGGATTGCTTTGATGACGGTGGAAAAATGAACACGTGAGCCGGTGCCTTTGTTTGGATTTTTCTACTTCCTTTCATCTGCCATTACAAATCTTTCGTTTATTTGATGTTGAAATACCTGCTGCGGTTAGCTTGTCGTTGTAGAAATTACCAGTTTGGTTCAAATCGTGGTAGGTGGTTTACTAAAGCGAAGGATATTCGTTTTCTAAATAAGGATTGTTTCGGAAATAAACCATCCGCATACAGATGCGTTGAACTTACGTATTTGTGCTGGTTTTACTGAGCCTACCACCAGCAAGCTATGCGTTTGACTGTCATCTTTCGTTTGTTCACTTGTTTGCACGGTTGAAATTCTTTGATTCCAAAATCTCGCCCAATAAAAATGTAGTGAAAATTAAGGTTTTGGACACACGGACAAGTGAAAAGGCTGTAACTATGCAAACATTGGCGAAGCGCTTTGGAATTCAGCTCGCGAGTGTGAAATGCATCATAACCAAGTTTGGGGAACATTATTCTTTGGATGAACTGACGGGAAGAGGCAGAAAACCTGAGCTCTCCAACCCGAAAATGGAACAGAAGTGGTATTTTTTATTAGGAAGAACAAATCAAAGTGGATACGCGATTTAGCCAATAACGGAGGATCGATCGTTGGAATGATCCAACGTATCAAGAAACGGAACAACCTGAAGTCCTTTAAGAAGCAAAAAATCGCCAAACGAAGTGCAGAACAAAAGCAACATGCTGCAACAAGGGCCCGAAAATTGTTCACGAGTTTTGCAGCTACTGGATGCATGTATTTTGTTAGACGAAGAGGACTATGTGACAGAGGATTAAAAAACCCGCCCAGTTATAAATGTTAGACTGTGGTCGTAGGGGAGAATGTAAGTGATGCGGTCATGCCGTTCCCTTTGAAGGATTTTGAATTGGATTGGATTTGGATTGGATTTGGATTGGATTTGGATTGGATTTGGATTGGATTTGGATTGGATTTGGATTGGATTTGGATTGGATTTGGATTGGATTTGGATTGGATTTGGATTGGATTTGGATTGGATTTGGATTGGATTTGGATTGGATTTGGATTGGATTTGGATTGGATTTGGATTGGATTTGGATTGGATTTGGATTGGATTTGGATTGGATTTGGATTGGATTTGGATTGGATTTGGATTGGATTTGGATTGGATTTGGATTGGATTTGGATTGGATTTGGATTGGATTTGGATTATGTTTAAAACAGCGTTGATCTTCGATTCAAGGATTAGGAAAAAGGGAAGAATCTGAGTTGTTAAAAATCAACGGGTTCGAAAATTATTTAACCTCAAACATTTCGCTGCTCCAAAAAAAAACTCCACCAAAACGCCACACCATTAAACCAGCATACACATTTTCATCGTCTTTTTAGACTAAGGCAACGTTTTTACATGACACAATTCCCTCTTTTCATGTATTCAAAGACCAAAACTCTCACTCCCTTCCACTGTTTGCCAATGCTCACCCCGAATCTACTTCCACCGGTTGCCGCTTCTAGTTTTACATACATTCGTAAGCCAAAAAGCCCGGCTTCTCTTTGAGTCATGAGGGACTTGACGCGGTTTCCAAATTCAGCAGCAGGCAGCACCGGAAGCTGTCGGCAAAAGCCAGCGAACGAACATAACGTAACTCAACGTAATAACCTGGGTGGACTTACGCAAAGGAAGCGAATTTAAAAACTGCTAAAATGCGAGGAAAAAAGTAGAAAAGTCGGTCACGGAGACCGACAGCGATGGCGTGGTGGGATTTCTTCTAACGCGAAATATATAGAAATATTCCGGGGGGAAATTGAAGCTGCTGGGAGGTCTGCTGTGTTTGCTGCATGGGCATAAGTATCGAAATGGATTATGTTTTTCTTTCCGGATTTAGGGGACATTTAGACAGCATCTGGAAGCGTCAGACAGATGATTGTATTTTTAAGCAGCGATCTAACCGAATAGAAATCACTATACCAATACCAAACTTCTCGTACCAGATTTCAACAAATCATCAACGCCCAAAATATAGTCTCAAGAGCAAGTCACAACCTCACTACCGTTCCACTTCGTGACAAAAGCACATTTGCAACAAATTATACGACAATTTACTATTATATGGAAGTATTATTACACTCGTTACCAACAAACCCTTCTCCTGCCTCTCCAGGGTTCTCATCATACATCATCTTCCTTTTCCACAGCCCTACACCTTGCCGACACGACCCGGGCTTTACCATAGCATGCTATGAAAGTCTCCAACATGACTCGCACACCCTCAGGCAAAAAATCTACATAATTGAGCAAATACATAATGGCTTTGCCAACTCCGGAGGCCTCCGCCTAGTGCACAGTTGCCATGTTGTGAGGATTTGACTTGATTCAGAGCATCTGCAGTTTGGCCAGTATTTACATGAACCGAAACATTGTACAGTTCATGTTCATCATTGCAACTTAAAGCTTTAATTTTTGTTCAGTCTTATCTTGCGGAAACGAGTTTAAGTTAGAACTTAATTCTTAATTAAGTACATGTGATATTTTAAAGCTAAATTTCCTTTGTAGCTAACTGCCATTAACTAACGTTCTAGAAAGTACCTGCTCAAAATCCCTCATTGACAGAAGGAAATGTTGGCGAGGGTAATGTTGTTTCTTGAGGAAGGTTATCTTTTCGAAGGTGGTTGTAATAATGGCGAAGGAAATTTTAATTGGTACCGTTAAAGGGGGTAACATTGATCACTTCTTTCAAAACTTTCAAAAACGTTAATTTAAGGTCTGTATCCGCAATAATCCGGACACCTCAAAACATGAATAAAACATAAATTACGCATTATATTTCCGTCGTAGTTGTTTATTTCAGATTCAATCTATGCGAGGAAGTGGGCGATGAGTCCGAGCGGGTCGAATATGGTCATTAGCACTCGTAGTATTTCCCGCTTTGTGGGACGTCAGCCACCCTGGAGCAGTTCGCTATCGTAGCGGTTCCAGCCAATTTTGTAAGTGAACGCATTGGTTGACGTATTCCACCACATTCCTAGAACCTTCTCGGTGGACAGCACCGTTGATGGGTTCATCCGGGTTTTCATTTTGTAGCTCGTCGACCACTCTTCTGGGATTGCTGATCCAATTGCGGATTTCGAAACCGCCCTTGGCGTGGACGTGCCGAACGTCCTTAGCAACCTGGATCGCTTCTTCCTCTGTGGCGACACTGATCAGCATATCGTTGACGTAGTGCGACTTGGTGATTGCTTCGCACGCCTCTGGATAGTTGCCTTTCAGTCGCTCTGCATTGACATTCCAGACGTACTGCGCACTACTGGGAGAACAGCACGCCCCAAACGCCATTACCTTCATGATATAAACCACCAACTCCCCGTTGGCATCCGTCCAGTAGAAGCATTGGTATTGCTGATCCTTCAGGCGTATGTCCATCTGGTGAAACATCTCGCGTATGTCTCCCGTCACCGCAACCGGATGCAATCGAAAGCGCAAAAGAATGTCGAGCAGCGAACACAACAGGTCAGGGCCCTTTAAAAGGACCGAGTTCAGCGAAACACCATGGACCATAGCCGCAGCGTCCCACACTATGCGAACTTTCCTGGTTTTATTTGGATTGGTTACCGGGAAAACGGGTAGAAACCGACGTCTGATAACTGTTGAATTTCTTTTTCGGAAAGTCTGCGTATATACCCTTTGACGGTGTAGTCAGATATCATTTTCTGTAACACTTCTGCAAGGTGAGGGTCCTTCGCCATTCGCTTCTCCAAGCATCTATGGCGACACAAGGCCATTGACCGGCTATTCGGCAGACGAACGTTGTCATAGCGCCATAGCAAGCCGGTTTCGTAGCGATGTCCTCAGAAACGTGTTAGAGACCTCAGCAGCGTTGCTGCTCGCTCATCTTCGGTCGATAAAAGCAGCTTCGATGAAACAACTCCCAAGCTATCAATAGTGAAATAGTCTTTCATTGCTTAATGAAGATCATCATCGGACCGGTCGTTTAGCGAACAGACGTGGAAGCTGTAGTGGAATAGGCTTAATGCGTCTCCAAATCCACGATTGCCACAGATGGTCCAGCCTAGGCGTGTTTTGGTTGCAATCGGTTCACCGAATTCTCCTTCGCGACTCCTTAGGGTTAAACCCAGCTGTGCATGTTTCATTCCGATAAGAATGCGAGGTCTAGCATCGTGATAAGACGCGATGGGCAATCCGTCCAGATAGTGGCAGTACCGTTTCAATTCCTCAATGTCCAGGGTTTGTAGTGGCAGTAGCAACTCGTTGACCGTCTGCACATCATCTAGAGTAAACTTCTCTGCACCTTCATACCGACCGGCAACTTGTAAACGAACGATGCACGAGTTTTCTTCACATCGCTCGGTACCACCCGTCCAACGAAGGCATATTGGATTCGGCTTGCCCTCCAGGTGAAGTTCGTTAACTAGGTCTTGATCCATCAGCGTAGTTCCCGATCCTTCATCCAGAAAAGCGGTTGTGTGAATTGATGTTTCGGGTCCTGACAAAACCACAGGTAACTAGCGAAATAGAACAGCACTAGACACTGTTTTATGCGTATTGCAGCCGTACTCAGTACTACTTGCCGCCGGTTGCGAGGGTTGTGGGTTTTCAGCCGTTACACCAGTGTTTTGCTGATTTACCCTCTGCTCATTATGCAGTAGCTCGTGGTGTCTGAAGGAGCACCCATTTTTGCCACATGGTTTACCCTTGCAGGAGCCTGTATGTTGACGCAGACATGTTCGACAAAGTCCGAATTCTCGAACGACTGCCCACTTGGAATCTCGCGAAAACTCCTGGAACCGCTTACATTTGTCGATGGACCTGCACGTTCCTTTACATACCATATATGTTTATTTTGCTGACACTGGACACACTTGCGTCGATTTAGGAGAGTCGGCGCTTTTTACTTCGGATTTCCTGGAGGTTTCGGTGTGGGCGTTGAGATACGCTTCCCCTTCTTCTTTCCGACGTGCATCGTTTCGTGTCGGCTTGAACTGCAGTGATTGTGCCGGAAATGTTACCGAACTCGCAGCTTCGGCTAGAGAGTAAATCCATGGGGGATTTTTCCGTGATTATGATTCTCTCCCGGAAACGAAATGAAGTCGCACGATTTCTGTCGGCTTGTTCTTCGATACAAGTACAACCGGATCGTGCGACTTCATTTCGTTCCGAAAAAAATTCCCCCGTTGGATTAAATCCAACATAATATAATTTTCGTTAAGTTCCCTTAGCGTTTATTGTCCTAATCGTGAGCAGAGACAAGTTTGGTGGTAGGTCCGGTATGAGAAGTATAGGTGGATTTGGTGGAGCTGCAGCGCATGAAACGAGTTTGTTTATAATAGTAGTTAATTGAGTATTGGATAAACTATCACTAAATTTAATTATATAATTTAAATAACTTTGCACTAGCTCTAAATAAATGCTTCAGTATAGGATCTGCGTGTGTTGTTTTGTTTTGTATTGACTCACCCGATGATTTTTTGCATACCTATTACTGGTGATTGTTCACCGTCGTGTTGCTGTCAGTAGCTATAAAGACCTCGGTGAAAGATGCGCGCGCTGGCCTAAGCCAACAGAATTGCTCCACTTTTTTTGCCATCACGGTTAGAGTTCGACTGATAGAGCTGTCAAATTTTGTCTGCTGACTCATGGGTTACTATGGTTGATGCTGCATGGGTAGTTTTGTCAGTGCGGGTGAAGGTAAACCCATTAAAAATCGGCAATTTTTGTCCATTATTTTAAATGCAAATGTTATGTTTTCACGGATGAATACAAAGAGGTCCAATGGGAATTTGATCCGATTTTTAA